>JAOXNZ010000188.1:19554792-19571487 GCA_028566095.1 Kryptolebias brasiliensis | reverse complement strand
TTATAATTTTATATTTATTACATTTCACTTTCTTTTTTGTTTTTACACCAATTTCCCCCCACAGAAATACAAGTAGAATCTCTTCAGTTCCTTCAAAAACATTGTTCTTGCTCTGTTTTTGTCATCTCATGCCACTTTTAGCTTTCGGCTACCTGTTTATTACATTTAGCTTTCAGCTACTCTTCTGCATCTTTTAGCTTTTAACTACAGTTTTGGACATTTTAGCTGTTGTTTTGCTAATTTTACTTTCTGTTTGCGCAGTTTAGCTTTAACACCCGTTTTGCTAATTTTAGCTACTGTTCTGCTTCTTTGTCCTTATGGCAACTGTTCTACTGCTTTTAGCTATTAGGTAGTTTTGCTCCTTTGAGCTTCCAGCTTCTTTTCTGCTATATTTAGTTTTTAGATTGTATTCTGCTGCTTTTAGCTTGTGTTTTGTCAATTTCAGCCTCTGTTCTGTTCATTTTAGCCTCTGTTTTGCTCATTTTAGTCTCTGGTTTTGCTCATTTTAGCCTCTATTTCACAAATCTTAGCCTCCGTTTTGTTCATTTTAGCCTCTACTCCTGCTTGTACAGCAAATTTCAGTAGTCATTTGAGGACTCACACTGTAATTTTTTATTTTTTATTTTTTTGGCCGAAAATGCAATTCGCCCAGCTCTTCTAAAGACATCTGTAGAAAAGAAAAAGTTCAAGAATGGAGGGAATTCTTAGAAATCCTGAGAAGTGCAGCAGCTGGTCTCCACAGTTGGTGTGGCGTGGTGGCGGCTCTAACCCCGTCCCAGCTTTGAGAATAAGAAAGTTGCTGAAAGGAAACTCTAGATGAAGAGTGAAGGATAATTCTGCTGTGTACTCACCCTCCCTTCTGTTCAGCTTGGCGTAGAAAGCAGCATAACTGGCCGAGGACTGCGAGGAGCTCTGAAAGGACGAGTGTGGCAGGGCCGACACCAGAGGACTATTGCAATTATCTGGAAAACAAGAAGGAAGACGCTGGCGTTAGGATGTGTGCTGTGTGAACCATGTTGCTGAGCTTGACTTTGTTCAGTAGAGGGTAATTACCGCCCAGCACCAAAGGTGAAGGGGCCAACGTGTTTTCACCTGTCTGTGTTCGTTCGTCTGACATCTTAGCAAAATATCTCATTAAACAGAAGACGGATTTTAATGATATTCTCAAAGCAATCATTGGGCGCATATGTACAAATGACCAACTTTTAGAGTCAACCTGATTCAAAATGGCTGCCAAAGCTAAGCAACCTTAGCAAACATAGAAGGGCTATAATTCAGTAAGTTCTACAGAGCCAAACTTTGATGTGGTAGCAGCTGAGAGTCATCTCCAATTCATCCTTTGAGCACCAACTGATCACACAAGATCTGTTTTTACAATTACACAATTAGCTAATGGAGTCTGTTCTGACTGTCTGTTAGCAAAATGTCTCCTAATCCACCGAATGGATTTTAATGAAACTTTTAAAAAGTTATCATTCATGTACAACTGATTCACCTTTCGAGCCAACCTGATTTAAGATGGCCACCACACCCAGCGGATCTTAGAAAACACAGAAATGACTACCACTCAGGCAACTTTACAAAAATTAAGCTAATACTTGGCGTGGTAGTAGCTGAGCATGGGCTACAACACGTGCTATGAGCGCAAAGTCTTCGCCCCAAACATTTGGCATCAACTGCTGGCATCAACCCTGTTTGTCTGTTAGCAAAATATCCTTAAAAGTAACCATTAGATATATATCTACGACTGGCTAACCTTTAGTCAATACAATTTAAAATGGCTCCCACAGATAATCAACCTTGACCAACACAAAAAATGGCTGTAACTCAGTCAAATAGACAATTATGCAGTGTGATGTGGTAGTAGCTGAGAGTCATCCTCAACACATACCCCGAAGCTAACGCATTCATACCAGATTGCCCATTAATGCTGTTTAAAGGTTTGATCCAAACTGCTATAAATGCGTCGTTTCTCATCCAAAGATCTTAATCTGAAACTCTGGCATGAAAGGTGGTGACATGCATTCCTTTAAGCAACACTAGGCCTTTAATCCTAGAAAATGTTCCTGCTCGAATTCGAAACGAGTTCAGAGTGCTTCTTCAGCTGTCAGTGGAGGAGTTTTCCAGGACGAAGTGGCGACACCGTTTCACTTCTCGCATCAAAGGTCTATTAACCCCTGCAGTGACCCCTAAAAAGTGCCCCAAAACCCTCTACGGCTCCATTTCTGTTCCCTGCGTGTTCTTTTTAATCCCACGTTGTGAGATTACATCACATCCAACAGGGTGCAGATTAGGAGTCCAGTGATCTAAAGCTGTCGGCTTCATCTCCATCTGATCCTCTCAGCCCGCGGCGACCTCCTTTTGTGTTTGAGCTGCATTAAGAGCTGGGTCTGGGGCCCTAATCAAAACAGGCACCAACCCGATTCCAATTATCCCCCGGCGTTCTCCATCGGCTCGCCAGCTTCGTTGCTTCGGGTGCCGTTTGGATTCTGGGCACACCTTGGGCCGGTTATTGGCCATCTATCTGGCCGACAAGAACTCAGCAGAAGTGACGGCGTGAGTTGGGCCGCTCCCAGAGCGTGCCGCTGAATTTCAGCTGACCCGCCTCGACATTTCTCACATCTTGTGCCAAGAGATTTTTTTTCTAATCCTGATTTCAAGTGTGACTAAAGTGGATCATGCAGTTTGGTCCAAGCCTCAAATTATGGCTGAGCCGCGGCGCAGTTTGGGGAAATGAAAGCGCTGGCACGACATCTTAACACACCACAACAAGTGCAGGGGTTATTATTCAAGAACTGTTCTCTTAATCTATCCAAAGTCTCCTTGATCCTGTTTTTGCTTTCCACAGAATTACTCTTATTTATCTCCCATCCTTTCAATCTACACCCATCTTCTTTTGCTCCTCTCTTTGAAGTGAGCCTTTCTTCTGTCAGTCCACTTCACACAATCAGACCTTAAAAAGCTTTGAAGACGAGAAACTCGCCGGCAATATTCTGATGCCTTTTAAAACAGACGGGTGCTGTGTGAACGTTTCTTCCTCGTCGTGGCTCACAGATCTGGACCCGATCCAGACACTCAGGCTTGACGGTCAGGGCGACTTCTGGACGGAGGATGATTTGTCCGCAGAGCTGCTCCTGGGCCCGTGGGATCACTGGAAATCCTTTTGAAGCTGGCTGCAGATCTGTGCAGAAACCTCTGGGGTTTATTGTTCATATCCAAACGAAGCCGGACCTGCATCTGAATGCGTCATTGGCCACAAGTGCTGGTGAGAAGGCACACTTAATCTCTCTTGAAATAAATAACAAAAAAAAACAAAAAACACATCCACCGCTGGAGACCCAAATACCCCTGCTGAAGTCACACAAGTGACAGTTTGTTTTTAGTAAAGATGTGTCACGTTGACTCTCCTGAGCTCAAAGCACACCTGAGGTTACACCTCTGACTGGATCGGAGATAATAGGAACACATGGAAAAGATTGCTACAGTGTGAAAAGCTTGCTGTAAATTGGCCCGTATCGGTACTGTATTTAGGTTTAGTTTGTCAATAGCACTGTGCATTGTTTGAATTTTTGAACAATTCTGGTTCCAATTCCAATTCCTCGTTTCGGTTCTGGTTCCTAACGAAAGCAATTCTTTTAAGAAGCGATATATGCTGTAACCTTTCTGTGGCACTCTTCGGTTTGTTACACCTACAGCTTTCCCTTGGAGGCTATGGTGAACGGAGCAGCACATCATGGAGTCTGGTCAACTGCCTGGCTAACATTAGCAATGTCAGGTCGTTTGTCTATGAAAAACGTTAGCTGGGTATTTGCATTTGAGTTGATACGTCGAGCATAACTTGTTAGATGCCTCAATGTTGCTATAAGACGCATTTTATTGTTTTATTTCCCTGATTCTGACAGAAGTGCGGTGCTAGGCTGTAGCCGCCATCTCTGGGTCTGAGCCTCCAAACAGAAGGTGGAGCTCCACGTTCAGAAAATCGCCTCATTGGTTTGACTCAAACACACTAAAACTGACTAAACTTAACACTAAACATGCTACACTACACACTAAATATAAAATCCAAACACACTAAATATCACAAATCCTATTACTCATTCCAGCGCTTGTTGCTTTCTTTTTTTGTTTTGTCACCGCCAAACTTCCTTCAGCTTTTGCACCTCTTTCTTCTTCTTCCTGTAGTATTTTTGGCGCCTCCGTCAGACTGGAGAGGGGGGCTTCGTTCGGCTGGGTTGGGGGTGGGATCGGATAGAGGATGGGGGTGTTTTCTCCCAGAGACTCTCCGTCTTCGCTGCCGCCTCTCGCTGTAACGTGCTTCAAATATGACAATGATTTTCAGAAAAAGACGTGGAGTGAATTATTTATCATAACTCTGGTTTTCCTGTCAACACAAATTACAAACTGGTGTAAGGTTTTAAGTCTGTACTTTTGACACGAATGGACATGGAATCTCAGAGAGGGCACATGTGACTAGGACGCCCCGGCGCACCACACTTTTGATTGCTGCCGCACACCGTCCACGGTTGCGCACACACTTCCTGCGAAATCTTCTTCCGGTTATCGAAACTAGAAGTCGAAATTTAAAAGTCTGAATGATTCGGCTTGGGAGAATCGGCTTGTTAGTCCCGGTTCCAATCGATTCTCAAGACTCGATGCCCAACCCAATTTGTCAGTGAATGTATTACTGTATTTTACTTTACAGTAGAATTACTGTGTATTATTTTATTGTATCCTTATGTAGTTTTATGTGCAGTAATATGATTGTATTGTAATGTTTTTTGATTTCTTTGATTTGTCTAACCAGGACAATATTTTCCTTTCCAATATCAGTGCTGTGATTATATGCAGGTTTGTTACTGTATTTGTTTTTACAGTACCATTATGGTATTTTACTTTGTTTCGTACTGTATTTTACCATTGAAGTGTTTTAATTTGTTGTATCATTACTATATTTTTATTTACAGTAATATTACTCTGATAATAATTGAATGTATTTGTGATTTTTTTTAAACTACACTCTAAAAATCTTGCTTTAAATTTTACAGCGTTTACTCATGGCTGGATGCCAGTAAGTTACTGTAAAGGCATCTACTGTGTTAGTGTTAGTACTGTATCACAGTTTACAGTATCAGTAATGCATTTATATTTAGTTTTCTTTTACTGTATTTTATTGACAGTACCATTATTGTATTTTACTTTATAGTATTATTGCTGCCTTTTAATTTGTTCTATCATTACTGTGATTTTATTTACAGTGCAATTGCTGCATCCTTAATTTAAATGTACTTCCTACATGCTGTTTTCAAAGAACTTGTGAAGTCAGATTTATACATCAAATCGAACAATTGACCACATTCATTGAAAGATAAAGCGAGCTGGTGTTCAGGCTGTGACTAGAAGAAGCCCCACCAGCAGTCAGGTCCTTTTCTGGTACACTCGCCTCTGAGATGCCCGGCTTATGATGAAGGTGAGACAGAGGACAGCAGTAATGCTCAGTTCCTTCAGAGGAGCTTGAACGTGACGTCACGCTGCAGTTCACCTGGTGGTCAGCGAGTCTGAGCTGCCGTTTTGTTTCTGTAGCTTCAGCACTTTGGCATCGTGTCTCGTTCACATATTAAACGAGGAGACTTGGTATAATCTTTTACTGCACAAAGGGCCGTCTGAGAGTCGCCTTTCTTTTTCCCTTCCTCTCTCAGGACTGTGTGGGACTTTTGGGACATATATCGGCGGCAATGCTAAGCAACGCACAACACTGACCACCTGTCAGGTGTTATAACAAATCTGGATAACACCACAATCCGTTTCTTGAAGGAATGCCTATCGCCCGATTCCTTTCATGCAGTTTTAAAACTAAGATCATCTTTTATTGCGAAAGGATGGAGCTGGAGCCGTTTTGGTCAAAACGTGAAATAATGTTAGGCACAATCACACATCATCTGTTAGTGCTCGTAGTGTATAATGTGAACAACTCCCAGCTACTACCACTTCAACTTTTAGCTCAGCATTTGTAAACTGACTTTAAAAGTGAATCAGTTGTACATGCACATCCAGTGGTTATCTCCTGAGTTGCATCAAAATCCTCCAGTGGTTCATGAGATATTTCACTGACAAGACACGAAGTGGTGGACTCCGGCTAGCTCTCGGAAGGTGCGGTGAGGATTACTCTCAGCTACTACCACACCAAATTTAAGTTCACTTTCTGTAAATTGACTGATCTATAGCCATGTGAAGGACAGTCTGAGTCCCAATCTTCAGTCATAGCATTTTAATTTTTCAAAACAAATCCAAATTTCAGTTTTTCATTTGGCTCCTTAGAAAAAAACCAAAACAAAACAAAAAAACGTTCAGAAACACAATCCTGATTTTTCCGTGTGTGTGTCCTTTGCTATCTGTTATGATAACACCGGAGCTCCACAGCACAGAGCAATAAGCTTCGGAACATCGGGCCCCGGCTACACAGACTGTCCCAGATAATAGGATCAATTCCTTCTCAGTTGGTGAGTTTCCTCATTTTCTGCCAATAAAAATGTGAAATAATTCAAGGCTCATCCTAAAAGTCTTTCACTAACCTTGCACCGTTTACTCCTTTCATTTTTTAGAAATAAAACTTGTTTCTCTCTCGTGCCCCCCCCCAATCAATGACTGCAATCATGTTTAGATTCGGAGACGGAATTCAGTCTCCTCTTTGTCCTGCTCTCTATCATTTAATCAATATCCGAGTCACACAAAATGAAAATCTGTAATTAACTTTGTAGAAATGATCTTCTCAGTTCAAGGACGTTCGAGGAGCAGAAAAAGAAAAAAAAGAAAAAAGAAAAAAAAGAAAGAAAGAAGCAGTCGGGCTTTAATTTGGGCTAAAATGAGAAGCGTCCTCTTCCTTATCTGCTGTGTTCAGAGCTTCTACCAGAGCACAAAATAGATGCTGCTACACAAAAGAAATCAAAGACGCACGTCACAACAAAGTGACTTTTGTGGTGCACGGGCTGGGATATTTTAAGCTCTGTAGCTGCAGAGACATCGCCGCACCTGAAACTCACAAAGTTTCCGCCCGGATATCAAATCTCAGGAACAGTTGGAAATGAGAAAAGCAGCCAAAAGGGATTTCCTAAAAATAGAACATGTAACAGTTGTAGGCAAAAAGGCAGCGTGAGCAGAGGGAGGCTGAAGAGATCCTCCTCGCTGGCAGGATGAAACCCACGCGATTAAAGCAACAGCTGCCCAATTAGAGCGCGGCTTCCACTGCGAAGCCGCAAGTCCGGTCCAACGTGTTATTAAAGCTTTCCCGAGACGGTGGCGGTGGCGGCGGCGGCAGCAGGTGTCGGTCACAATTCATCTGTTTCCGACAACACGGCGGTTCGTCATCGCGCAAACAACTTTCCTTCTGTTCGGAACAATTAACACAATGAGCTCCACTAGGGCTTCAACACAAACCGAGAACAGCTTCACACATCAAATGTCAGGTTTTTTCTCCACAGATGGAAATGATGATGGAGTGTTTTATGCTGTGTTTACTCTGATTTTCTGAGCTGTTTAGCTTGTAAGCCCTCCCAGTGTTTTTTTTTTTTTTTGTAACACTGATTTTAAAAGGTTTTCTTTACATTGAAGTGTGAACATATTTAAAAAGTATTTGGTTAGAGTATAAAACAGCAGCCCAGAGATACATTCTTCAACCAGCCACTAAGACATCTCTATGGGTGTGGATGTTAACAAACCTGATATACTCAAGTTTCCTGTTTAGATATGATTCTTTTTTTGTTTTAGCCACTAAAAACAAGTCAAAGACTTTCTGTTTGACTTAGTTTCCCTGAGAGTTGCTGACTAACCTTAGGAATCCCAACCAGACTGGGGAAGAAGGCATGTTGGTGTTCTTAAAGAGAAGAAGAGAAGCCCTTGTAACTTCGGAGTCCATTTGACCCGAAGGCCACGGGAAGGTTAAACATGAATGGATGACGCCAATGGGGGGCAGTCACCACCCCTATAAACTTCCGTTGGTGCCTTTTTCTTGTGCATGACTCAGTTATTTATCACATGTTAGCAAACCTACAACCTACAAGCTAACCCTATAGCAAAAATGAGTAAAACTCAAACAATGCTGGAGAACCTCTTTTGCCCCACTAGTCTACAACAAAACTAAAGTCAGCATTGCAGAAAAAGAAGAAAAAACGTGGGAAACAAGAATAGTTTTAAAAGATCGACACTTGAATGTAAACAATTTTCCCTGAATCTTTTGAACAATATGAGGAGAACTCTTCCCTCTGTCTCTTGGTGGACACTGGACCTTAAATGGACTGACCCGACTCCCCGGCAACAGCTGTTTAATTTGACACAAAGTATTAATTCCGCCTTTGTCATCAGTCCAGAAAAAGGATTTGGTTGTTGTTGGTTGTTTGGTGTATTTGCCACCCTTGTCTTTTTCTTCCTGTATTTACAGTTTGGAGCGTCTGCACCACGCCTTCTTTCTTGTTTCTGGTGTACCGTTGTGACAGAGTTACAGCGCTACACCGGCCTGGTATAGTTACTGCTGCAGCGTTTGGGTAATTTTCTGCATTTCCACGTGGATGAAAACATTTCTAGAACTGGTGAAAAAGATCATTTTAGAAAGACAACATGCCTATGTGGACAGGGGGCATTAAACATGAACTCTGCAGGGATGCCTCCAAGGTGGGAGTCATAGGGGACAATGGCTACCCTTAATTTTGCTGCCCTCCCCACTGCCCCCCCCGGGCAGACATCCTTTTATACATAATCTGTCTGTTGCTAAAACATCTAGTGACCCACCAGGCATATTTTATGGAAGTTCTGAAAGTAATCATTGATTGTATATCTGCTACTGATTAGGTCTGCCTCTTCATATCAGAGGGGCTCGGACCCTTGACATTGTTACGTCTTTTCTTAACCCTCCCATGAACAAATGGACCCAAAGTTACAAGGGCTTCTCTTCCTCTCTTCAGTTATGAGGGCTTCAGGAGGGTTAAACACACTGCTTTGCATTGGCTTTTAATTCCAGTTGATCTTGACATTAATTATGTAAATTAATGTATGTCTGTATATATTAATCTGTGTATGTGTGTGTATATACATACATACATACATATATGTGACTCGTTCTGGCAAAATGAGTCACAATAAGGAATTTGTCATTTTGAGTTATTATTTATCTTTCATCTCAATAGCTTCAAAATGAATTAAAGTTTCTTGAAATTTGGCGGTTTATCACCTAGGTAGCAACAAGCGAGTTTTGTTAACAAGAGTACTGGTTTGAAAACGAGATTTTTATTGGTCCAGAATGATGAATCTCGGGAACTCGAGCCCCAGATTTCAAAACGAGAATCCCCCAGCATTCATAATGACGTTACACATTTTTCAAAGGAATTTCCCGGCGCTTTGAGAAAAACGGTCAATTGCAAAGAAAACTAATAGGATTAAGATAAAAGGCTTGTTTCTGAACACATACTTGACAGAAAACATCCATTTAAAGGTAGATGAGGAAGATTATCTGCTATTCTACTTAGTCTGATGACTAGATAGCGTCTTTATGGCCACATTTTTTCGCAAATCTTAATTATGGCAAAAATGTACTTTTCTTGCGCTGTGCTCATTACAACTCATTTTGCTAGGACGGGTCACATATTTTAGCTGTTTGTCTATCTTTGTCTGCCTTAGTTTTTATTCTTACTGCACTGTGTGTGCAGCACTTCAGGGATAGCAAGGAGGTGCTTGTATCGTGCTATGTAAATAAGTTTGACCGTAACCTTGATTAAGTTCTGGAGCCAACGTGATTTAAGACGAATGCCACAGCGAATCAATTTAAGCAAACCTAAAAAAAAAAAGATTTTAGCTCAGTCAGTTTTGCAGATATTGAGCTAAAACTTGGGCGGGTGATAAGCATTCTTACAGGGAAAGCTACTTCCATTTGTGAATATAAAGCAAAGAAGGAGTTGAGTAGTGACTTTGCTGTTCTCAGTAATATTAACTGTACAGTAAAAATGCTATGTAGGCCTGTATCAGAGAGGGATTCTCTAACTTACATATTGTAGTATATATATATATATATATATATATATATTCTGCTATGGCTTTTGGTTTTGGTGTGCCACACCGAGGTTGACAGGGAGGCGCCCCTGTTCTTCTGTGGCTAAAGGTGGAACCCTGGCTTTATCGGGAAACGTTTACTCTTCTGAAGTTTGTTTTATTGTTTTCAAAACCATGCTGATTTGTGCCAAGAAGGGCCATACCTGTTATTAATTTTGATGGGATTTTCTTACGATGAGAAGTTACCAGTTATACTATCTTGAGAAAACCAAGGAAGTTTTATCTCAACAAGCTTTGTTTTGTCCAGAAAACAAGATATTATCTAAAGTAAACTATTATTTTACCATTATTATTATGATTATTGTTTGGTATCACCGTTATGACTCTTGGAGATGATCAGTTACAGTAATAATGATCAATAATAAACAACCTTTGATGACAAATTTTAAACGTTTTCAGCTTTAATCAGTTGCCAACACGACTAGACTGATTTCTGATAAATTGTGATTTTGAAATGATTGCCTGTTTTCAAAAAGAAAATTATTTTCTTTGAGGTCAAAACAAATACATATAATAACATTATGTTTGAAATTTCTAAGCGCATCCTCTCTGAAATGATAGATGTGTAAATGACCAGTGGTTGTTGGACTGCCACCATCGTATTTACTCTTGCCCAAAGGCACCCATTACAGCAATATAAACAGTAAAGTTTATAAAATGTGACAAAAAGGTGACATGTTTAGTCTGGTTTGTTTGGCGTACAGCTGCAATTCCTGTATAATGAAGCAGGTGCTTCAGTTGTTGTGATTTACTGAGAACAGTGACTTTGCCCTTATGCAGATGAAGAGTTTGATTTTTGTTTGTTTGAGTCAACTTTGTTTTGTTTTCTGTTGTTGCACCTAAATGATCAAGCATACATTTAAAATGTCAGACTCATTTTGCCCTGTAAAGCAGTAGCTGATATATACACAGCTAAAAGCAGATGTTTACATATACTGTATAAAAAGACAGAGAACATTTTTTTTTTCTTACTGTCTGACATTAAATCAGACTAAACGGTTCCTGTTTTAGGTCAGTTAGGATTCCCAATATTATTCCATTGGCAAAATGCCCAGAATTGAGAGAAATATATATATTTTTTTATTAATTTCTTTAAAAGACACAAGTTTCCAACCATTTTCTAAGTATTTGGTAGCATTGCCTTTAAACTGTATGACTTGGGTCAAACATTTTTGGGTTTCCTTTGAGCTTCTCACAATAGTTTGCTGGAATTTTGTACCATTCCTCCAGGCAGAACTGGTGGAACCGAGTCAGATTTGAGCCTTTTCAGCTCTGCCCATAAATTTTCTATGGAACTGAGATCAGGGCTTTGTGATGGTCGCTCCAAAACATTGACTTTGTTGTCTTTAAGTCACTTTGTAACTAATTTGGCAGAACGCTGAGGGTCAATGTCCGTTTGGAGACCCATTGGTGCCCAAGCTTTAACTTCCTGATTGACGTCTTGAGATGTTGCTTCAATATTATATTATAGCCACATAATGTTCTTCCCTCATGATGTCGTCTATTTTGTGAAGAGCACCAGTCCTTCCTGCAGCAAAGCAACCCCACAACAGGATGCCGCCACCCCCGTACTTCACTGTTGGGTTGGTGCAAGCTTCCCCCTTTTTCCTCTAAATGTAACACTATGGCCACACAGTTCCTCCAATTACCTCAAATGTTGTCAGCTAACCAATCAAAAGCTTCCAAAGCCATGACACCATCATCTGGGCTTTCACAAACAGTTTAAAGGCAGAGTAATCTTAATGTATGTAAACCTGTGACTTTGAATAAAGTAATAACAAAGCTTCTCATTATTTAGACATGTCTTGATTCACTGGACTCCAACGGTCTCCACAGCCACCAGATCTCATTCCAATTGAGCGCCTCTGGGATGTGGTGGAATGGGAGATGCACATCATGGCCGTGCAGCTGACAAATCTGCAGCTACTGTGCGACGCTAACATGTTGATATGGACGAGAATCTCAGAGAACTGTTGAATTTATGACATGTGATTTTAAGGCCGTTCTGAAGGCAAAAGGGGATTGAACCTGGTACTAGCAAGGGGGACCTAATAAGGTGGCTGGTGAATGTGGATCCAAGAACAAAAATATATGATTCTATAGCTTTAGATATTGGGAATCATCACAAAATATTACATAGTTAAGAGCAGTTAAAAATACCCAAAGACAATGAAATGACAGGAGGATCTGAACAGAATCACAAAAAAAAAACCTGTTTAATGGAGTTCCTCATTAGGACCCCTAGGACTTTCTGTTTGCAGAATGTGTATCCAAAATGCTTCCCTTTGCAACAATAATTCATCTCCAATCACCTCCTCTTCTCAGCTGAAGAATTCATTCTACTACCTGAAATCTCAAAGCACAAACATCATGACCCGCTGTATTAAAAGGTCTGGCCACTGGAGAGCTCTCATTATTACTGCGGCCATTCCTTTTATATTCGGAAATCCTAACGTTTAAATCTCTCATTGTTTTACCGACATACACTAGCAGGCAATATGGCGGCTATGCGATGGCGATACGCATTCCTTTGAGGAATTGTAGGACTTTACTTTTCGAAGTTATCAGCAGCCGTGCTTTATTTAGCCCCGCTGAGGACGTCAGCGGAGCTGGAGGGTGAAATGGCTCTTTACAGACACGTAAACATTCTTTTTCCCGTTCCGATGGAAGCCCGAAACAAAGCAGAGACGTGGCGTGCATTACTTCATTAAAAGTCAGTGTGTGTAGCACCTTAAGAGCAGTGCTAAAGCCCAGCAGTCCGATGGAGCAGGGAGCAGAAGTTAATCAACACAGAGACCACAGAGTCAATAATATCAAAGGGTACAGTGATAGTATCTGGTATCAGAGTGGCCTCAGACCCCTGTGTGGTATTGACAAAGCTTCATACGATACCCTGTCTGAACTAACAGGCTCTGCAGCTCGGTGACCTCTGCTCAGCGAATGCCTGAGTGGCGCTAAGGTATCAGTTCACAATTAGCTCCAAACGCTGGCGGAATTCAGGAAGCACACATCAATACAAATGATTGTGAAACACGGGCCGCTTTACTGTAGCACTTTATTTCTCTGAACACTGAAAATAATCTAAAGGGACCTGCCGGCGTTTACAGGCAGCCTGCAGCATGATTTATCGATGGCTTTAATGATGATAAAAACGTAAATTATTCAGCCCTCGTTCAGGAAGGCAGTGAAACAGGAAACAGGTTAATTTTCTGTCGGATTATTGAAGCTCTGTGGGGAATTCTTATCCTGTCACAGCTCGGTGTAGACAAGGTGATACTGGGAGAATGTCCTCTTGACAAAGGGAGGCTAATAGACAACAATTTAACAAAGACACCATTACAAGTTATAATTAAAGGTCTAGCATTCCTTGAAGGAACAAATATAACATCACCCGCTGCCTTCCAGGCCATGGTTTTAGACTGGGATCATCTTATGTTGAAAATGGACAGAGTTGTAGCTGTTTCGGTCAGACCTTGCAAAGAACTTTATGCTAGATCTCGTGCAATATTGTGAGATTTCAAGCTCAGAGCACAAGTTGTGAATGACTCTCAGCTACAACTACACCAAATTTTAGCTCAATATCTATAAAACTGGCTGAGTTCTAGCTGTAGATGTGCATCTAATGATTAAAATCCATCCAGTGGCTCGAGATATTTTGATATTTTGACAGTTAAGGCGAAAGTTCTAAGCAAAGATGTCCTGCGATGAATATGTGTTGTGAATGACGCTCTGAAAGTTTTATTAAAATCTGTTAATGAGATGTTTTGCTAACAGACACAGTTGACTCCAAGTAGTTAAAGACAAAAATTTTAAACAATGGTCTAGTGCAATCTGTTAGAGATCAGAGTATACGTTTTGGGATCCCTCCCAGCGACTTCCACATCATATTTTAGCTCAATATCTGAGTTACAGCCATTTTTGTAGTTCGTTTGGCTGTGGTGGCCACCTTGAATCAGGTTGACTCCAAAAGTTAATCAGTTGGAAGTTGAAAAGCCAGTTTCATTACAATACGTCCAGGGGTTCATGAGATATTTTGGTTGCAGACAGACACATGAACACAGACACAGACATGGGCAAAAACATAAATGCCCTTTTGGCTTCGGCTGCAGGTGGTGATAGCAATTTGTTTGTTAATCTGGAGATTTTGTGAGCTGATGATCCCACGACCTCATCAGCCTAAGTACCTAATGAAACTAAACAGAAGCACAAGAGTGTGAAATAAGGGGAAAAGCTTAGCATATTTTCAAAAGACGTGCCAATTGTCTTTGAAGTGCTTTGATTTAAGCGCGGCTGCTTTCTCAAAGCTTAAAGTTTTCCCTTCAGTGCGACACCCTTCTCAGACGAGGAACTAAATTGAAGTTGTCGCACAGAATATTTTAATAGCATTTCGTTGCTGAAGAAAATTGGGGAGGCATTTTCTGCTTTTTCAGACTTTTCTTTGGAAAAACAAAAACAGTTTGTCTAGAAAAGTGGTTATTTCTTTGCACACATTAGCAGCATTCGTTAACTTCGACATAAACAGTCCAAATAACTGGCTTATTTCTTAACATTATTGTTATCGGCAGGTACATCAGTGAGAGGATTTATTAGAAATGCCTAATCCTTGTATGTTTCACAAAGAGATGGTTGTGTGAACATATTCTGGAGTCCAGCAGCTCTATACAGCACCTGCAGTGGTGTCATTTAAGATTATTTAATCCACCATGATGGACAGAAAGCCAGCAATGCCACAGACTTTTCCTGTGATATGTTATAAATACGTGTCAAATTTCCATGCGTCATTAACAACACGTACTTTATGTATTGTTTATGTGTTGTCTGACGCGCAAATTTTGCCTGTTTATCTTCCTTTCTGGTCAACTGCACTTCCTGGTCGCCTCTCTTCCCATTGGCTGGTCAGATCCAGGGCTAAACCACTTTAGCAAAAAGAGGGGGTGCCTCCCACTATTCAAAGGCCAGATAACCCACTGATTTATGCTTTGATTTTATTTTTTTGTCTTAATACAGTAAACTCCTAAATACACAATATCTAGAGTATAGACTAGATATACGGATGCAGTTAGACATGGACATGGAGGTAGTTGGAGTGAGGACAGAGGACGCAGAAGACAGAGTAAGATGGAGGAGGATGAGTCGCTGTGGCGACCCCTGAAAAGGGAACAGCCGAAAGAAAGAATTACATCAGATGTTTATATAAAGCTGTTTTAGCTTTGACTGTTTCATTGGCTTTGGCCATTTTATTAAACACTAAAAAACATTTATTTTATTGTTGCAAACATTAAATAGTGTAAAGTTGTTTAGTTATTCCACCTGCTGTAATGGTGCCTAATGGATTAAATTCAGTAGAAAAGTAAAGTACTCTATGAATTAAATATTTCCTTTATGTGCTAAAAATAAATAAGAGGAAATGAGCTGGGTAAAACCTTAATTTATACATCTACTAAAAAATGCTCCAATAAGGTTCTGTTCGGTAAAAGTGGCCATCTTTTATCTTCACAGCACATAATTTAATCTGCCAAAAGGCTCTGACCAGCCGAAGAGAGGTCTGCTTTCCATACATGTACAGCTAGTTTTATTTATTTTTTCCTAAGTTTCATGTTTTATGATGCAACCACATTTTTTTACCTAAAAAGTGTATTTTTAGAATATAACAGAATAATCTATACTGTCACTTGTTTTTGTTTTTGTTTTTTTGTCAATTGTCATTTGTTTTCAATTTACTTTAGTTTGTGGAACAATAAAATTTCAACATTTCATTGGTAAAATATCTAGAATTTCATTATTATTATTATTAGCAAATTTTAGCAAAAATGAAGCAAAAAGTGTTTCGGCTGAACAGACCATATAATTAAGGGGCGTGTCTCAATAGAACGCACCATTGGAGACTAGTTAGTACGTAAGATTTTATATCATATTTTATCATTTATATTTTATATCTCACTCAATTTTGAGTGGTTGCAGCCATGTTTTAAGTGGCCTTTTCTGTTTTTTTTAACCTGGACCATTATTCTTGGCCATGCCGCCCCCAGATGAATGATTTAATCTACTGGAGTACACTTTAGAAGTGACAATAAGACTAGTTTTTTAAGAATTATTACTCATCATCGGTGTGATTTTTAGACCTGGACATTTGGGGCTGTAGCCACAGATGTTTTCTGACATAAGATGTCAAAATACAGCTCATATAATCCATATAGTGCAAAGGATTCAATGTGCCCATGACAATGTTGTAAATGTTTTGAAAGAAAATCTTTGAACATTTTTAAAATTCAAAGAGCCAGACTGCAAGCCTTTGCAACCAAAGCAAAGAAATTGACAATGATTGAGAGGGTGGACAGAAACCTTGTTACTAATTTTATTTCTTCTAGTTAAGTTTTATTGTCTTCTCATTGCTCCACCAGGGCAAGGGAGGAAATTCCATTTCATTATTGGGGGGGGGTGTCAATAAACAAGGAAATGTAATGTAAAATGTACAGATGGAACCTTATCAGAACTGCATAGAGTATACTGAATAATTGGTAATTAAATTGATTTAAATGGCATGGCTAAAATGTATTTAATAATAACATTAATAGTAATATTAATTATTAAAATAGTGTCCCT
>JAOXNZ010000188.1:19502087-19514209 GCA_028566095.1 Kryptolebias brasiliensis | reverse complement strand
CACAGTGACTGCTGGAGATAGGCACCGGCTGCCTGCGACCCGGAATGGAGAAGCGGCTAAAGAAAATGGATGGATTAACACACATAACAGCATTTTCTGTCTTCAGGTTTATTTGCTTGTCTTTTAAAATACATAAAACTAAAGCTCAAAATGACAACAAACAAAACACACAAAAACCCGCCATTTAATTGGTGAAAGTTTACTGAGCTGAGTATAAAGCAAAAGCTGAGCGATAATGTATTTGCCCATGAGATCTGACTTAAATTGTTTCAAAAACAGATTTTGTACATTGAGTTAGTGCTTGGGGTTTAAGTTGTGAATGTCTGTCACATTCTACTAGACTAGACTAGCATTTTGGCTCCGTAGCTGTAAAACTAGCTGAGTTGAAGCCATTTTTGTGTTTGCTAAGGTCGCTTAGCTGTGGCGGCCATCTTGAATTGAGTTGATTTCACAGGTTGAGCAGCTGTAGATGTATATCCAATGATTACTTTTTGCAAGTTTCAGCGAATGCACACACACACACACACACACACAGGCAAAAACACATCATTACCCTTTTACCTTCAGCGATGACTGTTTGTGGTAGACTGAATACATTGTTTTTTCTAAGGTTATCAGGTTAGCTTTGTAGAGATGTAGAGATGAGTGCTGTATGGATGTGTGTGGATGGGTAAATGAGGGCAGTTTGTGTTGTAAAGCGCTACGAATAGCCTGGTTGGCTAGAATAGGGGCAATATAAGTACAGTCCATTTACCATTTACCCACCTCGGCCCACATTTGTAGCTGCCCCTACATTTATAATTTAATCTGCTGGAGTACACTTTCGAAATGAAGACTGACATATTTGAAACAATTCTTTAAGAATTAAAATTCATCTGGACATGTTTTCTGTCGGAGATCTCCGTGCTCTTGCATTCATGGGTTACAAACACTTTAAGTACTGTGAGCCTCTTTGACTCACGTGAAGAAATTGAGAACCCCCGTGAACGTTGTGGGGACATTCTCGAGACTGCCTCGCAAATGCTGTTCACCAACTAGTCGCCAGCAGCCCAGTGAGATACTACCTCAAGAGGTATGATGTCTAGGTGGGATTTTTGATTTTCGACTGAGATGGGTACAATTTAGGAGGACAGGAGGTGGACAGCAAAAAAAAAAAAAAGAAGAAAAACCATACCGTTTTGCAAGCTATGCCATGAAAAATAGGCTGTAATTTAAAAAAAAATTGGCTGTGTAAAATGCAGCTGCACAGCTCAATGGTTGCAAACACTCAGACTTCAGTGAGACTCCAACTAAATATTTTCTCCTAATTCGGGGTCTTCAACTACTTTCTAACAGTCACAACCCAGTGAGATATTGGCTTTTGTCTAGAAAACAATACAGTAAATACAATAAATGGAGATTTTTAGCACAAATGCTGATAAGGACAAACAATTGAGCATATTGTCTCTGGTTTAAAGTATTTCACTGGTTAGTTGTAAGTATTTGGATTCTTTTATTTTTCTATGAGACACTCGGCAGCCTCACACCAGAATATGTCCCTCACATGTTTAAAATTAATGAGCTTACACTTCCCATGTCACTGTTTCACAAAGCTGAAAAAAAACAAACCTTCTTGGGTTACGCAGCTTTTGGCTGTGATGACCCAAACATTTAAAGCCTCCTTCCAGATGGATGAGCTGAAAAGATTTAGGTCTATTTTTGGTTGATATTTATTATCGCCCTCTGCCGAAAGACGAAGGTGAAGTGTTTTTGTCTGTAAATGTGTGAATATGTTTGTGTGTGTGTCTGTTACCAAAATATCTCATGAACTGCTAGATAAATTTTATTATAATCCTCAGAAAGCCATCATTAGGTTGGCCTCTACAACTAATTAAATTTTTTGGAGTCAACCAGATTCAAGATGGCTGCCACAGCCAACTGACCTTAGAAAACACAAAAATGACTATAATTTAGTCAATTTTACAGATATTGTGGTCAAAATATTTGTCGTTGTAACTGAGAAACATTAACAGCACACACTTCAAGTGCTACTCATTGCATATGAGCTTTGCTTAAAAACTTAGCATTAACTGTTGGAGTCAACTGTTTGTCTGTTAGCAAAATATCCCACGAACCAGAAAACAGATTTTAATAAAACTTTCAGAAAGCAATGATTGGATATGCATCTACAACTGATCAACTCCTAGGCTGTATTCACACCTGATAGTCCGGTAGACTCGGTTCGATTGGGGACCAAAATTGCAACATTTGTTCCATTTTCAGCTGGTGTGGTTTGCATTCACAATGGTCCTGTGGTGGCGCTGCACCA
The DNA here is from genome assembly GCA_028566095.1 of Kryptolebias brasiliensis. NCBI lineage: Eukaryota > Metazoa > Chordata > Actinopteri > Cyprinodontiformes > Rivulidae > Kryptolebias > Kryptolebias brasiliensis. The sequence continues at coordinate 19,511,901 of JAOXNZ010000188.1, read as the reverse complement.
AGAACTACTCAAGGAAATGACACGAAAACCTCTGAAGAAGACACTAAGCGCAACTTCCTTCTTCTGGAAAAGTAAACAAAAATGGAGTGGCGTCAAATTTGAGCAGTTTTAGGATTTCTGTTTTGTCTGTGGTACATGTGCCAAACAAACATTTTTCAACAATGGGCTCAGCATGAGTGGAAGATGAGGCAGAAGACCACGGAGAATGTTGTTTTTCACACAAGGCGGCTGAGAAGGCGCCGTATGAGGCGGCGTGCACTGAGTAGGAGCGGTAGAAATGCATTTCTTTACCCAGAAAGCCCTGTGCTATAGTCTGCTTCTTGCTTTTGGAGCGGTCTCCAGTCCGTTGACATTCACATATGCATTCGAACCGCGCCAGAGTTCACTTCAACCGAACCGAGACCTAGGTTTTTAGGCAGACCAGAGTTCGCTTTTTTTTTGGTCCGCATCAGAGTTTGATTGTGCATTCACACCTCCCCAAATGAACCGGACTTTCTAGGCAAACGAACTAGAGTTCGATTAAAGCGGAATAAACAGGGCTGGTGTGAATGCACCTTTAGAGTCAATCAATTCAAAATGGCTTCCTCAACTAATCGACCTTAGCAAACACAAAAATGGCTATAACATTCAATTTTACTGATATTGGGCTAAAATATTATATAGAAGTAGCTGAGAGTCATTCTCAGTTTATACTCTGAGTGTGATTTCTGGCAATATCACATAAGTTTGTGGTCAATGTTATTTTTCAGGTTTGACTAAAACGTCTTCAGCTATTTTCATAATCATTTAAAACAAACTTTAAATGAAATCTGAATGAAGGTTTGAAAGGTGTAATTGATTGCTTGATTGCTTTATGTTTAGCATAAGATTTTGCATTTTCACCCTTTAAACTTCATTCCCTTCACTGGCAAGTGGTTTAACCAGGAGCCATGTTGCCCAAACATCTTGTCCAACTGTATTACAGCTCCGTGGCGTTTCCCAATATGAAAACGTGTCCTTGAAGATAAATACATAAATACAACATACTGTATATAGTCAGTTAAAATTAGATACAACAGAAGCTCATAATTAGTGAGAACGTATCAGGAGCACATAGAGGAGACAGGTTTCCAACGAGCTCGGTTTAGTTTCTTGTGTTGTTCTGCTGCTTTTCCCTCAGGCTTCGACACATATTGTTCCTTTACTTGCAGTCACTTCATTCCCTGTGCACGAGCTGAATTTAGATTTGGTAAGACGGTGTATTCGATCTGTGGCATCTTTTAACTTGCCTTTAATTACGACAATAAATAAAAACAAAATGTTTTATTTATCACTCAGCTTTTAAACAAATTCTACTGGCAGGGTTGGAAAATTTAGTACCAATTAGTAATGTCTACTGATAATCAATTTAGGTTTAAGCCTAAACATGGCACTGATATGTGCATGTACACCTTAAAGGAATTATTAAGTAATTAAAGAAGTAAAAACTGTGTGTTTTTAGATGCCACTAAGGCTTTTGATTGTATGAACCATAGATAACTGTTTCAAAAACTGTGTCAAGCTGAGGTACTAAATATATAATTAGATGTTTGTCTTATTGGTATGCAAACCAGACGATTCAAGTCAAGTGGGCCAACTGTGTGTCTGCACCTTTTACAGGTCTGTAATGCGTTTAGACAAGGAAGCACTTTCTCACCTGTTTTGTTTAATTTTTATATGAATGCCATCTCCAAGGTGTTAAACCTGTGCAGAACTGGCTGTATGTTTGAAGGTACAGTAATAAATGTATGCAGCTGGTCTTCAGTTGCTCCTTAATGTATGTTCCGTATACAGTGAACAACATGATATCAAATTCAGTCCTACAAAAAGTGTAATCCTGATTTGTCGAACTAAGGAGGACAAATATATGATACTTTCTGACTTTAAGTTGCTTGGTAATATACTGAGGATCTCAAATGAAGTTAAATATCTTGGTCATTTGTTAACAGATGTTGGGGACATTAACTGCTGTATGTTATACGCACAAGTAAATGTACTATCTTGGAAATTAGGATATTGTTCTGATGAAGTAAAACTGAACTTGTTTAGATCATATTGTACCTCACTGTACTGAGACACTTATGTTGGAATTACAAAAAAGCCTGCCTTCAGAGATTGCAAGTAGCTTATAATGATGCACTAAGATTTTTATTAAAGAAGCCCAGATGGACCAGTACCAGTGAACTATTTGTGCCTGCTGGGGTAAACTCTCCTAACGCTGCTTTAAGAAACTTTATGTATAAGTTTATTTGTCTACTCAATGAGTCTGATAATAGTCATCTTAATGCTGACTAACACTAAATACAGTGCCATATGTTAGATATCTGAACAATGGTAACACTGGTGTGACTGTCTTATATAAGGATAGGTTTTTATATATTTATTTTTTTTATTGTGTGTTATGTATTGTGTATTTTGTATGTATTATTGACCTTGAGTCCTAAGTCCAGCACTCTGAGTACATCAAGAAGAAAGCCCCCAATGATGATCTGCTAAGTGATTGTCTCAGGCAGCAGAAACACAATGTGGAAGAGGAGAAAGAGGAACCATCATGAAAAGATAAGTCCCTGTATGGCATGTACCACCGGCAAATTTGGAAAGTGACTGATATCAAAAAATGCTACCAGTGGCTACAAGAGCTGGACTAAAGGACAGCACAGAGACACTAATCATAGCAGCACAAGAGCAATAAAGGCCGGGGTCTATTATACCAGGCAGGACCCAAGACGCAGGCTGTGTAAAGATGCCCCTGAAACAGTCCAGAGAATAATAGCATGAAGTAAGATGCAGGCAGGCAAAGCATACATGGAACGCCATAACCAAGTGGCTGGACTTGTGTACAGGAACATCTGTACTGAGTATGGACTTAAAATCCCACAGTCAAAGTGGGGAAACTCCACCAAGGGTGGTAGAGAATGACAAGGCTAAGATACTGTGGCTATTAGCTAACCAACAGGACATTGTGGTGATAGATAAAATACAGAAAAAAGCAGTGGTGATAGATGTAGCAATCCCAAAGTAACATCAGGAAGAAAGAGTATGAGAAGCTGGAGAAATACCAAGGGCAAAAAGAGAAGATAGAGAAGTTGTGGGGAAAATCAAGGTCTCAGTGGTACCAGTGGTCATTGGAGCACTCGGTGCTGTGACCCCCAAACTGGAAGAGTGGAGCCAACAGATCCCAGGAACAACCTCAGAGATCTCTGTCCAGAAGAACGCAGTCCTTGGAACAGCTAAGATACTGAAGAGAACCCTCAAGCTCCCAGGCCTCTGGTAGAGGACCTGAGCTTGAAGTGAAGTGGAACCACCCATGTGGAACAAATAGGGTGGAATGAGTTTGTTTTTCTTAATTGTTTATACATATATATGTGTGTGTTTGTGTGTATGTACCACTGGAGTATTTTTTTGTCTGTATTTTGCTCGATCTATCTTTCCTTTAACTTTGACCAGTTTCCCAGTCCTTGATGATGAAAAACATCCCCACAGCATGCTGCCACCACCATACTTTACTGTAGGGATGGTGTTCTCAGAATGATGAAAGGTAGTAGATTTGCCTCAGACATGGTGGTGTCCTTGATGTTTGGTCTCATCTGAGCACAGCACCTTCTTCCACATGTTTGGGGAAAAATTCCTAACAGTCCAGCTTTTTTTTCCTTAATCAATGTTTTTTTTCCTGCCTCTCTTCCTTGAAGTCCAGCTCTGTGCAGCTTATAGTGGTCCTATGGACAGATCCTCCCATCTCCCACCTCCATCAGAGTTATCTTTGGCCTCCTGGATGTTTCTTTGATTAATAGCCTCTTTAGTCTCTCTGTAAGTTTCGGTGAATGACTGGCTCTTGGTAGGTTTCCTGTGGTGTCATCATCTCCAATGAATGGGTTTAATTAAGCTCCGTGGGATGTTTAGGGTTATGGAATTTTTCTTTTATAAACCAACCCTGATTTGTATTTCTCCACAACTTTGTCTCTGACCTGAGTGGAGAGTTCCTTGGTCTTCGTAATGTCCCCTGCTTGGTTATAGCCCTCACTACTTAAAGGGGTTGGACTGCTGTTGATTCTGGGGGCTGTTACATCAGGTGTGTATCATTTGGGAGATTTGGCTCATGTCTATTCAAAACATTTTATCCCATTTATCTTCATTAATCTGGAGTATTTTCTAGAAATACTGCTTTTCATCAATTTAAAAATCCAATTAAATTCCAGGTTGTAAGGCAACAAAATAGAAAAACTACCAAGAGGGACACACACTCTTATAACCTATTGTTTGTGTTCTTTTGATGGAAAACACATTCATATCTTGTTTTCATATTTTTTTTATCATTAAATACTATTTATAACATCCCATTTGATATGTACTCAGTCCAAACTGTGAAGTGTTGTTGCTCTCCTGGTTCATGTTAACAGGGTTCTGATCATACAGCTTACCCTCAGAGCTCTCTGTGAGAAGATTCTGCCCTTTATTTCTGCAATCAGACTTTCATGTTCTATAGATGAAAGCAGCATGTAAAACTGGCCATACAGTCCAAACTAACACTAAATGCTCCCCAAATTCCCAATTAGAGCACCATTGGGAGACTGGGCTAAAGATCACAGTGCCTTTTCCAACTTTAAAGCATCTTATAATTCTGCCAAGTGATGTTCTTAAGGAAAAGATTGATGTTTAAAGTTTCTGGGCTTCTGACTAAATATACATTAACTGATCTTCACATATCAAAATTACAATTCCATCTGTAGACACTATGACTTCCAGTGGGATAAATGATCATTCAGATGTTAGTGTAGGTTCTAAGACATTTTGATAGAATTTGTGATATATACTATATGTGCACTCACACACACACACAGCATTTATAACCCCTTAAAGTTTTGCAGTTTTATGTTGCAGCTTCATGTCATGCAGCTGTATTTTGACCCCTGCACTGGAGCCCTCCTTTGACAGAAAATATCCAAAGCAAATGTCGAGGTTGAAAAACCAAACTGAGGGTAAATGTTAATTATTAAATAAACTGGTCCAAATTTACCTATCTTCAAACCTAAAGTGTAACCAGTGAAATTAATCATAAACGTGCTGCTACGGTGGGTACAAAACAAACAGGAGTGATGTTAGCAGAGGTGGACAACAAAACAATTTGAACAGCCAAAAACGCTTGTTTGCAAGCATTGTACACAAAAATAAACTGTGACTTTCAAAAACTGGCCACGCAAACCATAGCTGCATAGATCACTAGTCACTTTGTCGCACAGACTCAGAATTCAGTGAGACTGCAATGAAGATTTTGCATATTTTCTTATATTTTTCCCACAACTCTGGGTCACCAACTTTTCTCAGTGAACTCAGTGAGATACCACCTTTATTCCTGAGTTGAATTATTGTTGGAAACAGTTGCAGGTGTTTTTTTGGGTTTGATTGAACAAGTTTCTCTCACCTGGACTGAAGGATTTTCTATCGTTTTTCTTTATACAGCCTCTCAGTCTCAGTCCGATTGGATGGGGATCATCAATGGAACCATTTTCAGGTCTCTAGATATGCTAGACAGGGTTGATGGTAGGTCCACTCTTGGACATTCAGAGTTGTATCTAAGCCCTTGAAGTGTTGTCTACAATGTGTGCTTTGGGTCATTCTCATGATGTAAGGTGAACTTTTGGCTGAGTCTGAGGTCCGTGGAACCGGTTTTCCTTGAGGATCTCTTTGCACTTTGCTTCACTGAGAACCCCAACCAGACCCCCAGTCCTTGCTGCGGCAAAACACTCCCATAGCATGATGCTGCCACCACCGTGCTTGATTTCCTTCAGACAAAATACTTAAAACTGAGTCCAAACTGTTCACTCTTAGTTTCATCAGACTAGAGGATCTAGTTCTTTACAAAAGTCTGAAAGTCCTTCTCTCATGGTTTTGAGGTTTTGCAACTCCTATTTCTATTTTAGTTCTGTGCCGTTTCTGGCTTTTAATGTATTCATTTATATTGATTATGCATTCTTAAACCTGTCTTCCTGTTTTGTTTTGTAGGACTAAATCTGTTGTACATTTCAGCTGGTTTTGAGCTTCAGGTCATACCTCATATGCTTGTATTTAAGACCTATGTCTTTCTTTGCTGGATCTTTGCTGTTTTTGACTTCATTCCTGGTTCTGTTCCATTGTTTTTACAGCAGAGTTCTGTGGATTTCCTGCCCTGCAGCACCTTTTGTTTATTAAAGCCATTTCTCAGTTTAACAGAGCTGCTTTGGTTTTGCAACGCTGCAATTTTGGGATCTATACGACTCTGCATGTCTCACCTTCAAGCAGTTTTCAAGTGTTTTGGTTTGAGGAGAGGTCATAAAGCACAGATCAGTGGAGGCCTTCAGTTCTGGTTGTGCTCTTGAACTTAGTCCCATCTCCACACAGGATCTCTGAGACTTAGTCAGAGAGACCATTAGGTTCTTGGTTTCATCTTTCTAAGATCCTTAATTCTCAATTGGTCCAAGTGTTTGGAAGACCATCTCTAGGAGAGTTCTGGTTTTGCCAAACTTCTATTTGTGAATCATGGGATCCATTGAGCTCTGAGGAACCTTCAGAGAGGCAGAAATGATTTTGTAGCCTCCCTTAGATCCGAGCCTTGCAGCAATCCTGTCTCTGAGGTCTGCAGGCTCTGCTGCTTAATTGCACCATAGCATGATTCTGCAACTACCATGCTTTATTGTTGGAATGCTACTGGCAGCTTCTTTGACCTCATGATTTGTTTTTTGCTCTGACTGTCAGATAGGAGGCCTTCTACAGAGAGGTGTGTCCCTTTCTAAATCAAATCCAATCAGTTTAGTTTACCACAGGTGGAGTTGAATCCGGATGTAGAAACATCTCAGCAGAGATCAGGACAAATGGGAGGCACCTGAGCTGAGTTTAATTGGTTGTTGAAATAGGTCTGAATACTTATGTAAATGTGATATTTCAGTTTATTTTAAAAAGATCCCTTTGTCAATATGGGGTACTGAGTGTAGATTATTAAGTTTTGCAATATCGTGTCAGAATATGTTCATTGTATGAAAGTGCATTACATCACAATTAGTGGAATGCACAGCAACTTAAACAGCAACAAACTCAGATCATCGCACTGCAGTGCATCTCAGTGAAATAAAAGAGAAAAGTCAGTTAAAAAAAAAAAAATTTTTCTATCCTCTGCTTCCAGACCATGTTAGAGATCTGATCCCTCCTGTGAAGTCTGGGTCATTCATGAAGGCCAACTCACAGATTCTGGTAAACCTCTAAAGAGAGGCACCCAGGAGGCATCTCTTCATCAGGATCTGCACCACCTCAGTGGGTTCATTCCAACATGGAGGGGCAGCAGGTTGACTCGAAGCTTCTCACCTGATCTTAGAGATTTAGATCATCCCCCCGCTGAGAAAACTCCTTCCATCCAGTTCATGAATGGCGGTGAAAGAGGGGAAACCAACAGAAAAATCTAAAGTTCCTTCCTCTCCACTGAGGTACAGAAAAGCTCAAACTTGTACCCCCCTTTCCCATCAATCTTAAACTCCTCCACCTTAGGCAATCACTCCCTGTTCACCTGAAGGGGGTGGGGGGGGGGGGGGGCACAATCCGTCCATGGAGGGTAGCAGGAGTTCAGCTTTTGGGATGCTGATTGGCCCAGCAGCTGAATAAAACTCAAAGTGAGCCTGCAAAGCTTCCTGCAGTGCTGCCAGAAGGAGTCTGCATGATGTTGAGATTAATATTTATAAAAACCAACCAACCAAACAGAAAAAAAAAAACCTGTGAAGTCTAAACTGTGTCTAATGATGAAATTTAAAGTTATCTTGTTTCCAGACTGTATTTCAGTTTTCATCAAGAAGGATTCTTTAAGTAATAAACATTGAGCCTTGAAAGCCATTTTTTAACATCAGGAGGAAAACTGTTTGTTCCCTCTTCATCGCCTGCAGCCAGAGACAAAATGTAGTGGTGTTTTTGGCTCTGTGTGTTTGTCTGTTAGCAAAATATTTTATGAACCATTGGACAGATTTGAATAAAACTCACAGAAAGTAATCGTCAGCTGCACATCTACAACTGATTACCTTTTGGAGTCAGCTACATTTAACATGGCCACCACAGCTAAACAACTTTGGCAAACATTTTATAGATTTTAGGCTAAAAATTTGGTGTGGATTACATAGGATGCCATTTATAAGGTTTGACCAAGATTAGGTACATCATTTCTAAAAATTAGATGATATTAGTCTTAAACTCTGCCAGGAAAAGTGGTGGGTTATAGGCCTTCCTTTATGGAATAGTAGGCTTTCATTTTTTTTCCTTTTTTTGCATAGTGCCCACTCAAATAGATTTGATCATTTGTGCAACACACAGTATGTTGCATAGATATATTTGCGCTAAATGCATTTGCCCCATTATAGATCGCTGAACTAAAGAAGATTCATTATAGCTGGGAAATAGAATCGTAACTCACTTCCGCCTGTTTTCTGCTTAGTTGGACACTGATTGTGAAGGAGAACTCCTGCCTCAAGGACACCATCAACAGGAGTGCTCGGGCCTAAATGTGAGAGGTTTTTGCATCTGAAAAGTCCCGCTCATCCATCATCTGCGAGAGTGAAACTCTCAGCAGCGTCTGTGTTTCCCAAATTAAATTCTCCACAGTGGCTGCATCAGAGGACGATTCACTCCGTGGTTTTTGTATCATGGAGGATCCTGACAAAGCTGCCATCAGAAGAGTGCCAGATCACACAGGTCCCCCCCCTCCCACACACACACACCCCACCACCCCTCAGGTGACTTGGGAGCCCTCGACTTACCTGGATGCTTCTCAGGCACTGAGGGGCCAAAAGCGTCACAGTTTTCAGCTCCAAGGAAAAGTGAGAACTTCTGCTGAAATGCAAAACAGAGGAAGCAGAAATTAAGTTGTTGAAGCAAAACACAACCTAAAATAGAGCTGAACTGTAGCTAAAGGCTAAAATTAGCAAAACAGTAGCTAAAATCTAAACCCAACAACACAGTGGGTAAAAGCAAAATGTGGCAAAACAGTAAGTAAAAGTTAAAATGATCAAAACTGTAGCTAACAGCTAAAATGAGAAAATCCATTGCTAGAAACTAAAATATCTAAACAGCAGCTAAACGCTAAATGGAGCATAAAAACAAAACTAGAGCCAGTTTGCCGAAGTAGATTTAGAAGTAAATCTAGTGGAAGTAGAAGTTTTGAAAGAACTAAAGAACTAAATCTCATTTTATTTCTATGGTGGATTTTTTTTGTAAATAAAGTTAAATATTTTTTTAAAGCATAAAACTTAAAGTCACAGCATCCTATTTCTGATCGAGCTGAACGTTGCGATATTTGAATGGTTAAGATAACGCAAAGGATGAGTTAGCAGTTTGATTGCGAACGACTTACGGAAGAATCTATAAACAGGAAAACAATAGTACGCATGCTGAGTCAGCATTCAGACTATTAGTTTAAGCTCGAATCGACCTTGCAAGTTGACTTGTCAAATTAGCACAGCTGTAGCGACTAAAGGAAAAGTGTCTTAATGTAGGTCTTGGCTGTGATGAGCTCCGAGTCATGATGGGATGAAAGGAAACGCTGCCGCGAGGAGCTGAACACCAGCAGTCCCCCAGTAGCAAAGGAAAATGGTCAGATGACATTGTCAGCACTTCATTTTAATTGCATGGATTATTAGATCATTTTCAAAGCTAATGTTTCTTCTTTCTCTGCCTTTCCGGTTCTTCTCTGCCTTATTGTTCTCCCGCAAAATCCAATTCAGTTCTTTCATGCCTTCATTTGAATCGCACGGCTATTTTAGTTCACCCAAGAACTGGGCCCTCGTGGGGA
>JAOXNZ010000188.1:19332812-19343602 GCA_028566095.1 Kryptolebias brasiliensis | reverse complement strand
CCATTTTCTGAGTGACTTAATAAGACTGGTTGACAGGTGATAGGCATGTTTTTCTTTTGTCAATTAAAAAAAAAAAACTTGTTTCACATGTCCTTTTCCAGCCAGTATTGTGGAACACGTTTGTATCCATCTATCAGGTTAGATGGCAGATTACTGCTTATTCAATTATTTTTTTATACCTACTTTGGCCATCTGTTTCCATCTTGCAATTCACTACCTACTGCAGCTAATCAGTAGCAGGCATTACTTTAAGTCTTTTTCTTACTAAATTTTGGACTAATGAGAAACTACCTTAACTACTGTATATGAGTACTGCTGCTCATCCAACAGAAGCACACACTGTTGTTTTGTATTTGTTTGTTTGTTTTTTACTTTAAGAAAGTAAGGTTTCTTTTCAAAGTGTAAAATGATGTAAAAGTAATTTGGGGCTCATTAATTTTCTTCTCAGTGCCACATTATTTTTCAGAGAGCTTTTTTCCCTTTCCTACATCAAATAGAAATGTTGGAGTCACAATCTGCCTGGTAACCAAAATAACGAACCTGTTTTGGCTCCATCTGTCCATCCTGAGGTATATTTAAATATGCTAAACAGAAACTATAAGAACGAACACAGAAAAACACATGTGTAGGAGCAGATTTCCTTGACATTGAGAGCTGTTTGATGAACTGAATGCTCATGATGAGTGCTGTTGTCACCACTAACATGAGAGTGAGCGCTTGGTCAGTGAGGCTCAGGGTCAGAAAGACAGCATGTGGACACACACAGATACTGCAGCAGGCGTACAGTTAACACTGACATTAAGAAGTGGTGTCCAGTGGAACATGGTCCAGTTCAAGGGAACGTGGTCTAGTCTATTGAAACTTGGTCTAGTCCAACAGAATGTGATCCAGTCTAATGGAACCTAGTCTAATTCAATGGGATGCAGTACAGACCACACCAGTGGAACACTGTCCAATCCAACCAAAAAATATTCAGTTAAAGAAACACAGTTTTGTCCAATGAAATGTAGTGCAGTCTAATAAATTGTGGCCTAGCTCAATGGAACGTGATCTAGTCTAATAGAACCTGGTCCAGTTCAATGGAATGAGAACTACACAAATTATACTTAGCTCAGTCTAACGAAACACATCCCAGTTTAAAGGAACGTGGTCCACTCCAATAGAACATGGTTCAGTCTAGTGCAGTGGTGTCCAACCCTGGTACTGAGAAGCCACTATCCTGTATGTTTTAGTTGTTTCCCTGCTCTTCAGGAGGTCTTTCAGTTCTGCAGAAGCCTGTTGATCACTCATTCATTAAAATCAGGTGTGTCAAAGCAGAGAAACAACTAAAACATGCAGGATAGTGGCCCTTGAGGACCAGGATTTGACACCACTGGTCTAGTGTAATGTGGTTTAGTCCACAAGAATGTGGTTCAGTCAAATGGAACACAGTTTAGTCTTGTGGACTGTGGATTAGTCTTTAGAAACATGGTCCAGTTGAATGAAACGTGATCCAGTTCAGTCCAACAGAATGTGGTCCAGTTGACAAACATTGCATCATATCAGAAGTTTCCAATAAATATCCAGTGAGAAGACTTTACATCATTTTTTTCTTTTTTTTGCTTAATTAAACTTTCCAGCAATGTTCCTGCATGACCGGTCTTTCATCACAGTGAGACTACTCTGCCATGGTTATTGGTCGTGAACTGGACCGTAATGTTGTGATAATGTGATATGCCTGATGTACCTTCCACTATATCTCTATTGGTAATGGTTTCACCCAGCTGTTTAAAAGCTCATGTCAACAAGCAAACAGGTAATGCAGTGCAGTACAGAGGCATTTCACGTTGAATCGATCATTTCTGCTCACAAACAAACTCATTTAAACTCCAATCTAGTATGTAAAATGTCTGCACTTCATGAACATACTGTGTCATTATAATTCTGCTGCTGAGCTGCAGACAGTTTAACTGAATAAATGAAGTTCAGCGGTTCATTTCCTGTTCGCAGTTAAAGACAGTCGTCAGTTGAAGCAAGAAAAAACAAAAATTTCCAAGTAAAGCAAATAAAGAATAGCATGTGTGACATGTTAAATTGACCTGCGCTGAAATGTGTAGCACATGGATGAATGAGCTGAAGAGGGGAGGCTGTCAACTTCTGTTCTGTCTGCCATATTTACCACTTAATCCACTGAGGCCACTCTGAGAGGTTATTAGAAGCTCAATGCAGTCATGTTCTTTCTCTGCTACAGTCAAAGTTGCAATTACTAATCCAATTTAGCAGCAGAGAAGTCATGTGCTGTCTCTGTGTTAATCTGGTTACTGCAGCTGGTGAGTCTCTAGTTGCTCATAGAGGGGTTACTTAACACAACTAACAGTATATTTCCACTGTGGTACAAGAGCATGCAGATCCTTCTGATGAAGAGTGTGTACAGGAACCCCTTTGTTTTTAATCCACTGATTTAGCAGCATTTGTTCATTCCTTACAGACCTGTAATAAAGCAAGAAGCAGAGGACTTGATGCAGATCAAATTAAAGATTACATTCATAGGAAATTAGTTTGACAGAGAGAAAAAGGCCTTATATTAGGAGCTAAATTATTTCATAAAAGGATAAGAATTAAAGGCTTAGCGAGCCTTGAAGAAATGCACACCACCTGTTGCCTTTCATGCCAGAGATTTAGACTAAAATTGTCTTATATTGAGAAATTATGGCGTTATAGCTGTTTTATTTGAACCCTGTAATTGGCAATATGCACAGTCTCATGCTGTATTGTGAGATCTTGCTGATGTGTTACTGTATAACCACTTTTGCATTGGCTAATGTTGATTAGCTGTGGCATCTTGGATTAGATTGACTTCAAAAGTTAACCTGTTGTAGATGTACATAAAATGAATACTTCCCGAGAGCTTCATTAAAATCTATCAACTGGTTCATGAGATGTTTTTCTTCATTCCATCAAATAAAGTTTTAAGATCTTGTGCAATCTGTAGTATTCAGAGTATGTGGTGGGATTGATGCTCAGCTAATACCACACCAAAGTTCATATACATACTGTATATTTATGCAACTATATCATGAGATTATTTTAATTACTGGCTTAAAAGGTGGCATTTCTTTAAGGAATGCTAGGCTTTTAATTAATTTATCAGTCAGTTTTTAGAATATAAACATGCAAATATGTTTAGTTTGGCAAAGGTAAAGGAAGTTTAATAAATAATACTTTTGTTTACTTGGTTTAGTTATTTTATGAGTCATTTTCTTTTATTTTTACATGGATGTGTTTTTCTTCAGAAATTATGTATTTCACACATAACAGAGTTCAAATATACATGTATAATCTTAAGAAATCTCTCTGCAGTGTGGGTGGAACTTCTAAAGTGAGCATGTATCTACTGAGTTTTTTTTAACCAGACTACAACACTGCAAGGTATGTAACTTGTGTTTTATATTTATCTGCAAAATAAGTTGTGTGGGCTGTAATATGTTGTACATCTACAAAGTAAGATATCTGAAAGAACATAGAAGTGCACATTTATTCCTGAGTTTTTCTCATTTGATAACTACGTTTGATTTCTTCCACCAATCCAACATTTAAAATGACTCAGTAAAGTGTTTTCTTTTTTATTATTATTAAACTGTACATCTTAAGCTGCAATGTGACTTTTTAAAATGTTAACTGTATCGCCACAGTCACTAGCAGGAACAGTCTGAGGCTGAACACAGACTGAAGCTTTGGATTCTGGTATGGATAAGCACTAAAAATGAATTTGTTGGGACAAACTTCAGTTTATGGAAACATTACCTGCGTGAAACTTCCCATAATTGCACAACCTTGCATTCCTCCAAAGAATGCATGGTCTTTAGTTTTTATTGCAAATAAACCTAAACTCTACAATGTACTGTCAATTTAATGCTCCAAAAGACTTATCTGGCATCACAAATGCCTAAATACAGTAGGATTGATTGATTGACATTTTTCTTATTTTAAAGTATTTTGAGGGAGTGTGTTTTGTTGTTTCGTGGTTTATTCTTGTTGTTGAAATTGGACTGTGTTTTACAGGTCTATAATTATGTACAATAAATACAATAGCAGCACACCAGCATGAGTTTGTTTCTGGTCTCAAACTGGACCAGTACAGGATGTTTTCTTGACACCACCTCCCTGTGGAGGATCAAGATGTGTGTTTAGATCTGAGCCGTGAAGTTTAAGGATCATCTGCAGGGTTTGGATGAAGGGAACACAACACCCCACATGTTCATCACTGACTGTCATCAGAACAGGTCAATTCAACTTCAGTTGCAAGTGGGCCATATATAAAAAATAGTGGTGGTTTGAGGACCACAAGCAATAATTATTGTCTGCTGCTGAAAGTCAAAGATGAAAATTATGTTTTTGCCTGTGTGTGTGTGGGTGGGGGTGTGAATGGTTGTTTGTCTCGTTTGTCTCTATGTGACCCTGCGATGAACTTGCGACCTGTCCAGGGTGTCCCCCGCCTCTCGCACAGTGACTGCTGGAGATAGGCACCGGCTCCCTGCGACCCGGAATGGAAAAAGCGGGTAAAAGAAAATGGATGGATAAATATTCAGCTAAAATTGGGTGTGATAGTAGCTGAGGGTCATTCACATCACAACACACACTCTGAGCATGACATCTGGCAAGATTGCTTGAGATTGCACATAACAGCTTTGACCAAAAAAAGCTACAACTCTGTTATATCTCAACATAATATCATTAAACACAGGGTGATGTTGGCTAAGTGAAGAAAACAAAAATATATTAATCTTTTTGCTTACAAATTGTCAAATTTCTAAATATATTTTCAAATATTTTGGCATTAATGAGATCTTGATGCTTGCAGTGAGCTCAGCTAATGCCACTTTTGCTGTTATCTTGTGTTCATACTGCAGCCTTTTGCTCAGGACAAATGGATGGCTTCGTTAGACAACTACTTACAGGTGCACATGTTCACCCACCCCAATTTTTGTTACCATGGTTGACCAAAAGATTGTCTGTTTGACAGAGGCAGACTTCTACTAGTTTAATATGAGGCTCAACATATTAAAGTAACTCAGGTATCTATATTTTTAATATTATATTCAGACAAATCAGTTTGGGATTCCGGCAGCTTTAAGGAGGCCAAAGCAAATTTAAAAAGGGCCTTAACTAGCCTGCGGGCCCCTGGTTGAATAGGTCAGAGATAGAACAGCAAATATTTTATTTCACTGAAATGGTTTCTTATAACTGCTGTTTGAGGCTTTATGAAATACAATCCCTCTTCCTCAGCACTTCCAGAGCTTGTGTTGCTAAGCAACGTGAAGCTACATCTTTACAGTCTGGACTTGGTACTGGGCAAGAGAGATTTGTTTTAAAAAAGATAAAAGGTTAGTGAACACTAGTCTGACATGAATGAACAAAATGATGACAGAAGAGAATATAACAAATTATCCACATGTAGAAAATGACTTTTTATCTAATCTAGGTACCTCAAAACACTTCACAATGTTTTTTAGTTTGTTTTTTTTTCTCATTTATCTGTAGTACTTCTCTCTCAGGTGCCATTTAAATTTTTAGAAAGTCCTCTAACAGCCACACAATTTGTAAACCCATATCCATCCATCCATCCATCCATCCATCCATTCATTTCCTCTACACATTTCTCATTTCCGGGTTGTGGGGAGCTGGTGCCTATCTCCAGCAGTCACTGTGCAAGAGGCGGGGGACACCCTGGACAGGTCGCAAGTCCATCACAGGGACATCATAGAGACAAACAACCATTCACACTCTCACTCACACCTAGGGACAATTTTAGAGTTACCAATTAAATAGTAAATGGACTGTACTAATATAGCCCCTTTCTAGCCAACCAGGCTACTCAAAGCACTTTACAACACAATCTGTGTCCTCATTTACCCATCCACACACACATTCATACAGCACTCTACTACTTTTCTACAAAGCTAAACTGAATAAAACATTTGCTTCAGACTTCATTCATACACCAATGGGGCACACATCGGAGGCAATGAGGGGTTCAGTATCTTGCCCTGGGACACCTCGATGTGTGACCTCCCACTCTCTCATTGGAGGTTGACTGCTCTAACCACTGTGCCACAGCCGCCCAATTAATCTAAACTGGGCGGAGGAAACTGGAATACCCAGAGTAAACCCACACATGCACAGGGAGAACACCCAGAAAGGCCTCAGGCCAGGTGGAGATCCTTTGACTTTCTTGTGGGGAGGTGACAGCTCTAACCACTGGCCCACCATCCCGCCCGTAAACTTATATGATTACAAACTGCCTAACGAGGGCCATTTTTTAAATCAGTTTTCAGGCTTATAAAACAACTATTTTTGCAAAAACAACAAACGGATGTGAAAGAATGTTACATTAACTAAGATTACACCTTCATGCTTTTGCATGAGACCTTTTGTTTAGTTTGTTACTATTTTCTCAACTGAAAAATGTCAGTGTTACTACGCAAATGTATGTGAGCTGAGCATGGATTAACTGTGTATATGTCGATGGTGCTAAGGCGGCTGAATGTTTCAGTCTCCTGGGAGTTGAGTAAACTTTTGACTGACTAGACACGCTGATCAGACAGACTAAAACATTCAGCAGCCTCAGCACCATTGGCATAAGTAGGTCTGTGCTCAGCACACATACATTTGCATTTTAACATGGGCCTTTTTTGGTTGGGAAAACAGCAAACAAAATTAACAGTGTCATGCAAAAGTGTAGAGGGTAAATATTAGCAAATGTAGTGTTCTTTCACACCTGTTTGTCATTTTTGAGAAAGACTTATCTTATAAGTTCAAAAAATTATAAACACTGACACATTTAGCTAGCCAGCTAAGCCTGATTGAGGACTTTTGCCTCTCTATCAGTACTCCATGCTCTATGACTGTCACAACTGATAAGATGCTAAGTATTGTTAACTATATGACAGAATAGCACTTCAAAGATGACTGAACTATCCCTCTAAGACCTTTAAATTAAGTTACATGTGGAAGAAAAACTAACGAACTTATAACTTTATATAATAATTCTGTTGTGTATAGACTGGTTAAATGTGGTTACACTGAGCAGTAAAGTCTAATACATCATGATCCT
This sequence comes from Kryptolebias brasiliensis, assembly GCA_028566095.1. Classification (NCBI taxonomy): domain Eukaryota; kingdom Metazoa; phylum Chordata; class Actinopteri; order Cyprinodontiformes; family Rivulidae; genus Kryptolebias; species Kryptolebias brasiliensis. Next base: position 19,336,509 of record JAOXNZ010000188.1, on the reverse strand, counting down.
GGGTGGTTGTTTCCTGTGTGTTTTCTTCCTCATTCTGCTTCATGCACCTAGGAGCAGCTCATACCTGTTCCAGATCAAGCTTCATCAGCTACAGCATAAGAAGAGCAGCATGGGATCCCTTTGACACCTGTTGTTTGACCACAGTTGCAGTAAACAAACTACTTATTTCTTTTGTGAGTTGCTTGTGCTCATTACCCCTTTCCCGTGTTTCCAGACAAGTCAACCTAGGACCGATCTTGAGCTTTCCCACAGAGAAATTTCTGTAAATCCCCACTGAGAAAAAAATCACAACTTCCAACAACTACCTGGATACTCACCTCACTTCTCGGATTCCTGCTGCTGGTCTTCCTGCTCTGTTGGTTCTCCTGCTGACGACTACTCACCTGCAGGACTTGCATTGCACTCAACTCTCACACAACCCTTCGCCGTTGTCAGCACGCGCAGAGAAGAAATTCCATTCACAGCTACCAGACCCACCACACTACTTCAAACCACAGACACTCCTCCAAGTCATCGTTCCTGGACAGACCAGTAAGAGTCATCACAACCCACCATTTTACCATACTTTCCTTCCAGAACACCACTAATATTACTTCTCCGATACACAGAAAGAATCCTGAGATTTATAAAAAGAATTCTGGCACTGTAAAATATTATTCACCTTGTTGTCACAAAAAATCCTTTTCTTCATTTTTTTCATCCCAGTCTCTCAGAGTATTTCCACACTTGGGTCAGAAGCTAAGAACCAACAACCAGCAAAATCTCTGAAAACCTATTTAACTGAACAGGTCATTTCACTAGGGCGACACGTCTCCACTCTTTGTGAACAGAGAGACTAGCAAATATCCACAAATCAATGTTTAAATTGAATGTTTGTTCTGCTGAAAGAAATAAATATTAAACTGCAGTCTCCACCATCTCCTCCTGCAGAACCTTTGACTCTGCTGCTCGCTCCTACTCTAGCCCCCGTGTTACATGATACCTCATCTCCTATTCCAGAGCCTTTTGGCGTGGAGGTTGGTTGTTGTGGAGGTTTTCTGCTTCAGTGCTCATTGGTCTTCAGCAGCTCACAATACTCCTTCCCTGACAACGCATCAAAGATCTCTTACATCATTGGCCTCTTGGTAGATAAACCATTAAGGTGGGCTGAAGCTTTATTTTCTAAACAAGCTCCCAGATTGTACACTTTTAACAGAGATTTCTGAGCGAATTTTAAAGGGAGGCTACTTGACTATAGTTTCTGATAAATCTTTGATAGAAGTTAGCAAATCCCAGAAAATGTTGAAACTGTGAGTTGATGGGATGAGCCACTCAGTGACTGTTTTTACCTTGTCTGGATCTGCCTTCACCTGCCCGCCCTCAAAAATGTAGCCCAAAAAGTCACTGAAGTAACATGGAATTCACATTTGTCAGGTTTGACATAAAGTTGATTCCTTAGGAGGTGTTGAAGAATCTGACACATAACAACAATGTTTTTGGTGTATCTTAGAAAAGACCATTTCATCTTTAAGCTGTTTCTAATTTAGCTTGCCATGTCTCGCATAGACGTGAAATTTCAGAAATGAAGCGAACATTGCAAAACTAAAAGAAGTGTAAAGTGGAACTCAGCTGCATTGACATGGAACACTACGCAATAAATGTGTGGGACATCTCCCTCATATAATTTGATATCATTTTCGAAACATGATGAATTAAATGAGTTTTTTTTAGCAATCTTCTTTGTTGTTAACCATTTGTTTTAATTAAATGCAAAGTTACTGTGCATCATCATCAATCTTCTCCTTGGTAATGAATCTTTCTATTGTTGTTTAGGCTTTTAAATCCCATGGCCATGTGGTCCCACACACAGTAAACCATTGCTACATTACACACTCAAGTTGCAAAGCTGGCATACTTTATTTCACAGGCCGACTGTCACAGTTCTGTTACTACCTCACTTGGCACGACAAACAGCGTGGGTTGACTTTAACCCCCCATGTCTCCTTGGTCCATACAGAGATCGCACCAAGATGGACAAAAGGTGTCTAAGTCATGGCTTGAAGTGTTTCGTAAATGTCCCTTATAAGATATTTCAGTAGCAGTTAAAACAGTTGTGACAAAGGAACAAGTTTTCTTTGTGACAGCCCAGAAAAAGCTTTTAAGATGTAAAAAAATGGACAAAATTCTTTAAATGGTAAATAGACTGTATGTATAGAGTGCCTTTCTAGCCAACCAAGCCACTCAAAATGCTTTACAACACAATCTGTGGCCTCATTTACCCGTCCACCCACACAGCACTCTACTACATCTCTACAAAGCTAACCTGAATACATTATTCTATAGAGTCTAATCAGTGCTTTAGATCACATTCATAAACCGATGGGGCACACATCGGATGCAGTGAGTGTCTTGCCCAAGAACACTTCTACATGTGGCATACTGGTGGAATCAAACCTACAGCTGTCTTGTTGAAGGAGGACTGCTCTAACCCCTGAGCCACAGCTGCACCAATGTCTGTTAAAAACTGATGGTGAAGCTCATTCTAAGCATGAGCAGCATAAAAAAGAAATCTGTTTTTTCAGCTCTGAGTGCACACCAGGAACATTTAGTATCAGACAAGCTGGTGTGATGAATCTGCTAATGCAAGAAACACACCAGACGTTTAAATAACTTTATGTGAACATACAAGCAGCTGTGCATATTATTTGTAGCCTGGAAGCGACACCTCATAGCTCTAGGATTGTTGTGATTTTAGTTGTTCTCACATCCAATCTTGCTGTGTAGGTCAAAATGTGTGAAGTTGTCACCTATTAGCTTTTGGTTTTTGTTACTTTTACATACACCTTAGGAATTACTTGGGGACAAGAATTCACAGAAAATGCAAAGCAAGTTTACCTGCACCTCCCTGCTGAGAATATCATAAATGGAAGGCAGCAAATAAACTCACAAGTGCTGCCACAGGAACCGACACAAAAAGTAAAAGTTCATCTTGTTTATTTACAATATGTACAAGGTGCAGGAAGAAGTAAAGCAATGGATCTTGAGGCGTTGTCACTGGAAGGAGATGAGTATTAGCCTTTTAACTTAATTTTTTTATTTTTTTCCACATGAATTTGCCTTTAATTGAAAAATCTTACTTGGGTCAATACCTCTAGAAAGGTGTCTTTGAGACTTTCTTGTTTCCAGGGAGGACAATGGTGTGACAAGCTGGTCCTTGGCATGGCAAGATGAACAAAAGCATTAATTGGGGAATGAGAAGAGAACTAATTATTTTACAACAAGAAACTGTTAACGATCAGAAACAATGATTTCACCAGTTAACACATACTGTAGGGTAAAACACAAACACATAGCTCAATATGGCATTGCAATTAAACTTCATCTTTAGAGCACAGCCAAAATACATCATACCACTTCCTCTTAACTGACTTTTTCTTATTTGTTTTTCAGTCGCTCCCTTCAGAGGTCATCTGATTATCTGCCTCCATCTCATCATACTTCCTGGCTACTACTTTTAAACCAACCACCTTCATGACCTCCATTACTACATCTATGAATGTTCTCTCAAGTCTTCCTCTTCTCCTCTGAAGATTCTTTTCTTCATTAAAACATTTAACAAGGAGATGACTCAGATGACAGCATTGACACAAATACACTATAGGCAGTCTAGCCAGAAAATCGTATTGGGGTAGAACCAGGCAGTATTTATACCTTGAAT
>JAOXNZ010000188.1:19245955-19257112 GCA_028566095.1 Kryptolebias brasiliensis | reverse complement strand
AATAAAAAACGGTTTTGAATTTTAGTTAAACATAATTATATATATATATAAAAAAGATAATCCATTTGTCCTTGATAAACAGGATGGTACCCTTAACTTAATATTTTGTTGCACAACCTTTGCAATCACTGCAATCAATTACAGTAACTCTGAGATTTCTGCACCTTCTTTTTCTTTCGGCTGTTCCCTTTTCAGGGGTCGCCACAGCGAATCATTCTCCTCCATCTAACTCTGTCTTCTGCGTCCTCTGTCCTCACTCCAACTACCTTCATGACCTCTCTAACTGCATCCATATATCTCCTCTTTGGCCTTCCTCTTTGTTTTTTCCTGGCAGCTGCATCTCTAACATTCTTCTACCAATATACCCACTGTCCCTCTTCTGGACATGTCCAAATCATCTCAGTCTGGCCTCTGTAACCTGTCCAAATATATTTTGGTCTAGTCCTTGTCCAACAGGATTTAGATCAGGGCTCAGACTTCAGAATGGTTCGTTGTTTTGTCCTGAGCCATTCTTGGTGTTTTTAGTTGTTTTAGTTGTTTAGCAGTCCCAGAACAGAACTGAATCTTCTCCATGAACACTGCCCTTGGAGTTTACCTCTGATTTCTTTGGAAGTTGTTCTGAGCTCTTTGGTTATCATTTGTATTATCTGTCTCTTCAGTTTGTCATCAATTCTCCTTTTGCGACCACCAGAACCTCCAGAAAGGTTGGCTTAAGTCCTGTGGACCATAAACTTCTGAATAATGTGCAACTGTAGTCACAGGAACATTAGTGAGGAACATGAGGAATATGAGTGAGTTTATAGGGGATGCAGCATATGAGCTGCCTGAGGCAGCAAGGAGTCTCTGCAGTCGGCGACAAATGGCTCCACTCCATCATCACCTGAAGAAGCACAGCTGCTGAAATGTCAATCTTTATAGCGCCTCATGGCAGAAAATGAGAAAAAACAAATGTCACCACAAAAGATAGATTATATTAGTTTGAATTAATCATGCCAAAAACTCCAAAGCTCATCCACATAAGAAAATATTTTCTAATTCAAAGCTGATGGTACTTTTTGGTTTATATTTGAGCTTTTTCTAACAAAAAAAATAAATCCATTATATTAGTTTTGGTTTAAAGTGGAATTCCAGCAGACACTTAGGCCACGCCTACACAAGACCAGTTTTTATGAATGTGTAAAAGTTTTTTTTATTATTACTATTATTATTATTATTGTTTTAGCCTTGTCTTAACACAAAAACTGTGCTTTGGGAGCCTCTAAATGGTATTTTTCAAAATTGGGTTCCAGAGTAAAAAAATCTTGAAATGCATCCTTTGCATTTTCATGTGGACAGCCTTTTGAAAACAATCATAGACCCACCTTTAACCTAACCTATGGCCCTAAGCATGTCAGACGCAGCAAAAACAATGACAGATTACATTTTTGCATTTGTGCTGCAGACGCTAGTTTCTCAACTACAGCAAAAACCTTCATCTACTGTATTACTTCAGTGAAACAAGGCTGATGAAAAATAACATTTCCCTAAACAGAGCAGCCCAAACCCCCCTTATATTATACACCAAATATTTTAAGGCCAAACATGCTTTTTCACTTCACTGAACTGTCAACAATACAAGAAACAAACATTGCAGAAAAAAACCCTTACAATATACATCAAGTATACTTTTTTTTTTAATGTGAGAAATAAGAATAATTTTAAAAGACCGACAGTTGTGAATAAAAAAATGCCCAGATTTACTTTGAACATCCCTGTACTTGTCCCTCACTGGATATTGGGCCTAAAGTGTCCATGATGTTCACGTATTTGCACTGACATGACTCCCATTCAACACTGTCCTGCACTTTTGTGGTCTTGTATTTTAATGTGACACAAACTAGGTCACATTTTGTTTGTCAGTTCACAAAAAAAAAAGAAAAAAGGATTTGTGTTTTGCTGATGTATTAATCATCCTTGTCTTTTTTCATCTTGTTGTGTTTACAGTTCAAACCTCAGACTGTATAATATAAACAGGGTCAATTGGGTCAGTCTACCCAATAAGTAAGCTTTATTTGCATGCTCCATTCCTTGTTTTCTGTTTCTGGTGTATTTTTGTGACAGTTACAGCACCGCAAACAGGTCTGGCATAGTTAATACAGCATTTGTGTCATTTTTGGTATTTTTATGTGGATGAAAACATTTCTAGAAATGGTGCTGTGTTTACGAGTATAATTTCATAAATGACAAATAAAAAGATTATTTTGAAAAACTAAAAGGAGGAAAATCAGGTTCTCCTTTGTTGACAAGGCCTTAGAGACACCCAGTGCATCCAATCACGCTTTAGCTTTCCCATCTAAGCAACACATCTGTCCTGACAAGCAGGTGATAATTTAATTCAAGGGAGAGGATAATTGAATTTAAGAGGGCGAGTGAGGCATGTCAATGAACTAATCTGGTCTTTCTACACTTCATTAGGAAGGTGTCCAACCGTACTAACAGCGGCCCTCCCTGAAGACCTGAAGGACCAACATCAGTTTTATTAGATAGTCGGGGATCAGCACAGATAATCTTGGGGACAAGTGAAGCCTTTCACATCAGTGCTTGAATCAAAAATGAGTTGACCCTATGACAGTAGTGAGGAATTCTCTCCTGAGTATTTACATGCTTCAAAATACAGTTTACTGTGAAGTTATGGTAATTGGATCGAATAAGTTGATATTATTAGTCATGCATTTCTACATCAAATTAATTTCCTCACTGGATTTCCTTTGAACTGCTCCTACATCTGTCGTTGTAGATGTAGTAAATGATAAAGCCCTGGGTAGCTTCCAGAATGTGAGAATGAGAAAAGGCAGCAGAATAACAGGACGGCTGATGTTATCTCAGACTGGGAATTAATCCGACAGCAGCTGAGGATAAGACCTTCACACTTCTGTTCAAACACACAATTCTGGACTTGTTCAAACTGCTTCCTGCCTACAGTTTTATTGATTGTCTGTTACGCAAGCAGTCACACCTATCAGAAATGGACGTGAGGAGGACTTAAGGCCATAGCTCCAGAGAACAGAAAAGTTTAAGTGAGGACTTTACTGAAATAAAAAAAAACAGGTGACAAAAAAACAAGCAAGCACACAAATCAGAAGTAAAGAGTTAAATCCAAAAACATCAGGGAAGGATCCAAAAGAAAGACACAATCAGACAGAAGGCACAGGAAAAACTGTGGAACAATGAAGACCTCACAGATGAGTAGTAAATACGTGAAGGTGTGTTTGATTACCTGAGTGTCAACAGGAGAGGACAGTCAGATGATTGGAAAGAAAGTCAAGACGGGTGGTGGCAATGACTCAAGTGCTAACAAATGATGTTAATAAATCCACAGAAGATAACATTTTTATTATTGTAGATGCATTTTTTTTTTCACACAGAAACATGAAGTTCTGTGAATTTCTAAAAAGAGCCAGGGCAGAGGAACTGAATGTTCGTGACTGATTGACCAAATCAGTCCTGTCAGACGTGAGATAAGACATGCAGCAGACAGTAACATCTGTGGTGTGCTGCTGTGGTATTCTGGCACCGATAGGGGTCTTTCTCAAAGAGCTTGTCTCTAAATTGTTTCTGACCATTTCCCCCCCCCAACTGCTCCTTATACTGACAGCAGGAGGAAGTCTGCTGCAGAACAAAGCTTTTGACTGAGTGGTGGGTGTTCAGTATGCCTGAATACACAGTGGAGAAAGCCACAGTTGACTTTTTAATCATGTTCACTTTGTCTTGCAGAGCAGAAAGTGGTTGTCAAGGGGACAAAGACAAGGATGAGGAGGAGGAAGGAGACAGAAGGCAGGCACAGATTTTTGTAAGCAGAAATTATACCTAAGCTTTTATCAAATTCTTATAATCACAGTAATAAATGATTTAATAAAAAGCACAATTGTTTTCAGCATGTAATGAAAAGAAGTAATGACAACAAACAAATCAAAATCAAATATTAAAATGGCTTTAATAAGATAAATAGGATGACTTACTACACAAAATGTCATTTTTAGTTCTAATTTTAACCTCAGGACAAGTTAGCAGATACTGAAACACAGATAAGTAAAGCAGTTTTATTTCGAAGAGGACAGGAAGCAGTGATCGATCTTTGGAACCAAGATTCTTTAAGGGGTAAAGGAAGTTTTCTCTTGAGTTTTCCAGTTGTCTTACTTTTGATTTTACAAGTTTTTTTGAGGGGTGAGGATTCCAGAGGTCCAGAAGGAGCAGCGAGGTGAGTAGAGCAGGTGTTATAGTTGAGAGAGCGGACAGGTAGGTGAGATGAATTCATAACTGACTTCTCCTTACTTCTGGAAAGGTGGTAAACAACAGAGGGGTTTTAAAGGAGTATTTCTCAGGAGGTTTCACAGAGTTAATGAAGAGACACACAGAAGATGTCTGTAGACGGAGCTAAAGGTCTTAGAACCAGAATACTTCAAGAAATTAATGAGTGGGAATCACAGGAATGGTCCAACAAAGAATGTTGACTCAGCTCATCAGTACTGCCACAGTCACAATCAGGATAATCAGGTGCAGCTGAGCAAGCTGCCACCAGAAGGATGTCACAGCCCCCTCCCCTGTCCACTCCATCTACTGCACTCACTACAGGGGAAGGGGAAAAGAAAGCTGAACGGAACAAAAAAACAAAACCGTGTGTTCTGCAGTTCAATGGCATATTTAACAGTATTTATGAGGCTTGTGGGTGTGATGGATCTGTCATAGGAAAATATCAGGAGTATAAACTAATCTAAGATCATTTCTGTGGAAGAAGTAGGGTTTTCAAGAAATGTGATCATCACATGTTAATTGATCCTAGAATTGATTTGAGTAAATATTGGTTTGCAATTAGCCAGCACCAGCTATCACACACTTTCCCACAACAACCTGCCCTTATGGACCGGCCGCGCCGGCAAGACATTATTATCAGAAACATAATTTACACTGATTAAATAAACCTCTTGAAAATAACTGAACTATCACTTTAACATTCAGACAGCTGCTAATGTGATGTATCTCTTAACAAAAAATATTCCTATTCAAGTTTTAATGCTGGTAATTTTACTGGGACATTGTTATCAAAACGTAATTTAAAAACCAACTTTGAACTCCTGCCATGGAGTGAATAATCAGCTGATGTATAAATGTAGCAGCTCTACTGACATAAAGAGACTGGAATTACAGTTATCAAATAAAACTACTTCTATTTTTCCTCAATAGTATTATTTTTCATCAGACTGTTTTAATTAGACCAGGTCCTGACCACTTTTTGATTCTCCGACATAGTTTTAGATGAATTTGAGCGTTAATGATGCTCTCTGTTTATGATCACATCAGGTTAGTTGGTTTAACCTGTAACCAGCTGCTACAAAGCTAACCAACATTAGCAGTGTCAGGCACTGATGTCTGACTAAATTTTACAAAGCCTCTTATTAAACTATGAAAGCCTTGTTTTAATTTACAGAACAAACAAATGTGTTTTAAACTCACTACCACAGGCTGCAGGTCAGAGTCTCTGAGCTAACACAGCTAACAGCAGAATGAAGCATCTTCCTTCCTTGAACTTGGAGCCGACAGATCCACTACTGGTGCTTAAGGTGTACTTTTTGTTTCTCCTCCTAATTGTAATTTATACACACCTACGTTCAAATATTTTCCTCAGTAATGGATGGGATGTAACTAAGTACAATACTTGAAATAAATAAAATAAACTCCAGTAAACATTCAGATTAGATTAATTACTTAAAATATACAAAATACACAAAGTTAATGCTAATAAACAGTGAGTAAATGTAACTTGTTACTTTACACCTCTGCCCACATTTCGTTATTAAAAACTAATCCATAGTGATTTGACTCAGAGAAAATTACTTATTTTGACCAGTTGACTTTAAAATATATTTTATTCCATATTTTCTGTCTTTTTAATAAGCAGGAACTTCAATGTGCAGGTCCCCAACCAAGTTTTACATGTTTTCCTGTTGTAACACACATGATTTAAATGATTAAATAAATTCAATTGCCTCCTCAGTCTAAATTACAATTTTGATTTTTTTTTTTAAATACAAACAAAACTTCGTTCATCTCTAATAAAAATATTGACTGTTCAATATATATATTTTATTCACCGGTAATACAGTCAAAATGACTACAACATAAAAGTGTTTTGTTTTGGTGTGCCTAAATTTGGCACAGGATGAACAAATTGTACACATTTTTATTTAGGATCACTAGAACTGCTAATAATAATAAAAGTTAGTCTGAAGCAAATCATTAATTTTCTTGCTTCTACATTCATCATTTTTCTCTCTATAAAATTGAAACTTGTGTAGACTAAACAAGAAAAAAAGGTCATTTTAAAATTAATGGCAGCAACACTCAGGAGCCTTTTAGAAAGGCTGAATTTCTCAAAGTGGCACAGTGGAGCAATGGTTAGAGCTGTTGCCTCACAGCACGAAGGTGGCAAGTTCACCTTTCATCATTTCTGTGTGGAGTTTACGTATTGTCTCCGTGCATGCGTAGGTTTTTCTAGGTATTTTGATTTCCTCCCACTGACCAAAACATGTATGTTAGGTTAACTGACGCTTAAATATCCCTACGTGTGACTGAGACAGTGAATGGTTGTTTGTCTCATTTGTCTTCATGTGGCCCTGTGATGAACTGGAGACCTGTCCAGAGTGTCCCTCGCCTTTCACACAGTAACTCCTGGAGATATGCATCGGGTCCCTTGTGATCCTGCATGGATAAGCGTGTAAAGAAAATGGATGGATGGAAACTACCTGGTTTGAGGCAGTAAGACATCGTAGATGATCTTCAAATTAGGTAAGTGAAAAAACTGAGCAAATCAATGGCTGTTTTTTTTTTTTTTTTTTGTAATTTGTATTGTCCATATGACTGTGACTTTGTTGTTGACTTTGTTGTAAATAGTGTCTACCTGGAATAAAACTCCTGAGCACTGGACACTGAACTCGTTCACTTTGTCCTCACTGCCTTTTACTCATCCTCCTAGGAGAATAGAAAAAAAAAAGCACTCACACAATGTACCCCAGTGGAAATTGAGGACTTTCTCTAAAGTCTGCAGTCAGAATGGTTTCTGCTTTGAATATGAGACATTTGCTCTTTATAGAAAGAAGATTTCCTGCTGTCAGTGCTGCTCTGAGGAAGGCCAGTTTGCCTGTTGAGTAAAAATAAATGCAGCATTGTGTTTTAAACAGGAAATGATTCATTGTTGTTGTTTTTTTTTTTTATTGATTCTAACATTGTGCTCTCCCTTTTTAAAGTCTTTGGACAGACAAGCTCAGTCATTCAAAAATCTTCACATAGTTAGCTGGTATGCAGAATTTCTGCATTCAGACATTCAGCAGAAATGGGACACAAAGTACTGCCGCAGCCTCCGTAGTCCCAGAGCTGGTGACAGCCCAGGCCAACCATGAGCTTGTGGATGTCAGCCAGAAAGGTCAAAACAGTCCCAGTGTATCTATCATAGCTGCCAGGCAGGTCAGTCTGTCAGATCCCTGGGGAGTGCTGCCTTCCAGGATCACAGGGGATGCTCTGCTGCCTCTTTGACCCCCACTATCACCACCTAAAACCTCAAGGGCGGACGACAGTATCTTGCATTGTTTCAAAGATTTAGCAAACACAATAAAGCAAGGTTACCAAAACCTAGCAAAGTAAAAAGGGTCAAACCAACCAGTAACAGTACTGCTGTTTTTTTTTGTTTTTTTTAGAGAAACACAAACAGTGAGTGTCATTCTGTAACAGGGTCCTTTCAGAGGAAAAGGCTTTTGTACTTACCAAGCCTCATTTTTTCCCCACAGTGCAGTCTCACGAAGTACAGAATAGGTGGGGTAATATTTTAGCAAGAAGAAAGGTCCTGCTTTATGTTCAGTGCTGTCAGCTGTGATGCTGCATCTGTCTCACTGAAAACAAGCTCTCACACCGTTGCTGTTTGTGAGAAGGAAAAGGAAACAGCAAGAAGGTGTGTGTGTTTGTGTGTGTACATGTGACGATATGACCCAGAGAGCTGTGTGGGGAATTCAGGCTGCTGAAGGAGCTCCATGACCGGCTATTATCACCTCAGTGGGGAGCACTTTGATAGAAGTCTTGGGTCTATTGGCTGCATGAGTCTCGTCAAACTGCACAGCACCTATTGACTGTGGAAAGTGCAGAAGTACACTCTCTGCAGCCTAACAAATGTATAACATTCAGTGCAGTGGGCCTGGTGCTGTTTTTAGTCTGAAGGGTCCTTTATGGTTTAGGTTTGTTAAACCTGAGTTTAAAACTAATGAAAATTTTCAGGTTTGTGCTTCCTTTTGTTCATTTTCTTTTTCTCTTGATATTCAGTCTAAGACCATGTCAGTGCCCTGGTTGAGTTATAGACATTAGACAATGGTAAGGAAATGATCTTGCTATGGCCGTTACTTCTATTCAATGCCTTAAATTATAATGTAGAAATACAATAATGACCTACATTTACCAATAACATCTGAAACAAAACCAGTCTGCATTTAGGTCCTTATTTGTGTCACGTCAGAAAAAGCATACTTTTTTTTTTTCTTAAATATATGGTGGAAAATAGCTTTTGCTTTAGTAATACAGGCCACTGACACCTGACCTTGTCTTTTTTCTTCGTTTTACAGCTTAACCTTTTAGGGGTCTATGCAGCAGATCCTCTGCCTCCATCTTACCCTATCTCATCCTATACATTTGTGTGACCCTGTCACACAAACTCTCTGCATTGCTGAAGTAAACAGGTTTAATTATAAGGCAAAGTTTTAGCAAGATGATAAATTACTGCTCCTACATGCTCTGAGACTGTGTTCCTGCACAATGATGTTTTTTGCCAAGGGGATGCTTAGGTTCCAGTAAAGTGTCTGTGATTCCAACCAGAAATGTGTTCAAAATGAATGTCTTTTTTTAGTTTGGTTCCATAAAGAGGCATCCACCTGGGTCAGTCTGTCCTAGGACAAAAACATTTCTGTGTGCCAAGTTCTGTGTATGAGTGTTTGGGAAATGAGGTACATAGCGAAATGACGTCAGTTTATGGTTAAAATACTGCTGTAACTGTTACCCCAACTTGGATTTGTGTCAATAAAAAACAGGTTTGCTGTCATCTTTGAGTGATTTCTTTAAGCTTTATGAAGAAAAGCCTCTTCATATCCTCCTTCACCACATCCCCAAACTTTCTCTGTGGTCTTTCTCTTTTTCTCTTTCCTAGCAGCTCCATGTTCAACCATTCACCATCCCTTTTCTGCACATGTCCAAACCACCTCAGCCTCGCCTGTCTAACTTTGTCTTCAACCTGTTCAACCTGAGTTGTCCCTTTTATATACCAATATATAATATATACTTATATACTTCTAATCCTGTCCATTTTTGATACTCCCAGTGAAAACCTTAACATCTCTATCTCTGCCAATTCCAGCTCCTCCTCTTGTTCTCCAAACGTTTGGCGTTCACCAGGAGGAGAACATCTCTTGGTCCTTTAACATCAGTTTCATAACATAAAAACTCCAGCAGCTTCTCTACTTTTTGAAAAAAAAAAAAACAAAAAAAAAAACTAAGTGATGAACTTCCCCACAAAAGGAACTTCTGAGAGCATTGTGAGCAGATCCATTCCTGTCTGGTATAAAAACTGCTCTGTATCAGATACAACAAATGGCAAGGACAGCTGAAAAGATCATTTGAGTCTTTCTCACATCCAGTGCAAACCTCTATCCCAAACAATGCATCCATAAAACCACCAGCATTATGGAGGACCACTCACCCCTCACACAAGCTATTTACCCTCCAGCCATCTGGGAAAATATACTGAAGCATTTGGGCCCTCACTGTCAGACGGTAACACTTTCATCCCCCAAACCATTAATCTTTTAAATGGTTGACTTTTAAATGCTAAACTGAATGTATTTTGTTATTTCAGCTTTTATGATTATTTGTTTTTAATGATTGACTGGCTCCTTGGTTGCTCTTTTCACTACGTTTTTGCACCTTATCTATACTGGGACTCTGAAGAAAGTAGCAATTTAAATCAGTTTATTTATACAGCGCCGATTCACAACAAAAGTCATCTCAGGGCACTGTACAAAAAAAAAAACAAAAACAAGTCTGAATCATAAATCCAATTCACATCTAGTTTCAAATCCAATTGCTGTCATTATTGAGTTTAATATAATACAATACTAAAATCCAGTTAGTAAAAGTTGTCTATCTAACAAAGCCAGCAGATAGTCAATAGTGTAACGGGACAAATCTGTCAGAAAGCTGTCTGTATCTACCTGCACTGTTTTGTGATGCCAATAATGTCTTCCAATATCTGCACATTTGCATTAGTGCTCTTTATAACCTGTGATCTTTTTGAAATTCTGTACTGTTTATTTGGTTTTATCTGTAACATGATGGTCCTGGAGGAACACGCTCTCCTTACATTATGTACTATATTCACCTGTGAACAGTTGAAATGACAAACACCTTCTTGACTTTTTGTTATTGCAACTGTCTTCAAACCATATACATTACATGATAGCTGGTCTGGTTCTGGCCTTGTCTTATTAAGACCAACAGAATTTTTCTGTTTTTGACAATAGAAAATTATGTATTTTTGTTTGTCTGTTTTTTAGGGTTTTTTTTCAAAATCAGGTCCAGATATTCCTGGAGTTGATTTTTGACACCGTAGCACAGAAACAGGAGCTTTGAAAGAGGTTTTGTAACCTTCTTTTCATATTTGACTTGCCTGTAGTCTTTCAAACTATGGCTTATACCAGTGTGGCACTTCTGTTGGTAACAAAACCCAGTTAAAAAGAACCCAGTTCACTTCAGAACATGTTTTCTTGATCCCTTCTGACTGTGTAGTGCCTCAAAAGGTCTATTTTGGCTTCAGTACTATTTTTACTATAAACTGCTTGTGGTTTGTTTTTATGAAGCATAACCCTTTACATTGTTTAGCTGATGTTAAATGTACCGGTTATATTAGACAGTAAAACAAAAAAAAACATTGTACCATTCACTAAGTGACTGTCACAACTGAATAAAATTCCAACTTTCTGAACCTGAATGTTATTAAAGCTGAAGATTTTTTTTTGGTTTCCAACTGAGGGAGTTCTTGGCCCTTTGGCTCAACAAAGTTAGTTGGTCGTAAAAAAAAAAAAAAAAAAAAGG
>JAOXNZ010000188.1:19196510-19207472 GCA_028566095.1 Kryptolebias brasiliensis | reverse complement strand
GGTTTGTTTGTGATTTGCTTTGTTTGTATATATATATATATGTGTATATATATATATATTTGTCTGTATAAAAGAGATGAGTAAAAGTTTCAGAAAGTTTCATTTCACCGTAATGATTTCGGATTTAATCTGTACTTCAGCAGCCTCAGCAGCTGACCTCTAGTCTGACTCTCTCCCATGGCCTTGTCTCATTAACCACGGACAAATAAGGACATACCTGGACACTCGGAGATACTGCAAAGCGTTCTTGTCCCCATCCAATTAAATTAAAGCAGATAAGTGTGACATGTGACCTATGCAAACAAGAAGATAAAGTTACTTTATCAAAGTTTTTCACGTTTAAATTCAAACCCCCACCACTGTTAATTTAATTGTGTTTTCTACTGAACTGGACTTTAATCCTAATCACTGTTATCTTCAATATTGTAGCCACCAACACTGCAGTGTGTTCAGCCTGCAGCACCCTATCTCTGTTGCTGTGTTATCATGGCACTTGTGATGTAATATACCTGCCCTCCTGTCACTTATCTTCTGCCCTTCAGAATAATGATGATGATGATGTATGGCTGTTTGTGTGCTGAAGTCCTCTGAGCCTGTGAACTATGCTCCTCCATCTCTGTCCATTTTGTTGGTACTTAAGCACCTCAGAGAGGCTGCAGGCCTGGTGGTCTGGAGGTCTTTGTGGTGACGAACTCAGCCGAGGTCACTGAACAATACCTGTCATCACAACAGGCTTTTTATTTTAAAACCAGTGTCACCACTAAATACTGTTTTTCTCTCTCTTTCATATGACATTGTACCCAAGTTAATTGACACATAATAAAATAATTGCTATATTTTTCAGAAACCTGTCTTCAGAGATTTTCACTTTATGCCAATTAATTCTTCTGCTGAAGCATATTTAGGAAGGAAATTCTTTTTTCTAGTACATTTTTTAAAAGCCTTTGGTTACCTGCTACTTTTGCAGATGAGCAAAAACATACACAACTAATAAATATGTTGTGAAGTGATGAGTTGAACTTTTTTTCTGATACAAAAAAATACCACAATGTAAGTGTAAGCCAGAATAAGTGGCAGCACATTTCAAAGAGGCCAATCATCAAGTTGCCACATTGAGATACATTGGTGTTGAGCTTGTTAAAACTCAAAGAAGAGGAGGAGATATAAACAAACTGTTTCTTCAAAGAGAAAGTTTCTACATTTTTACATTGCAGACCCTCAATCCAAGAGGTCTTAATTAAGAATATGAGATCAAACATTTCCTGTAAACTTAGGAGGCTAATGTATAAACTGTGTGTAGGCTTTCCATTCATCGGTTTATTTTCAAGGAAATTCTATCAAGATATTTTATAATAATATGAATGGCAACTACATACAGTATATAGTTATTTTCATTATGGACCTGCAGTCTTTGTTTCCCCATTTCTGTCTACGTGTTTTGCCACATTTGTATCTCTGATTGTTCTTTTTATTATGGTGGTCATCTGCTACTTGTGCTATTTTTACAATTTTTACATTCTGTAACATATAAACCTATTCGTGAATTCACATTGTATGAAAAAGTGTTGTTGTTTCTTTTGCTCATTTGTGGTGTTTGCTCACAATATATATATTTGAAAATGATATTGGTAAGCAGTGATAGATTCTTGTCAATAATGATGTTATGTTGTGCATATGATGGAGTTTGTTTTTTATAATTTGATTAACATTTTACTCCTTCTCGAGCTTGTCACCTCATTAAAAACTAACTTTAATGAACGCTGAAAGAGAGGCGAATGTGAAAACTTGCCCTTCATGAGATATCTTTCTGAAGCTATAGGATAGCACACCTTTGGGGCACGCACTTCATATAGATATGTCAACAGAGGTAACCCTTCCCCCCTTCCCCTGATAGTGTCATCAGCCAAGGTCTGACCCCAAGCCAACCTGCTGAGGTTCCATATTGAGTTCAATTTTCCTAACACACCCTGGATGTGGAAAATGCTTCAAGCCTTCGAGGATCAACAGGTGTAGGCTGGACCTACACCCCCCACCCCCATTATTTAACAGGGCTTTTTTCACCACGGTACTGTAAATCCCAGGATGAAGCAGCCAATGGGGGATTGAGAATGGAGATAAGGGCAGGCCCTGGAGAGTGAGAAAAACAAAGAGGGAAGGAAGAAGACTGTATGCCTTTATGCGCTTTTTATTTTAATTTTTCTCTAGCTTATCATGACAGTAGGTTATATAAATCACAGGAGACAGGGCTCTTTGGGGGTTTTTGACTGTTGACTTTTGCTCCGTCAGGGTACAGGGATTATTAGTAGACAGCTTGCTTTTTGCCTTTTATTTTTAGAGCAAAATAATATGTAACTGGTAGCTTTAACTACACTCTTTTTTTTTAAATAAAGTCTTCCTGTAAGCTGTTAACTTATGACTGAGACTCCTTTTCCCATCTTTGGTAAGTTTCCCTCAAATATACTTCCCTGGTTCTCTGCTTGGTTACAAGAAAAATGCCTGAGCTGAGCTAACATGGGGTTTTAGGTAGCCTCCCTCCTGGGTTAGTCATCTTAAAGCCTCAGAGAGGAAAAACGGAGGAGGCTTGGTGCTACCTCAGGATCATGCCCTTAAAAGGCACCTGCTGTGTGTGTTCATGTGTCTTGCCTGTTAGCAAAAAACATCATGAACCACTGGATAAATAAAAAAAAATTCTAAGAAAGTAATCATTGGATGTACATCCGCAACTGATTAACTTTTACAATCAACCTAATTCAAGATGACCACCATAACCAACTAACCTCGAAAACATAAAAATGGCTGTAGCTCAGTCAAGTTTACGGATATTGAACAAAGGTTTGGTGTGGTAGTATCTGAGACTAATCTCCAGTGCATTAAACTCTTCCACCCCCTCCAAGATCTTTAGCGTCCCCTTTAGGAGTTGAGCTCCCAAGGTTGGGGATCAGTATTTTAAACTTTTGCATTTCTTTTCAGGTAAAACCCCTGTGCTGCAACATGTGTGGTATTGCATTAAACCAAAAGAACACATGTCACTCAACTTCCTTCTGAGCTGATTATTACCACCACTAATGCCTACAGAATAAGGTCAGAGTCTGCAGCCACCTATTTAAATTCAGGTAATCCTAGTTCTGCTCCTTTCTCACTGTAGCAATTTGTACTTTTTCCCCTTTATTCATCTGTTCTACCTTTACTCTGCCATAAAACTGGTACTTAATGGATTACTATTGTTTTTTTACTGTAGGGAAGCTTGAATTTGGATCCTCCCTGTGAAGCCACTTTGAATAAAACAGCCTGCTAAATAACTGGATGTTGTACATGTTAGATTTGATTTAAACATGATGTAGTAGAAATATAGAGGAAATTTCCACTGGTTTCCTGAATACAGAAACTAATTTTGTTCATTTAATTAGAAATTTTATAGCTCATAACTGTTTATCGCCAGAGGCTGTAAGCAGTTGATTGTTGCTACATGCCTGAAATAGCCTATTTGCTGTTCCATCTAGTTTAAATCACATATTCATTTACTGCACTATTTCTATTATGGATTCTATTTTTTTATTCCAGTACAAAGCAGGTGATGGTGTAAATAGTAGTTTGATGTAGTCCACATTATTTTGGCACATTCTTTGGCCTGAGGCTGCTCCCAGTGTTCATCAGCCACCTTTAACAATAAAGCATCTTCAACTTGTACCTGAGAGAAACATTGTTAAAGCCTTAGTGAATTTGGCCTTGGGTTGATAGCTGTGTATTGACCCTGACTTTTGAACACATCAAGAACACACCACCCTGATAAAGTTTTAATACACTCAGCCTTGTACTCTGTGAAGCCTTTTCTTTGTCTGAACTTCGGGCCTTTAGAAACAGATTGACTGCTGAGGCTGCTGCTGACAAACTTGGCCACAGTTTCCCTGCAGCAGCTAAGAAAGCACAGAAGAAGTAATGTGCCGCTCTCCTCTGGCTGCTGGAAGACGCCTGGAGTTGCTGAGGCATTTTCATCTGTTACTCTGCAACCAATAACAAGTCCCTGCAGCCTTTCTTGTCTTTCTGCACGGGCTTTGGCTTTACACTTTAATCATTTCCTATGTCCATTTGTTCTTTTGAATAGTAACTAATAGTTATGTTTTTCACTGGGCAATCCTTGCTCTCCAACACCAACATGATGTTTTTGTATAAGAACTGCAGAGGGATCTTGATTTCTTTGGTGGCTGACATATAAATCAGTCACCAGTACAATGAAAGTTGAATTACTTTTATACGCTCATTTTAATAACCAAGATCTTTAAACGATGCAGCTGCTTAGTGGAACTAATTCAACAATTTTTTCTTAATACTGTGCTTTATTTTATCTAAAAAGATCATCGTGCAAACCATAGAGACTCTGCAGATAATTTTCGTTAGAAATCCTCCTAGATACACATGACTGATAAATGCAGAATCCGAATAAATCCAATTGTGGCAATCTACCAGCTGTTTGTCAGTGACGTTAACGCTGAACCTGAAATGTTTTTCCAAAGGTGTGAAAACTGGACAACGGAAAGTGTGAGGAGCATCATAAGGACAGTGAGAAGTCAGTAATCAGCTTTGTTTAAACATGATGTCTTTTGCACCCTGGCAGTTATTTCTGAAGAAGTTCAAAGGTGTCATTACTTCATTTTACTTTTAGCACTATCACAGCATTAACTTTTATTTTTCATCAACAATGTGTAATGTTTAAAAAAAACAGGCAAATATCATTAACAGTGAATCAGGATATTAGATCAGAAAACATTTCTGTGTATGGTTTTTAGTACACTTCTAACATTTTGGCAAAATGAGCACACATGAACAGAGTGTGACGGGTTTTTTTATGAGTTGACACTAACACAAAATACAGAATACAGGCTTACTTTGTCTTCTTGCTGTATCGATGGATCCAAATTGAAAGCTTCTCTGATGGCTCCTTGATCAAATAAAGCTCTCCAGCACTCCTCAGCAAAGGAAACAAAATTAGCTTTAGTTTTGGAAACATTTGGAAACATGATGCATGATTTGTTTTACTTCTTTCTCCTCCCACTGTAAGGATTGTTCAGTTGGATCTGTTCATCACTGACAAATACCCAAACAAATGAACATCCTGCGTCTCAAAAGACGATGGAGCAGTAGTTGCGCACTGATGGGTGTCAGTTTCAGATGAAACATTTCCTGAAATTGCTGTAAAAGCCCCTCTGAGTGACAGTTTCTCCCATATGAACTACACCTGGACATTGAAGGGGTTGAGGTTAGCAGTTCTTGCTGTTTACTCAGAGATCCTTGGAGCTTCAGCCACTTGATGTCCTTCTTGACTGTGTATCTCCAGAAGGCTCTGTTACCTGCAGTGCTCTCCCACTCATCAGTATCAGGCTGGAACATTTTCATATCCATTTTGCAGATGCCCTTGTATCTGAGCTGGAGTCACCCTACTCTCCTTGTACAGTCAGCAAGCTGGCCATACAAAAGTGATGTTTTAGTCTTTTTACTGATTTGAGTTTAACCCTCCTGAAGCCCTCAAAGGAGATAGAGAGAGGTGGAGAAGCCCTTGTAACTTTGGGTGAATTTGACCCGAAAGGGTTAAATGAATCACTCAGCGAAAAAAAATTGGATTTTTGAATTATTTGATTCATTTGAGTCATTGAACCACAGGCACACACACAAGCTTCGCTCCCAATCCCCTCAGATTCACACCTCTAATTCCACTCATTTGAAACAGGAAAAGGATCCATTTCATGGTGGGGGAAAAGGAGTGAAAGACCAACAATTCTCAAAGGTAAAACCTTTTTGTTCTCTCTAACTCACACATAAAATAAATATTCTCGGGATGCAGCAGCCAATGGGAGATCATGATAGGAGAAAAAGGCAGGCCTTGGAGAGTGAGGAAAGCAAAGAGGGAAGGAAGAAGACTATGCCTTTGTGTGCTTTATATTTTATTTTTTTCTAGCTTATAATGACTGTAGGTTATATAAATCACGACAGCACGTGCAGACAGGGCTCTTCGGGGGCTTTTAGCTGCTGATTTTTGCTTTGTTAGAGCACAGGCATTATTAGTAGACACAGCTTGCTTTTTGGATTTTATTTTTAGTTTCAGAGAAAAATAATATGTAACTTGTAGCCTTCACTGCATCATTTTTATTCTTTATTTTATTTTTAATAAAGTCTGTGTGCGAGTGGTTAAATTTTGATCGAGGCTCCTGGGCTATTTGTTGAATTTTTTGTAGGTTTCCCCCAATTTTACTCTGCTGGTTCTTTGCCTGGTTACAAGAAAAGCACATGATCTGAGCTAACATGGGGTTTCAGGTAGCTTCCCTCCCTGGTTAGTCATCCTAAATATATTACCTATACTGTTACCTAGACTTTAGGAGAACGGAAGAACTTTTAAATTTGTGTTATTATTTGACAACGTGTTTGTTAAAACTCTTAACGATTATGATGACGACGTATAAATGTTGCTTCAGTCTGAATTTTGTATTTTGGGCCTCATTAAGAAAAGAATCAGTTCATAGACAGAGCTTCTTAATGAGAGTTTAAGCTGAAACTGAGTTTAGTCTTTTTTACCTTGGTGATCTAACATGTAACGGTTTGCTCATTGCCCAAATTATCATCACATATTTCTCAGAATAAATACTCTGGAGATATAGCCTGTGACCATGGTATGAGGGAACGTTTTATTCTTAGTCTTTGAGATACCATTCTGATTGAAATGCCCTAAAGAATGAAACATAAAACATAAAAACAATTCAGTCCACTGGCTAGGCTTATTTTAAATAAATAATTTTCTGTTCTCTGTTACATTAGGAGGGTTTTGCATGATTTTAGACCTTTTCAAAACATTTGGAAGATCATTGTAGAAATGAACATAAATTAACAGAGAGATCATGACACAGTTCAGCAAATTTAATGTGCTCATTTAATGTGCTTTATGAATAAATGGTAAAGGGATCCGTAAAGTTTAGAGTATTTAAAAATTATTCAGGATTAGCTGCTAATATAAAAAGTTATTAGGAACAAACTTTAGCGTAGGCGTGCCCAAATGGTAGACCATGATCCTGTTCTGGACTTAAATAAAATCCTATCTGGACCCAGATCCAGTAAATTATAATCTTTTTTTTTTTACCTTCACATTTGGATGGATGAATTTCTTGCATTTACAGTGATTCATTTAAAGAGGAGCAGCCTTACAGGCATTAGTCAATTTCTTTCTCCTCCTCTCTGCAAAGAGAAGCCAACCACAGAAAGATAAAAAAAAAATTCAGATCTTGCTAAATTTGAACTGAAAATCATTGCTTTATCTGTTTTAGGCAACACTGAGAAGCATCTTAGTGGGATGCCAAACAATTTTCGTAAAACTTCCTTTGGCAGTATTATCAACTTAATCCTACGTTTCCATCACAGCAAACAAGAAAAGAGGAAAGAAAGAATTTGATTTAATATTTTGATGACCGTGTAGCATTTCCACATTTACTCTAAGTGCTCTGTCTCAGTACAGACCCTACAACGAGACTCTTGTTTTGCTTGTGCCAGTCAGCTGTTAGCTTACATTTGAGCCGTATGACTCAAATAAATTAAACCAGACTGTTGTTGTAAACACGGGGCCATTATTTGGGATTTTCTGTCATCACTGATGCTGTTCATCCTCTGATAAATAAAATGCTAAGCTCCACTTTATTACTGATAGCACATCATTATTCCACAAAATCCTTTTACCTTTATTAAAGAAACTCAGATAATCTTTGGAAACAGAAATGATGGCTTTATACTCATATTTCAAATGTCTTTTGTTGTCTTTTTGTCATTTTTTCCTTTTGTTGGAAAAAAATCTTGTTAAATCAAACTTGCTAAGAGACTGTTATAGACAGAGGAACAGGCAGAGGTTTTTGTACAATCCTTACAGTCCATCCACAGTTTTACAGTATTTTGTATTTAATTATTTGCATTGCAGTGTTTGGTTCTGGTTTAGGCATGAAGTTTTGCAGAAGATCAATGTGAAGAGTGGTCTTTTTCATAACTGCCCTCACTAACTGGTATTCGGCTATTTCTCAACTCAGGTTTCCACTTCTGTCAAAACCCTTTTAGCTTTTATTCCAGTGTTACTGCAGTCAGATCCTTTTCTTTTTTAAAACCCACATGTTCTGTTATTCTCCCTCCGGTTAGATTTTTGCACCACCCACATCATGTCTATCTCCACCTCTTCCTGATAGTTTCATCAAAAGTTTCTGCACCTTGTGACATTATCCATTCACCGCAGTCATGACTCCAGGAAGTCCTCTCTCACTTCTTTGTTCATTAATGTCATTCATGGCTTTGACACTCCTTCAGAGTCTAATAAGAAATGTTTCTTAAAAACAAATCTATTGTACATCAGAAAATGTTCCATCATTGTCAGTATATAACAAATATTGGAATGATAAAAGGCTGCACCATCTTTTCTACTTCTTAACTCTGTTGTATTTGACCTTTGTACTTCATTTAAACCAGGACACTTGTGTATTGCGGAAGTTGTGAAACTTTTTTCCGGTGTTAGACTCAGTGACATTATTTTCTATGAAGCTGTTAAGCTTTGTCTCTCATAAATTTGCCAAAAGTACATTTGAAACAAACAGTTCTCAAAACAATTAACCATTAGTTGTACAGCATGCTCAGTGGAAGGATGTAGCAGTAAATAGTCGGACAGAAAAGAAATGTAAATTTGGAGTACTTTAAGATCATGAACTGATGCTGTCAAAAAGCTGTGCAGCTTCACTAAATTCATTAAAAGACAAAGAAACCACATGGCTTTGGCTAGAGTAATTTACATTTAAGCAAGCCACCAAAACAACAATTGTTTTAATATTTGTTCAATTTATAGATGGAAAACGTTACTATGCGTGTGTGCTGAGCATAAACCATGATGATGCTGAGAGGATGCTGAATGTATCAGTTCTCCAACCTTTTGGACTAACTGATCATGCTGATCAGGTGATCTGGTACATTCGCAGCCTCACCATCACCAGCATACAGCGATCTGTTGATGCTCAGCACACATACATGCGCAAAGTAACATGGATGTTGTTTGGTTAGGAAAAAAACAACAAACTAAACAAACGGTGTCATGCAACTGTTCTATATTAGCTAAGATAGCATTCTTTTACACCAATATGTTGTTTTTGAGAAAGAGTTGTTTCATAAGCCCAATGTGTAATAAGCTAATCTTCATGATTAAGAACTTTACCAAATCTTACCCCTGTATGAATTTGAGTAACAATGTGATTTAAGAAATTGTTGAGCAAAGAGGAAAATTTGTTACAAAGCAGGTTGTGTGACATTTTTTTTTTTTTAACTTCTGAGAAAACCATTTTTTTTTTTCTTTGCTGTTCCAACATGAACTTTTACACACGAGTCCAGGACACAGCAGGCATCCTGATCGAACACCGTTATTGATCCAGCCGAATGAAAAGCCGACAGGGGCAACAGTGGGACACAAGAAGGTGACTACTCATGTGTCCAACCAGCAACCCACTTCATCAGCGACTGGCTCAGCTGGTCAATAACAGGCTGAGCTTGGTGACCCACTGAATAAAAGCGAGAGAAGAAACACCAGCTTCTGTTCACATTTCTGTGGTCTCACCTGCTGCATCGACATTTCAAGAGTTTTACAACCTTTGAGGAACCTTTGTGTTAGACAGCCCAAACAAGCAAAAGTACATTTCAAAACAGCAAATTTATTCACATTTTATTTTTTGAAAAGAATTCAATTTACTGCAGCTGTATCCAATTTATCTGCATGCACTAAGATGGAGTAGAAACCCCTGATATAACAAGGTTTCTGCAACCTTTACATTTAAATGAGATATTTTTATCCTGTTAAATTAAAGGCCTATCATTCTTTGAAGGAATACATATCACCTGCTGCCTTTCATGTCAGCGTTTTAGACGATTATTTGATGCTGAGAAATGACAAAGTTGTAGCTGTTTTGGTCAAACCTTGGAGATTACACCATGCGCAGTCTCATGTGATATTGCAATGTCTTGCACACTCCATTACTGCTTGGAGTATGTGTTGAGGATGACTCAAGTACTACCAGACAAAGTTTTAGCACAACATCTGTAAGATTTACTGAATTTTAGCCATTTTTGTGTTGGCCTAGGTAAATTAGCTGTGGCAGCCATCTTGGATTAGATTGACTCCAAAGGTTAACGAGTCATAGATGTACAACCAATAATGACTTTCTGAGTTTTGTTGAAATCAGTTCAGTGTTTCATCAAGTATTTTGCTAACAGGAAATCAGGGTTGACGTCAACCAAGGTTTTAGGCAATGATGTTGGAGATGCCTCAGCTACTACCACACCAAATTTTAACTCAATATCTGTAAAGTTTGCTTTGTTACTATAGCCATTTTTGTGTTTTCTAAGTTCAGTTAGCTGTGGCACTCATCTTGAATTGGGTTAGGGTTAGCAGTAGGGTTCACAAGATATTTTGCTAACAAACGGACAGAGTTGATCCCAATAGTTACTGGCAAAGTTAGGATTGCTTTGCAGTGGTCATCTTGAATTGGGTTGAGTCCAGAAGTTAATCGGCTGAAGATGTTAACTTCAAAATTACTTCCTGAAAGCTTCAATAAATCCCATTCAGTGATTAATGAAATATTTTGCTAACAATAAAGACAACCAACCACAAACATACACACATAAGCAAAAACATTCCTTTCCTTTTTGCCTTTATGGCAGTGAGTGATAACAAACTTCTTAAAGAGTCACAAAGCCTACTTAAGTATTAAAATAAAGCTAACACAATGAAAATAAACAGCTTATTGTCAGGGTATGGGGAAAAGGAGGCGAACCCAGAATGCAGACTCATCTCGGAATTAACGAAAAACTATTAAATAAAAATAACAAAGACACAAAACAAAGGCTGACGTGGCAGCAAAAACTCAACATACAAACAAACACTAACTAAGGAGCAAAATACTAACCGAA
>JAOXNZ010000188.1:19181450-19193798 GCA_028566095.1 Kryptolebias brasiliensis | reverse complement strand
TTTCTGTTTACCAGTCGGTCTATGTTCCTACCCTCACCTATGGTCATGAACTCTGGGTAGTGCCTAAAAAAAATGAGATCGAAGCTCTTGTTCTTGTTATAACTATCACATTACTAGGGCCTGTTTACCAAAAATCTAAGGTTTTGCCCGTATGTGTGTGTGCCTGTGTGTGCATGTCCATGTGTCTGATAACAAAATATCCCATGAACCATGAAACAAATTTTAATCAAACATGCTAAAAGCAATCAATGGATGTACATCTACATCTGATCAACTTTTGGAGTCAATTCAATTAAAGATGGCTGCCACAGCTATTTAATATTAGCAGACACAAAAAGCAATTTAATTTTACATATATTAAGCTAAAATCTTATGTGGTGGTAGCTGAAAGTCATTCACAACACATTCTGACCATGATAATCTCTCATTATGGCAAAATCATAAGATAAACTCAATCTAAAAGTTTTGGCATGAAAGGCAATATGCATTCCTTTGAAAAATAATAGGCCTTTAGATGTTATTAGAATTGATGCAGACAAACTTGCAGAAAGATTCATTTGTATGAACTCATAGCAGCCCAGAGGGGCTGAACACAATGTATGGGTTTTAGTTTTTTAGATAGTATCACATAATTTGTATTCAGTGCACACACTCAACCTCAGACTTGTTTCTTTTGTGACTAAATGCTACTTTTATGATAATTATTGTTGTTGCTTTTCTACGTGTAAACTAAATCGATAGTGAGCTGTTGTTGCTGCAGCCAGGCCTCTCATTACTTGCCTTGGTTTTAACGAAGAAATCAGCCTCTGAAGCGTATTGGCATTAGTGCCTGGTACAACCAGACTGCATCAGTTTTGTAAATGAGCTTTCGGCTTCTCTCTCCTCCTCTGCTTTCTTTATTCCCTCCTGCCGTCTGCTGAGCTTGGACTTCTGCATGGCTGCAGGAAAGGAGCCAAAGCAGCTCGGCCATGAATCCAAAAGGTCACCTAATATGTTGGCATACAGCCTTGGGGCATTAACTCAGACAGCAGCAGGGTACTTATTATTCTGTCACCTGGATTCAGTCACTGTGATTGTGTTATAAGCTGTGCCATAATCAGGGATCATCATTGTTTGTAAATGGAATTTCTTATATTTATACATAGTGCTAAAGTTTTTAATTTAGAAACCGTCTGTCAGATCACTGGGCTGGAGTGTTTTGCTCGCTCAGAGAAAGCAGATTTCTGTGGTAGTCAGTATTTCACTGGGCTGCGACTGTTAGAGACTTATTGGTGTCATTCAAAAGTGTATAGGTTTAATATCAGCTAACGTAGCGTTCTTTCACACCCATATGTTGTTTGGCTCAAAATTGTGAGAAAATTGTGAGAAAATGGGCATATTTTCAGTTACAGTTTAACTTAATTTAAGTGTTTGCAACCAGTGAGCTGTGCAGTCATGTTTTGCACAGCCAATTTTTGAAAATTATGGCCTTAATCTGTGTGCATGGCTTGGAAAACTGTATTCTTGGCCTTGCCCATTATTTTGTCACCCACCTCGTACCCATCTCGCCTCGCTTTGTACCCACCTTGGCAGTCGCTTCCACATTTATGATTTAATTCACTTAACTACACTTTGGAAATGAAAATAGGTACAATTGAACCTGTTTTTAATACTTAATATTTATCACTGGTGTAGGTTTTGGAGCTGGACATTCAGAGCTGTAACTTAAGATGTTTTCTGTCATAAGGAGAGCATCAGGCGTCAAAATACAACTCTAGAATGACAAAAACAAAATTGAGAAAGATTCACGAGGCCTGTAACTTATTAGATTATAAGGGACACTCTTTTGAGGATCAAAATGGTCATATTGTGGACAGAGGAGACAGATGGTTTTAGAAGAGAGTGAAGGAAGCCATTTATGTAAAACGAGAAAATCAAGCTTTAAACAGAGAAGGAGGTCTCAGATTTCAGCTTTCAAAAACCTACAATGGAGCATTAAGCCTGACACCCACTCATTTTCCCTCTAATTCACACCTTCCTGCACGTGATCAAAGCATCTCTCTTGTGAGGCAGGCAAAAAAGACTCCACCAACTCTCCAGTGGGAGGGTTATGAGATTAATCTACATGTGAGATTAGCTGCATAAACGGAGCATCTCGTGTAGTTTAAAGCTTAAAACTTCACTTTCCAGTTTTGAACTGAGAAAGCTCCCCAAATGGGAAGCGAAACATCTTCAACTACAGAACAGAAGTCCAGCAGCATGGTGGGGCAGTGGTTAGCGCTGTTGCCTCGCAGTGAGAAGGTCGCAGGATTGTGGCAAAGTAGTGTGGCATTTCCATGTTCTCCCTGTGCACACGTGGGTTTACTACAGGTACTCCAGTTTCCTCCCACTGACCAAAAACATGCATGTTAGGTTAATTGGTAACTCTAAATTATCCCTAGGTGAGAGTGTGAATGGCTGTTTATCTTGTTTGTCTCTATGTGTCCCTGAGATGTACCCCGCCTTACACACAATGACCACTGGAGATAGGCAGCAGTTCCCCTGCAACCCAGAAAGGAAAATGTGGGTAAAGAAAATAAATAGATGGATATATTTATATAAAGAAAACACTATGAACCAAAGAAGAGCTTTCATGGGCTTTTACAAATGGCTCAGATGCATATCTTTTGAAACCTAAAAAAAAGGTTTTCCATAGACCTGAAAGAGAAAAAATAAACCAGAGAATTGATATAGCACAAATACAAGTTTGTTCACAACATTTCAAGGATATAGTGAGGAAATGCAAGACATACAGATTTTGTCAGTAAAATTAATTTAAACCACAAGTCAAAGAATTGTTAAAAGAGTCCAAATAGCCAGTGAGTTTCAGTCCCTTGACAACAAATTCCTTTGTCAGTAGGAGTTGCACTTGTTCCATCTCTTAACCTGAGGAGGGACTTGATAATAACCACCTCACCACTGGACTCTCTTTGAAGCCACATATCTGGTTTTAGCAGTCTTGTGTGAATGACAGAGGTCCCTGGCAAAGCTTTTACCACAGCTTTTAAATATCAGCTCTAATCAATTTTGACGTTTTGGAGTCTTCTTCCTGTGAATCTCATGAGAACAAGAAAACCTTTAATTCCCCCATCTGGGGTTATCTGACAAGGGTGGGCTCTTGGATTCAGGATAGACAGACACAGAGCGAAGTTTAAAAGGTTTATTTGGCGAACCAGAACCAGACAGAAAGGATCACTTCCGGGTCGGCACGATCCTCATGCGGTGGGTGGAATCAACCAACCGCCGTTCTTGCTGGCGGCGGGCAGGAAGGCAGTCAGATCACCGGTTAGCGGAACCGATACGTCAGGGGAGTCCAGGATGGAAGCAGGGGTCAAAACCAGGGAGGCAGAGAGCAGCAGACAAATCCAAAACACGAACCCAAAGGAGTAGTCCGGAGAGCAGAAGCGAGGTCGGGAGCCAGGAGTCAGAGATAGCAGAAGTACCAGGCATGGATCAGGCAAGAGTCGAGGGTCGAGGACAAGGCAAGGGGTCATGAGCGAGGGATGAGGCAATGGCTTGACGAGAACGCTGGACATCTACTTGCTAAGAGCTTTCAATAATCTGGCACTGGATCTTGGAAACCGGAGTCTATATGAAGGGCAGAAAACAGGTGAGACACATCATGATAATTACAGAGGTGGAGACTGAGGAGGTGTGGCTAGGACAGGCAGACTGTGACATTATCAGGGGTTTTCATCGGTTGGACCCTGTTTACATGTGAACCATCTCCTGGAAACTCCATAGATTTCCCATGTCGATTGTGAAAATGTTACACTTTCATATGGTAATGTTGTGATTGTAAAAGCTGTTTAGACGAGACCGTAAAAAACATTGAATCCGCTGTATTTTCCATGCCAGGTCACTAGCTGGCACTGCGATTTTTGTATTTCAATGGCACACACTTCATTCAAGCATATAACCAGTTACAGGCCCAGTCAGTATTTGTTGAATGGGAGAAAAATGTGTCATCGCTGACCCAAGAGATGGTGTAGCATATACATGTTTTGTGTCAAAGGCTCTGAACAATTGAAAAGAGTGAGCAGCACAAACAGCACTCTGCTACCCACCATTACTGCTGCTGATCTCCTCACGCAAGCACAGAAATCTATTGAATGCAGCCATCTGTAGTGCGTATTTCACACCAAGTCTGGGCGTTTCCATAAACTTCCACTCTGAGACCTGGATTCGAAAGCTTTTGGTGACAGAGAAACAATCACGAAAGGCTGAAACTCAACATAAATGCTCTGGTTTCACTTAAAAACAGTGTCGTGTAAACAGGGCCTTAGTTTCACAGCTGCAAAAGGGGAGAAAAGGGAGTCGAAAGTTCCTACAACCAGTGTGCCATTACACCAGGAATCGCTAAAATGATTGAAGTTTGTCCTGCGTCTGGTCTGGGAGCTGCTGAGGGTGGTGGACTCCTCTGCTACTACCGTGACCCTGAAATGGACCAGGAGAACTACCACTGTGTGTTTTCTGTTTTGCCTCACTGCAGATCTCAGGTTAAGGAAGAAAACACACATCCTCGGTAGGATTTAAATCAGGGGTGGAAGGAGGGCAGGGTTTTCTGTGATTTTTAAGGCCTTAGCTGGCAGCTGAGCAGTAAAGCTATACGATCACTGAATTCTGCTGAGGTCATCTTGCGTCCCTGCTTTTTTTTAAAAAAAGGGAAAGTCTTCAAGAAACTTGCAGATAGTTAAAAGTTGATTTTCAGTTCATCTTTAAGATGAAAAGCAACTCACTCTATTCCACCCTGCTGGGCTCAGACTGCAATGGTTCCTGTGTCCATTAGTGACCCAGCAGGGGTCCATACATCTGTTACATCACATGTCTCCCTCACTTTATCTGTCCATAAAACCTTTAAAATTCAGTCCACAGGAATATATTGAAGCCTAAGCTTGTGGATCTCTGTTTTCAGGCATCACTTCCAAGTCTGTGGACCATTTGCAACAAAACATTTTATTCTCCAGTGATCACGTCTCAGTGTTTTTAATGGTGCCAATCCATAAGCCTTGAAGCACCCTTATTACTATTCTGTTCATGATTTTTTTTTTTTTTCCATTTTCACTCCCCATAGCTTTAAAAACAAAACAAACATTCAAATTATACATAAAAACATCAGAAATAGTGTGCTATGACTTTTGGTAGCAGTACATCATAAAACATGAACGAAATTCATAAAAAACTGTAAAAAAAAATAAAATAAAATGTCCCCTTAGACAACCATGGGATTTTGGTAAAACAAGTGGTAAACCCTAACCCTCTTTGGAGCTCTATATCTCAGGGTTACTTCACAGCAGAAATGTCTTTTAAAGTTTAAATGGGTCACAGACAGTAGGACTTTACATTATTTAACTGGCAATTTAATATCTTTAACAGGTTTTACACAATCACAGTTTAATTTTAAGGATCTTTTGAAATTTTGAAACAGAACGTTCAACTTAGAGTGAAAAGATGACACACAATCTTTTAATCTTTCTAATCTTTCCAAAATTAACTCCCACAGTCTTTACACTGCTTCTACAATCCATACATCAAAATGTAGGTATTTTTGTCTCGTTTCACCCAGTGTGTATCTCACTGCTATAGGACTTGTGTTTTTTTTTTCTCAAATCCCCCAGAGTGCAGTGTGAACACTCAAAGTCTCATTGACTTCCTTTGTAACTGAGCTTAGAGTTTTTTCCTTAGAACTAGAAGGGAAGGTACTTTTTAACTTGTTATAGCTCCAACATAAAACACTGTAGAAACAGACATGAACATGTGTGACCATCAGAGTCTTCTGCTGCTCACAAGGCCATGGGAAGTAAGGGTGTGAAGAGTGCTACAGCACCCCCTAATGGATGCCAAAAAGCATAAAAAAGATAGTTGAATTACTGAAAAAACAAAATGTCAGGATTCTATCCTGTTTTCCCCTATTTCCTTTTCCTCATTTTGCAGTGTGAGAAGTAAGTGCATTATCTGAAATGGACTGCAACGGGTGCTGTTTATCCTCCTCGCTGTGGCAGCTTGCACACCTGTCTCTGAGTGCCTTGAATGAGACATGGTGATTGTTCCCGGTTTCACTCTTCCTATGATTTCCAGGTATTTGTTTTATGAAGTCTAGTTTTAAGTTTCTTTGTTATGTTGATAATACTCAGTTACATTTATCTTTGACACCTGACAAGTCTAATCATTTACTTGGATTACAAGCTTGTCTTACAGACATAAAAACCTGGATGACTCTTCTTTTTCCACTTTTAAACTCAGATAAGACAGAGGTTGTGGTTTTTGGATCTGAGCATCTTAGAAACAAACTTTGCAGCCTTTCACTTCCTCTGGATGGCATCAATTTGGTCTCTGGTTCTAATATAAAGAACCTTAGTGTTATTTTGGATCAGGATGCTATTTAACCCCCTCAATAAAAATGTTACCAGAACCACTTTTTTCCACCTGAACAATATCACTAAAATTAGAAACATCTTGTCCCAAAATGATGCAGACAAACTGGTCCATGCATTTATCACCTCAGGCTGGACTATTGTAATTCTTTATTATCTGGGTGTCAAAAAAAACTCTTTAAAAAGTCTTCAGTTGATCCAAAATGCTGCTGCCAGAGTTCTGATGAGAGTTTGAAGGAGAGCTCATATTTCTCCAGTTTTAGCTTCTGTCCATTGTCTCCCTTCAAATTCAGAATAGAATTTAAAATCTTATTTCTAACATACAAAGCTCTCAACAACCAAGCTCCATCTTATATTAAAGATCGTAATACCAAGAAAGTACAATTTTGGTAGTGTTGGTCTGTCCTTTAGCAAGATTGATTAAAAACAAATGAACAGGTTTTGATAAAAATCTTCTGGAAATATTAGGGTTGTCGCAAGAAAAAGCCCTCTCTTAGTGCTTCTAGTTGTTCCATATTTTCCTAACAGAGCACTCAGACTGCAGGTTTACTTGTGATTCCTAGAGTTTCTAAAAGTAGAACAGGAGGCAGAGCTTTCATTTATCAGACTTCTCTCTTGTGGAACCAACTTCCAGTTTCTGTCAGTGAGGCTGACACCCTGTCTACTTTTAACACCAGGCTTAAGACTTTCCTTTGGGATAAATTCTATAAATGGGGTTTCCTGCGCTGTCCCTTAGTTATGCTGCTATAGGCTTAGACTGCTGGAGGACAAACTGACCACATTTCTTCACTCTGCTGCTATCTATATACACTCTTCTCTCCATGTTTGAATTTGTAATTATTACTATTGGTAACATGTTTTTCTTTGTTTTTCTTCCCATAGAAACTACACCTGGATCAACCCTTATCTGTTTGATTGTGTCCCTTTTCTGTCCTCTCAAACTCCAGCTGGTTCTGCTGTAGGTTTCTTCCCGTTTCATCAATGTGCTGCTCAGGGTGGGAGATTGCCATGAAGTTAAGATTCAATGTAATCGATTGGCTTCCTTTAATAAATTTTTATGATCGCCAAGATTCAGATCTTGTTGAAAAACTCACCTAGAATATCCAATAACCTACTTCCTAAGAAACGCATATCATTTGGTGTGAATAAAGGAAGGAAATGAGTGGAAAACTGCATTGAACACTCCCTTGGGGCATTTTGAGTATAAAGTTATGCCTTTTGATTTAACTAATGCTGCCACAGTTTTCCAAGCCTTGGTGAAGGATGTTTTCAGAGATTTTCTCATCTCAACCTGTTTGTTTTTGTCTGTTTAGACAATATACTAATCTTTTCTGAGAGTCTGAAACAACACCAATTCTGCATTCACAATAGTTAAACAACCTCCCCTGTGACTAAACTAATGTACCCTAACGGCACCTTTTATCAGGTTTGACAGAGAGGAACCCAGAGTGTAGACCCATCTTGGAAAAAAACAAAACAAAAAAAACTGATTTATTTAACAAAGAGAAAACAAAAAGGCTGACGTGGCAGCAAAACAACAAGAAACAAAATACTGAGGAATGCGAGGAGACACAAGGAGCAAACCTGAATGTGACATGAGACCAACAATGAACCAGCGAGGATGAGATGGAAGTGACTGAATACGAAGGCTGAGGTGATAATAATGGGGAACAGGTGAAGTGGGACAGGCTGACTGAGGAGATGACAGAGCAAGAGTGAATGACGGCATAAGGAACACCGAGGGCACAGAGAGCAAAACTAAACAAGAATATATTAAAGCAACACAAGGAACAAACTTAAAACTCAGAGATCACAAGAACACAAAAAAACCATGAAAATCAAACACAGAAGATCAAAAAATAACTCAAAATACTCAAATCCTGACACCTTAGTCTGGTCCCCTCAAAGCTGACAAATCTTTGCAAAAGCTAAAAACTCTTCCTCTCTGTACAGGTCCTGATCCATCCAGACCATCAAAAACAGTTTGTGGTTGAAGTAGATGCATCAGACACTGGGGTGGGAGGAGTGCTTTCTTAGCGCCTGGAACCTGACGATAAACTACACCCCTGTGCATTCTTCTCCAGACATTTATTTCCAGCGAAGAGAAACTATGATGTTGGGAATCGAGAAGTGCTCATCATAAAACTGGCTCTGGAAAAAATTGAGACACTGCC
Organism: Kryptolebias brasiliensis; assembly: GCA_028566095.1. Lineage (NCBI taxonomy): Eukaryota > Metazoa > Chordata > Actinopteri > Cyprinodontiformes > Rivulidae > Kryptolebias > Kryptolebias brasiliensis. The sequence goes on along the minus strand of JAOXNZ010000188.1, from coordinate 19,185,232 downwards.
TGGAGGGAGCTAATCAACCCTTCACTGTGCGGATGTGTCGAAGCAAAAAGTAAGGGACACAGAAAAACTCGGCTTGTTGATTTTTAACAATTTATTACAAAATAAATGTCAAGCAGAGCATCCCATTGATGAGACAGATCAGAGCAGCAGAATCTATCTGACTTAGGATTGTCAAAAAATGCTCATTTGAGCAAAGTTTATCAATAAGACAAAACATTGTCTTAACTGGAAGGCCATATTACTTAGACGGTACAATGACCTAACACTAAACTGTGAACAGATGTACACTGTACAAGACAATTTTGTTACATTCAATGAGGACATCTCAGAGAGCCTATCAGTATGTTATCAGTCAATCTTATTTTTCCAAAACAAATTTCCCCTTGGGGTAAGTAAGTAAGTATGTATGTATGTATGTTTGTATGTTTGTATGTATGTATCCATCCCCCCATTTTGACATCTAAATGTCCACTTAAATAAAACAAAGAAAAATAAGGTTTTTATAAGACAAAAGTAAAGACAACTGGAAAAAATGATACTAAGGAATTAACATAAAAATTAAACAAGAAAACAGCAACAGCAACACTAATAGTATTAATAATATTAAGAGAAAAAAACTTGATTACATAAGGAAACCTTAGCAGGTGAACCTTCAACGAGAGAACCCCAATGATTCACTCAACAAACTCAATGGCATAATAGATTTGGGCTTATGTAACACATAAATAAAAATAATAATATAAAGAAACAAGCTTTTTGTGTAACCATTCACCCATTCATCCAGTCCACCTGTGCATTACTGGTCAGGATCACAGGGAGCTGGTGCTTAACTCCAGCAGTCAGTGGGTGAAAGGCAGGGTACACCCTGGACAGGTCACTTGTCCATTACAGGGTCACATAGAGACAAACGAGACAATTGTTCAACCTATCACTCACACCTTGTGACAATTAGAGTTACCAGTTAACCTAACATGCTTCGCCACAGTGGAGAAAATGGTGGCACTTCACAGACGATAAACACCCTGGAGGAAACTATCTTTACACAGAAATCAAAACACCAGTACAATCAGAGATAGAAAGTAGCAAATTACATTTACTCCCGTTACTGTAATTCAGTATGAATTTTGTGTACTTTTTAAGTAATTATTTATACCTATACTCTTACTTGAGTATGTTATATTTCAAGTATTGTACTTAGTTACATTTGAAATCTGACCTGTTACTGAGAAAAAAATGTGAATTAAAACCATGAGGAGGAAAAACTGTGCACCATAACGTCTGCGGTGACTGGGTCTGTTCCTTACCAGTCAGCCGGCGTGTGATCCAGCTAGAAGTAATGACAAGCTGAGAAAGAGGAGTTTCCCTGTTAAATAAACCCATACAGATTGTATACAAACTCCGCCCACTCAGCGAGCTGCTTTGTCCACTGGCATGGAGAGAAACTTGGCAGACATACCCTTGTCGGCCATTTCACCTGTTAACTGGCCGACAGCTGTCGATACAGATACTATTCCAATACCATTCCGATATCATCATTATTATTGATTTTATATGAGGCTGTAATAAACTCCTCTCTACAGGCAAGTACGATTTGTACAAATATATGCATGTATGTCCAAAAAGGCAACTTGAGGTAAGTATAAGGTCAGAAAAGTTAAATGTTAACAAACTAGGAAAAATCCAATGCTGAAATCCCTTTAGCTTTCACATTGTCCAGTGGAAGTTTACCTTGCTTTTGGCATGACTCCAGAAGTGATTCCTGCCGGCTCTGGAATCACTGCCCTTTCGTCTTTCTCCCGCCTGGCTAAACAATCCTTGTGCTCTTTAATGTGGTGCTTTTTCAAATGTTTGATTAAGTTTGTTGTATTGTAGGTTGTGACGGAGCTTCCCCCTCTTGGTACAGTGGCTTTGCAAACATTGCACGTTGCCGTCTTGCTTTCCGGTGTTTCTAGTGTAAAATACTTCCACACCGCGGACATGTTGCGATGAAAAGTTGGTTAGCTGTTAGCCACATGTCCTCAGTGCTCACATTTTAGCTGGCTGCATTTCCTGAATGTGAGGCAGGTCTTATTACTCTGGGTTTCATGAGACATGCCTCCGTTAAGGAAATCCATTCCACAGTTTGAAGCCAACCTGCAGGGCAGCAGGGAATCACATGTGGAGACGTTTCAGCAGACAGACATGCATCATGGATCAGAAATCTCTGCAGGTTGAATCGGAAAATTCAGATACGTAAATTATGCTTGTATCGGAACCCGATACGATACTGGATTGAATCGGCCCCATCCCTAAGTGAATCCAGACTCACCAGAGCAGACACAATTTTTCCAATCTTTTTATTGTCCAATCGTGGTGAGCCTGTGGAAAATAGTAGCCTCAGTTTCTTGTTCTTAGCTGACAGGAGTGGCAGCCAGTGTGGTCTTCTGCTGCTGTAGCTCATCTGCTTCAAGGTTGGACGTGTTGTGTGTTCAGAGACGGTTTTCTGCAGACCTTTGTTTGTAACAAGGAGTTATTTGAGGTGCTGTTGCCTCTCTGTCAGCTTGAACCAGTCTGCCCTTCTAACCTCTGACAGTAACAAGGCTTTTTTGTCCACACAAATGCAGCTCACTGGATATTTTCTCTTTTTTGGACCATTCTCCCTAGAGATGGTTGTGTGTAAAAATCTCAGGAGATCAGCTGTTTCTGAAATACTCAGACCAGCCCATCTGCAACCAACAAAGTCGCCACATTCAAAGTCTCCCCTTTCGTTCTCATTCTGATGCCCAGTTTGAACTTCAGCAAGTTGTCTTCACCATGTCTACATGCCTAAAGGCATTGAGGCGCTGCCTTGGCTGATTTGTTTTAACATGAACCAGTGTACCTAACTGAATGACCTGTGAGTGTATAAATGTTGCTTCAGTCAGATTTTTGTATTTGTGATATCATGAAGAAAACAATCAGTTCACAGACAGAGCTTCTTACCTGCTCTCACCTGCTTTGAAGCAGAGATAAGTTCAGTCTGTTACCATGGTGATCTAACCAGGCTCAAACTCATCAGCTCAGTTTCTGTTACCATGGTGATCTAACCAGGCTGAAAGAAATCCTCCTCTGTGATTCTGAAAACTCAGACTCAGCTCATCACAGCTGCACTGAAATGACAATTTATTCTCTCCAAGTGTTTTAAATAGCACATGTGGACATGTTTTACTTTGTAATTGCATATTAAATTATGAAGCTTTATTTGATTTAAGAGCTTATTTCTTTGTTTCTCTTGTTCTTTGTGCACCGCAGGAGAGATGCCCTCCTGCTGTAAAACAGTAACTAAGTCACTCACTCTTACCTAAATTAAATTTTTAATGACTCACTTTTTACTTTATTATAGCTTTTTATACAAACATGCTGCTCTGTGGATAAAGGTTTTATTTAGGGTCATTTTCCGCACCCCTGCAAAGGCACTGAACCCACCCTGAAAAAATAAAAAGAATAAAAGAAACACATCAGGTTATCATCAAACATATTTTGTGTTTTTAAAAGTCAATAATCTTTGAGACTTACATCACTCATTGGGAATTAGTTCAAATTGGCTAAAATAATTTTTCCAAAACACCTTTGCTTGGGTCCCTAAAATACTTGAAACAGGAATTACAGTGCCCATAAAAGTATTGACCCCCTTGGATTTTTTTATGCTGTCATAAATCAATCATGGTCAATATAAATTGGCCTCTTTATAGTCTTTTCAAAAACACCTTCTCCAGGGTCAAAGTGAAATCAAATTTTGACAGATTAATTGGTAACTCTCAAAA
>JAOXNZ010000188.1:19155908-19168176 GCA_028566095.1 Kryptolebias brasiliensis | reverse complement strand
TGTGTCTTTTTATATGGTGTATGTAAACTTCTGGTTTCAACTGTAAATACAGTCAGACGTGAACCTGATTTCTCCAGAGTATATCTGATGTATTTTGATTTGACAGCTTCCCAATGAATTTTATTTTCTTCAATGTTAGGTCTTGTTGTCCTTTAAGTGATAGGGCTTTCCACTTATGACAAGACTGGTGGCGCTGTTATGTCTTGCTGATAAGCTTTGCTCAAATGACCCCTCTCTGACAGATTAATTAGAGACACACCTGTAGATGTAATTTAAGGCACACCTGAAACACACTGCTTCCTTGTGTAACATCATCAGACAGATTCTACCACTTGGATCTGTCTCATCCCTGTGATGTTCTGCTTGACATTTCTTTTTTAAATAAATTGTGAAATCCAACAAGCTGGATCCTCTTGTTTCCTTTTTTTTGTTTATTTTTTATACCATGACAATTTGTTGACAGCGGTGGGATTCCAAGTGTGGTAATATCACCTGACCTGAGACTAAAGCCTATGGCCATGGCAAACAACGACCTCCTTACAAAAAAAAGGGTTGAGAGGGCCTCAGCAGACAGGAAAGCAGAGCCATCGCTGGAAATCCAAACTTACTTAAACCCTAACCATCTTACTGTAAGGTTAGATGGTTGGTTTTGTGTTTTATCAAGGCGCTGTAGGCCTATCTATGTTGTGGCTCATGCTGGTTTAGACGGATGTGTCATGATGTGATGCACCTTTGGGGTGGGGCTGGGGGTGAATACATTTTTAATTGTTTCCTGCCACGTAGCTGGTGCACACAGTGATGTAGTTCGGGTGTAGAACTGAAACTTTGAATTAACTTCTGGTTAATTTGACTGTCTCCTGATACATAGCTGTTACACACAGAAAAGGGCACTTTCTACTGCAGTTGCAGGAGGAATTCAGGCGGTCGGTTGTTAATACTCCCTGCTGCAAAGTGCAGGAAGGGTTTATTTTTTTCCTCGGCTGATCAGTTGTTTGGTACCTCCTGTTGCAAAGAACTGAGGCCCTCCTCGCATGGCTTTCTTTTGTTGTGAAAAACCGAAAACAGACATCAGAAGACAGTGTGATGTCACATCTGTGAGGCCAGATGGTCTTCAACTCACCTCTCTGAACAGTAAAAGTTTGTGTCTTCATTCTTTTATTTTGAAAGCAAAGTTATCAAGCTTTAGAAATCAAACAGAACGTGTGGGAAAATTACCCTTGAGAGCAAGAAAATGCATGTTTTGTCTGATGAATTAATGTGGGCTTGTGTTTGAAATCTACAGACTTTAGAGAGATACTTACAAAGGTTTTCTTTCTCTGTTTTAATCCGTTTCTCTCTCCCTTTTCCTTTTTAGATGACCTAACCAAGAAAGGCTGTGATTTGAGTCCCAAAAACAAAAATCCATATGGAGTCCTTAGATAAGGTCAACAGACTTCAGGAATTTTCTCTCCCTGCTAATAATCTTGACCTGTGACCCACCACCTCTTTGCTAAGCAAATGCTGAGATGTTTCATGGTGAAACTTCATCCTACAGATCTGACAGTGCTTTGACGACCACTTCCAGTCCATGCCACAAAGGACAAAAGACAAACTGCACATGGAAAGACTAGAGCTCAAAAAAAGAAGAAAAACAAAAGAAGAAAGAAAGAAAGACAAGAAGAAGAGAGAGATAGGTAGCACACTCAGAATGAGAGCCCTGAACATTTGTTTATGCTGTCAACAAAGGAAGTCCTTTTATGGACAAACAGCAGAGAAATGCTCTGAGTGGACATCCGGTTGCTAGAAATGGCGTCGCCAAATTGAAACTGTCCACACATCCGTCCAGTTTTTAAGTGGAGGTGTGGCCAAAACTGAATGCCCAGGGGTCATTCAGTACCATTTGGAGAGGAGACAGTACCATTTGATCAGCGGGCTGGGAGAAGATCTGGATGAGGTAAGAAGGTCATTGGCAATCAGTAATACCAAAAGGTGATCTTTGCTATCTGACTTTGGGGATGTCAAGTTGGTGTTTTGGGGGGAATTTGAGAACCAGCTGATGGATATGCTATCAACTTTACAAAATAAGGTAGTCTCTTTACACACACCTTGACAAAAACATCACCTAAAAAACAAAATACATACTGTACATCTGTGAGTGTCTGAGATGCAATCTGTCTAGACAAGGACTTTGTGTGTCTATGTGTGTGTGTCACTGAAAGAAGCAGGTCAGATTTAAACTTATTGCTAGAAAAAGAACCCCTCCAACACCCCCACCACCCCACCCTCACACCCCTCCACCACCCAAGTTGATGTTTGTTCGAGCGCTTGACAATTTTGTACAAGGTTCAGATTTTTGTGCCTGTGCAGACAATTTAGGAGTTCATGCACTTGCTGAATTTCTGAAGATTATTTCTGTAGGTTTTGTTTGACAAGTCGAAGTAAAATAGCATCAACCTCAATTTCTGATTTCCAGCTTTGGTTCAGACAACAGCACAATACATTTCTGGTACAACTTAAAAATGAAGATGTTTCCCATGTAAATGATGTTCAAAGTGATTTTGTACCAAAAAAGCAATTTATATTTTCAACCTGTCACTGGTTTTTCTCCATACATATTGTATGACTTTTTTGAAGGAGTAATTCCAACAAAATTGGCTTTGTGTCTAAAAAAGTTTATTTCAAAAGGCTTTGTTACTTTGGACAGATTGAATAGCTTGATACATTATTTTCCTCACAAATACTCAGACAGGGTAAATAAACCTAAGACATTTTCTAAAGCAAGTTTTGAAAAGGGCAATTTAGGTGGCAGAAGCCATGGAAACTGGACCTTGTTACAATTTCTCCCTTTTTATTGGAAAGAACATACCAGAACCTGTTCTGGTATGTTGTGCCTACACTGGAGATATTGATGGATGTCAAGGAAATTGTTGAGATTGTTATGTCAAATGTTTTTACCACCTGAACTTGCCATCTTACAAATTCTTTGGGATGAGTCACGTAGATAGTGATGTGTCCTTCTGTGTTCGCTTTGAGGCGTGTGTCGAGTAATCCAGGAGGATTTTTGTGGCGTGCGTATCGAGGCTTGTATTGATGATGCATGTAGTGACGTTTGAGGCCTGGCTAGCGGGCCGTACCACTTGACCGATTCAGGAACTGTCTCGTTTGTGTGCGCGAGATTCGAAATATAAGGGGCAGGGAAAAACGCAGCTGATTCTCCCATAACATTTTGTTGTTGTGGAATTGTATTGCGTGCGTTTAAGCTAACCAGTTGATCGACTTTTGGTTCGATGGAACCAGCAAGGAAGAGGAGATTTTTCCCAGTGTGGCAGCATTTTGATCTCATCTCTCCTAATAAGGTTTGCGCATAGTATTAAATCATTGATAATAATAACTACCAAAATATCAAAAAACAGCACAGTGGAGAAGCTATTTTTGAGCACAAACAAATAAAAATGTGTCCCCAGTATCATAAGCACTGTTTCAAAGTCACACAAGCACATTCACATCAAAAGTCTCTCCTTATTTTTCCCACTTTATTTTTTGCACTTTCCCCTTTAAACCATCATCATAAAGACAGATTAACAAGGTTCGCCTGTATATTTACTCTCATGCCTTCTAACGCACTCTTCTGCTGTCACAGCAGCGCCCTCTGGTGACAAGAAGTGATAACAGCAATAGAGAAGAGCAACAATGCATATACTGTGTAAACCTGAAAACACCTTTTTTGTTGAGATCCAATAATTTCAGAAGTCCACTTCCCCTAGATTCTTTAACATAAAATAGCAAATCTGATCTTTTTTTGAAGAAATTTGTTTATCTTTATTCATAGCTCTTATTATCTCAGCCAAAGAAAACATGGCATCTATTGTATTGTTTCTCTCTCCTCTTCTATTTATTACACCTGAATATTGATTTACTGTTCTCTCCCTTTTCATTCTACCTTCTTTAATCAGATTTTCTGAGCTATGCACCTTTACAAAAACAGTAGCCAAAATATTTGCCTTTTCTTTATTTGTAACTGCCGTTTCCTTCTCAGTTATCAAAACTGAGTACTCAAAATCTCATCTGCCTCCATTCAACCTTCAAATCATTCCCCATTCATTACTAATAGGTGTTGTTCTACCAATTTTGTCACAACATTCTCACCAGCTTGCTCTTTTAGCTCGACGTTATGTCTTTTTCAAGAATTGCACGTTATAGGTTCTTTTATTTTGTCTGAATGCTCTGTTCCCTTTTTGAATAGCCTGATGATATTTTTTATGTTCACCATGGACCAGTTTCTGTGACATCCTATTCTTACTCCGAGGTATTGTACTCTCTGCAGCTTGAATAATCGTTTTAACAATTTGATTATTTATCTCATCTACATCTCTAAAAAGGTCAATTCTTTACATTTCTTCCTAATTTAACTTTTGGAACTTTTCCTATTCTGCTTTTCCAAAGACCTCTTTTGAAACCCAACCTCCTGTGCTGACTTCTGCCCTTTCATCAACCAAGCCTAAAACTGGATAACGATCACTTCCTACAGTAGAATGCTTCAATACATCCCAATTACAAATACCTGTCATTTTATTAGGCGCCAATGTAATGTCCATAACTCACTCTGTTGCCTTAGCTATGTTTAATCTAGTACCTCTTCCATCATTCATGCAGACAAAATCTCTTTTATCTACCAGTTCTTTTATTACGTTTCCATTTGCATCAACATGCAATCCTTCCAAGCTGTGCTGTGAGCATTAAACATCACATCATATTATAGTCTGTGGATTTCGTTCTTTGATTTTTTTAAAAAAAGACTATGCAGATCTAGACAGTTACATGGCCAGAAATAAATAACTAGAAATATTCCTGGAGAAATTTTGAGGTGACCTGCCACTTGATGTGTGCATTCCTTTCCCTCTTTTTGAATCAGAATGACTCCAAAAGTTAATCAGTTGTAGATGTGCATCTAGTAATTACTTTCTGAAAGTTTCATTAAAACCAGTTCAGTGGTTATTTAGATATTTGGCTAACAGACATTATTCCCAGCAATGTATTGCAAGTTTCAAACAAAAAACTGAAGACTCGGTTTGGAGTCCAAGTAAGCATTAGGGCATGGTGACAGCTACAATCACACCAAATGTTAGCTTAGTATCTATATAAATAACTGCATAATAGGCTTTTTTGCATTTGCTAAGGTAGTTGTGGTGGCCATCTTGAATCAGAATGACTCCAAAAGTAATTAGTTTTCAATGTTTATCCATAGATTACGTACAGAGAATTTCATCATATCTGTTCAGTGGTTCATTCCCCTGCTCACCTGCAGGGGAATGGGTTAGTGGAGAAACACAAGGAAAGAAAACAAAATTTTAACAGTTTAATTATTTGAGTCCACCAATATTTCAGAAAATCCACAACAGTTTGGCACTGCGAGCAGCTCAATGGGACGAGCAGCTGGCTGAGCGGATACGCCAGTAGTGGGACATCATCAAATGTGGTTTGTCAGGGTACTCCGTCCTTCTGTAACCTCCTGTAAGACAAGCGAGAGAGACGATGGTGTTTAATGCTGATCACCTGCACCTCATAATGAGTTGAACAGAGAAGGGTTTCTTCTGAAATAATCTGGTAAGAGGTTTGACTTTTATTTCTTTGTTTTCGTAAATCCAAAAGTGTCTGATGTGCCTCATTTAGGAAATTCAAAGCTATACAAAACTAGTTGGAGGAGGATGTATTTCTGTGCTTTTCTGAGTGGGTATTTCTAGCTTTGTGGCTTCCGTCACCTTAGCATTATTCATTATTAAATTGTAAATATCAAGGCTGTCACAAGCATGTACACCTGTGCCTCATCTGTAATCAGTACACCTGTTCCCACTCACTAATCACCTCTCCCAGTAGATACCATATAATCTCCATGTTTTATTTTTTCTTTTTCATTCTCTGTCAAATCATTATATGTAAATCCTACTCATGCTAAATTATGTTTTTTGTTGCATTTATCTGTGTTTGTTTCTTTCGTACCATCACTTTTGTGGACAAATATTAAAACCTTTTGCTTTTACTCTCCAATCTCCCATGTCCTGCATTTGGGCCCTCCCTCCAACATCTATCCACTTCTAATCATCACATTATTATGCACCATGAGATCATTTTAACATGAATCCAGTTTTGTCAGTAAAAGCGGTAAAGCCAAGATAAGTCTGACAATATACTAGCTTTGTGCCCAACTCCTCAAAGTGTAGAGCAGAGACAGGAGAGCCAGAGCCTGCTCCCAGGTCAGGTTCCCTTCTGTGACCTGACGCTCAGTGTCACCGAGCTCTGACAACCACAGGTTCAGTCCCCAGGAAACGAGAGGTGTCTGACTCTCCAGCCTCTGCTTTCAGCCAGAGCCCTGATGGGCTGTGACACAATGTGAGCTGACAAAAACATGAGGCAGGATGGAAAAAGAAGAAAAGGATGAATAATGCCAACCGCCTGGAGACTTCAGCTCCTCAGGACCAACTGCAGTGGGCAGAGAAATATCAGCATTGCAGCTTCGACATCTAAACAATATGCAAAGTCCAAGTTCAGTGTTTGTTACATCACAGAACAGATTATCATTAAACATTCGCTTTGCAATGAATAATAAAAAAACAAGGACAGTTTAAAAATTTACATGAGAGGAAAATGAGCAGTATTGATCTATTCCTTAGGCAGAGTTTTAAAGCTCCTGTTGCCCATCTGACCTATGCTGGGAGGACACCGCAGAGCAAATAAAGCAATGGAATCATCAGTCAGACTTAATACACCAACATAGGCTTGGGCTGATTACTGATTTCAAGATATACCACAGTTTTAAAAAGTCACTGAGTCAAAACCACTAAATTTTTCCATCATATAGTTCAAATTGTTTATTGTCTATAAAAAGTATTCACCCCCTGGATGTTTTACCCTTTTATTGCTGGTATAAATCCGTCATGGTCAATATAAACTGCCCTTTTGGACAATAAAAAAAAATCCTCTTCAATCACAAAGGGAAATCAAATTTCTACAAAGTAATGTCAAATAATTTAAAATATGTAATGTAAAATAAGTGATTAAATACACATTGCTGGCAAAATGAGTCACAATGAAGATTTTTTTTCCAATATTAAGTTGTGATTATTTTTTAAATTCCTTTTCAAAAGCTTCAAAATGATACGTAGTTTGTTGAAATTTGGTGATTTATCACCAGCTGTCAACAAGCTAGTTTTGTTTATGAGAGCGCTGGTACAAAAACCCAATTTTTATTGGTCTGGAGTGATGTCATCAGGAATTACAGCCCTATGTTAAAACAGGGTAATCTCCAACCTTCACAATGATGCCAAACATTATACGAAGGGATTTCCCAGCGCTATGGCAGCTAGCAGAGAAAAATTATCAATTTCAAAGGATTAGAATTAAAAGGATTTTTTTCTGAAGACATATCTATTAGAAAACTTTGATTTAAAGATAGATTAGGAAGATTATATGCTACTTTAGTTACTGGGATTGGTATATGGAGTCCATGTATTGTACAATAAGTTACATTTAAAGTGACTATCCAAATTCAAATGAAATATTATTGAAAAGTACAAGTCAGGGGATGAATTCAAAGGATTTCCAAGGCCATAAACATCCCCAGGAGTTCTGTTAAATCCATCATTAAGAAATGGAAGGAATATGGGGCATGTGTAAAGAGTAGACGGTCCTCACAAACTGAGTGACCATGAAGAAGGAGAATAGTGAGAGAGACCACCCGAACACCTGTGAGCACTCTGAAGGAGGTCCAAGCTTCAGCAGGTGAGATGTGAGAGACTGAGCTACAATAACTGCTGCCCAGGTTCTTCACCAGTCTGAGTTTTAGGGGAGAGTGGCAAAGAGAAAAACATTGTTGAAGAAAACTCAACTCTCAACTACATGTGAGGGTAAAATAAATCCAGCAAAATTTAGACAAATTGTGGAGGACAATGAGATGCTGTGTGCAAAAGAACTGTGTTGTAGTCTCTCCCATCTCACCTGCTGAAGCTTGGAACTCCTTCAGTTCTCTTGAGGAACCAACTTCCTTCTGTGAGGCTGACACTGTCTACTTGTAAGACTTTTAGTCTTAAAACGTTTAGTGTTAGAGTTGGCTTGGGTTTCCTGAGTTATCCTTTAGTTATGCTGCTATAGACTTAGACTGCTGTCTTTACTTGCTCTACTCTTCATGTTTGTTTTTGTAATTATTGCTATCAATAACGTGTCTTTTCATAGAAGCTACAGCTGGACCAGTTGCTGCTGTGTTTGTATGTGTCTCTTTCCTGTCTTTTCAACCTCCAGCCAGTCGAGGCAGATGGCCGCTCGTCCTAATTCTGCTGGAAGATTTTTCCTGTTAAGAAGGGATTCATTCCTTTCCACTGTTGCCAACGTTCTGCTCAGGATGGATGATTGTGCCAAAGTGAAGATTTGACACAATTTGCTGGATTCCATAGACAGATCACTTTTACTGATTAACATTTTAAACCACGCTGATTCTGACTGTATTGTATTATAATTGGACTAAATTGACTGTAAGTGGATTTGAGTCTGAATCTGTTTAGTGCTGAATTGGATTTATGATTTGAACTTTTTTTTTTTTGTACAGGGCCCTGAGAAGACTTTTGTTGTGAACTAGCACTATAAATAAACTGAATTAAATATAAAACACAAAACACAATCAGTACCACCAAGTGTGAATTCAGACAATGTGTAAAAGACAAATACAAATAAAGACATAGAATTCCTTAAAGGAATGCATATTACCTGCTGTCTTTCATGGCAGGGGGTTTAAACTAAGATAATCTTATGATGAGAAATGAGTTATAGCTGTTTTGGTCAAACCTTGTCAATGATGTTATGCGCATTGTATAAACTATGAGCTGTATTAGAGCTTAGAGTCTGTGTTGTCCATGACTCTCTACAACTTTTATCTCTATAATTGTAAAATTACATCAGTTGTAGCCATTATTGTGTTGGCTACAGTTGATTACTATACACTGACTAAATATTCATCATTAACGTTGATAGCAAAAAATAAGAGGCTTTCCACATTGACCAAGAGATCAAACCATCAGGAAGTCTGTTCCACACCTTACAGAAAAAGCACGCATTAGACCTGCAAAACTGATAACCTGACAAACAGTAAAATGTTATATTTGTGCGAGATTTCAAAGCAGCTGATAGAAAAATGATAGAAATATAGAACTACCTAATGATGCTTTCAGAATATTTGGAGTTACTGTCAGTTTTTAGCGTTAAAGGAGACAAAATGCTGTTTGCTGAATTTATGCCTTATGGTCAAACATTCTTTAGTTTCAATGTGGTGCTGAAGAACATAAATGTTGACTGATGTAGTTTGTTTCTGGGAAGCATGAATCAGAGCGGTGACAGATCACCAGACTCACCCTCTTGCTTTATTCCCACACCACCTGATAAAATGCAGTTTTTTGTAACACTAAACATTTTTGACTGGAGAAGTATTAAAATAAATGACAATAAAAACCTCCTAAACAGATATGAGCATGTGATGATTCGGAAGCAAAAAAGCATTGACTAGACAAAAGATTTCCAGCGTCTTCATGCAGACAGTGTGTGTTCTTATGTGTGCCTCTGCTTTAATTAAGGACCAAAATTTCCTCCTCTGCAGCTGGAATATAAAACATGTTTGTTGGGTCGTAAAGGTGCTCTTCCAGAGGAACTTGACCTGTGAGAGAAAGAAACAGAGATAAGCTTTCATCCTTAATAGCTGAACATGCAGAAACCGAAACAGGAAAAGCAAATGGAAACTGTGAACAAATAAAGACATCCAGTCGAGCCTGGAGAGGAAAATTTATTCTTGTTTTTGTGTCATGCAGCTCTTCTCTGTGACTCACTGAGTTGACTGGGAGCGTTTCAATTCCCACCAGATTTCCACATTTCTCATCCACAGGGTCTTATTTTATTGGTTTTTTTTTTTGTTTCTCTCTCAGATATTATTAATATTTATTCAGAAAAGGACAGTGCACATTAATTAATGTGAATACTGCAGTCTGTTGTGTAAATGAGCCACTTTCATCCACAAACCCTGGCAAAGTGATGGTATAACGTGAAAATTATGGACTTTGTGTGGGAGGCTCGTGACACTTGAGTTATTCTCGGATTGCACTTCATTGGACTTTTTATATCCCTCATCTAACCACCCTTCATCGCACACACACACACACACACGCCCACACCAGATCAGTAAGCGTAATTTTCAAGCCAAATAATAAAATAACTTAATTTTGATCATTGCATTGAGCATGCACACAACCCATATCGAGGAGGGATCATTAAAAAAAAAAAAGCAAACTACACTTCAGCTCAAGAGGGCATAATAAAATTAAGTTGATCAAAACAAAAAAAAGTCCAAATAATGTCAAATTACATAAGGTCCAATTCAGATTCATGTTCTCTTCATTTAAAATACAGAATCAGTATATCACAAACTGTATGAAATTTTGACTTTAATTCAATCCCCTATACTGCCCAAACATGGCATGGTGGGCAACAGTGGGGAGAAATGTTTCTCTTTTAACAGGAAGTAAGAAAAAAAATATTTACATAGCTCATTTTAAAACTTAAGTTATAAAGTGCTTTACACAAAGCAGAGAGCTGTTTTCCTTTGGGATTTAAAGCAGATCACAGGATTTGTGTCATTATTCCTGCAAAAACAGGTGTCTTAATATAACCAGTTTATATTTTAAACACCTTTTTTTGAACACTTATTTCTGATCTCTGATCATATTTGTAAACACTGCTTTGAACAGGAGTGACATGAATTTATGGATTCAGTTGAAAACAGCAATTGTGAAAGCATCTCTGAGTGGTGCTCCGATCTGCTGCCCCGCTCTACATAACTGTTGATTAAAAGAAAAGCCCACAGACCCACACAAACAGTAATAAAATGTTATTTCACTGCAATTCCGACCTCTTATTCATGTTCAAGCGAATAATTTTTTCTTGAATTAATCAACGTGAAAGCAAAACTGCATATTTTTAGACATGGTGCTTGCTACAATTCGATCTAATCTCCTTGAGACCCTTGCCACTGAGAGGAGTGGTTTGTTTTTGCTCCCTCCGGTAAAGAGTTGTTGCTGAGTCAGCATCGGTTTTCTGGCGCTAGAGCCAGAGCTTACAGTGGTGGAAACAGGAAGAGCTGGTGCTAAGCGAGCTCTGGCTCCGGGTTAGAACTGGCTCTCATATGGTGGAAAAAACGCCCAGAGAGAGCTCATCATCCTGACTTCTGAGGAAGACTGTTCCAGAGTTTGGGACACAGAACAGAGAACACACTCACCCCTCATGTTCTCAGGCAAGTGCGAAGAACAACTAGAAGGCCTAGATAAAAAGACTTGGGGGTCTGGAGGGGGAGGGGGATTAAACGTTCACTGATGTAAGCAGGAGCCTGATTGTCCAATTTCTTGTCGGGAAAAAGGAGTTGTTTAAATTAAACACTAAATTTAACAGGAAGCCAGTATAAAGAGATAAGAACAGGGGTGATATCAGAGCAAAATGGGTTTTTGGTGCGAAGTCTTGAATTAACTGTGGACAAGAGAGAGTCTTGGTTTAAGCAGGAGTAGAGGACCTTACAGTAGTCTAGACATGATAAAAACATGAATTACAATTTCTAATTGTTGAGAGGATAACACCGGGGGTATTATGGCTATATTTCTATGGTGAAAATAATCAAATTGAACTAGACTTAACATATTTATGAGATTTAAGTTGATGGTCAAAGATGACTGCTGTGTTTTTAAAGGAGGATTTTAAGGGAACAAAAGGGCTAGAGAAATGTTGTCACGAATTTGGTGTAAGGGGAAAAGTAACACGTCAGTTTAGTGCTGATTTAGCTGAAGAAAATTCAGTGTCATCCAGTTTTTAATTTTAGCTTAACAGTTGTGAAGAACAGTAACAATCGCTTTATCAAGAGGAAGAAACCTCCAGCAGAACCATAACCAGGATGAGCTGGAGGTTGAGAGGACTCTATTAATCACTGGCCACCAAAAGTCTATGGTGGATGATTATGATTTTGTCTGTGAGAAAAATATCTCATGAACTATTGCATGGACTTTCATGAAACTCTCAGAAAGTAATCATACAGCTAATTAACTTTTGGAGTCAATACAATTCAAGATGGCCGCCACAGCAACTGGCCTTACAAAACCCAAAAATGGTTATAATTTGGTCAGTTTTACAAATATTGTGCTAAAATTTGATGTCGTTGTAGCTGAGTGTCATTCACAACATAGTCCAAGTGCTATTTTTTTCCTTAATTTTCCTT
>JAOXNZ010000188.1:19118719-19128772 GCA_028566095.1 Kryptolebias brasiliensis | reverse complement strand
GTGATGCTCTGTCCCCATTCCTGTTCTGCATAGGCCTAAACCCTCTCAGCCAGATCACAAAGGGTGGCTATAGATACCGGTTCCAAAGGGGAACAGTCATCAGTCACCACCTCTACATGGATGATATTAAGCTGTATGCCAAAAATTAGCAAAACATTGGCTCACAACAAAGGCATTCAGACTGGGTAAATGTGGACAAATGGTATCCTGGAGAGGCATGGTGATCACAACTGAACTATCTGACAGCAACATTGCAGATGTTCAGGACAGCCACAAATACCTTGGAATCCCACAGGCAAATGGCAACCATGACGAAACCACAAGGAAGTCAGCCACAAGCAAATACTTACAGAGAGTAAAGCAGGTCAGAGTCAGCTAATGGTAAGAACAAAGTCCAAGCCATCAACATGTGTGACAACTTGCCCAAAGGAGGAGATAGAAATTACTCATAGCAAATTATTTCAGTTTAATTTAATTAAATATTGTGTTAGATAAAACACCAGAGTCAACAGACTTTATTATATTTATTTATAATTCTGAAGTAGTTGTGCTTATTTCACAGATTTTTTCTTTGTAAATTTAGGTTTAGCGCCTGAAGGCAACGTTAGTATTTAACTATCTGGGTTATTGGCCTCTTTTGGGAATCTGCAGCAGGGTGTATATTTCACATGTTAACATTCTAACTCTTGTAGCTTGTTGCAAACATTTGTTTTAAAACACAAAAAGAGAGACAAGTGTTGCTCCTCTGGCAAACAAGCCATGACTGACTGTGTTATCCACCTGAAAAAAATGTACAACCAACTGACTACTTCTTTATTTAACAAGCACAAACGTTTTGGGGGATTCTCTCCTCGGCTACCGTATGCAACTAACTGATGGCTTAGAGCTAAACAGGAACAAAACACAACTGTTACATCCTGAAGGCCAAGGACTCTCTGTAGACTCAAGGCAGGATCAAGTCAGAGTATAAAACTGACAGCTCTGGTGCTCAGCACATAGGGCCTGATAACTGTGAGATGAACAAAGTTTAGAAACAGTCAAACTCTTTATGGTTCAAAGTGAGTCGGTCGAACAGAAGTTGATAATTCTTCTCCAAAGATGGAGAACCATTTAAAAGCAGAACCTGAAACTCGGATCTTCCACAGAAAGGATGAGAACTGTCATTCCCAGTCTTGCAAAACTTTAAAACTGCAAATGCTAGCAAAATGTTTCAGCAAAAAGTTATACTACTACTACTAATAATAGTGTAATAATAATAATAATACTTTGATAAGAGTGTAAACTCAAAAAACGATAAATTCACTCATTTTGAATTTGAGCTGTGAAAAATGGAAAGAAATCCAAATATTTTCTAAGATGTATTTTTTTAAATTCCAGAATTTTAGGCTAAATATGCATCATATGTGCTGTATATGCTTATGGTAGTTGTTGTCTTTGCTGTTGACTACAGAAATTGACAGTCCATAAATTAATTGTGTGTTTGTTGCCAACTTTAATGAAGTGAATTGCTTTCACACCCACAAGCTAAACAAACACTATTGAGCTCTGTTTATAATGTCAGAAGCCATTAATTTGCTGCCAGCTTTATATTGAATGTGTTATCAGACACCTGGCAAGCAGGAGAGTGAAGACAAAATGAGCCAATTTAATCGTGTTTCACAGAAGACATCACATTTCAGTCCTGGCTGGATTTTTGTCTGTTCACAAATCTCTGAACTGAATGTGTTCCTCTTCATTCTGTGGAGGTGTTTGCACCTGTGTCTGAATATTATCTACACAGCTTCTATTAGTGCCCCATGATGCAGAACTGCTGTGCGTATTGGATAATTTTCTGTTTTCTGACAAGGAAGCTCATTGTCTGTTAACACTAGGCAATTATAAACAACAACTTTGATTTCAGCTCAGCGGTTACGTGCCCTGCATTTTATTATTATTATTATTATTTTTTCATTTATTAGGAGCAGGAGTGGGAGGAAGAAGGTTAGTCACATGAGTGATCTGAAATAATCTACATTCTGCATTTTGCTCATGTTTCTTATTTGTTTATGCTAAGCATTTATTTTGTTTGAACTCTGCAGGTTCTACAGATTAGGTGCCAATCAGAGAAGGCAGTTAACTCAGTTATTTCTTGGATGAACAACTTGTTTTCTTCAGATCCTCTTCACTAGTCTTTAAAAGATTTATAGAAACAAAGACATAGATTGCTGCAATCAAAAAATACTCAAACTTTAAGAAAAGGTTTTGACTAATGACTTTCTTTTTTGCTTAAACCAGGGAGTTCCTTATCGTGCAAACTGTTCTTCATTAGCCTGAGGTGCTAATGCTGTCTTTTCAAAGCAATATTTTTTCTTGTAAACACAGCACCATTTCTAGAATTTTTTTCATCCACACAGAAAAACAATAAAATGACCCAAACGCTTTTTTTTCTTTTGCCAGGCCTATATGTGGTGCTGTAAAGCTGCCACAAAAATACACTAGAAACAGGAAGGAAGATTTGCAAAGCAGATACTCCAAACTGTAAAAACAAGAAGAAAAAGAAAGAGGATGGCAAATACAGGAGAAAAACAGAATCCTTTTTTGTGGACTGATTAGGGAGTCTAACTAATCCTTTGTGTCACATTAAACCCCTACTGACTGAAAGTCGTGTCAATACGTGGACATAATGAATGATATTCACAGGATCGGCTGGCTAAGTATACACAAGTGTCAATCTTTTAAAATTATTCCCATTTTCCACATTCTTTAATTGTATACTTGGTGTATATTGTCGGGTTTTTTCTGCAACATTTGTTTTTTGTATTGTTGACAGTTCACTATAGTGATCAAAACTGTTTTGGCCTTGGATTATTTGGTGTTTATTTTTAAGACTACTTTACTGTTCATCAGCCTTGTCTGTGTTCCTCACTCGTCTTCCACTGAAAAAAAACACTTCTCTATGGATAGGTCTCATTATTTTTTATGTTGCTCTTAGATTGTCACTTAGAAATTTGCCAAAACGATGGTTCAGATATCAGTTCCCAAAGCTTTAACCTGTTGTACAGCATGCTCAGTGACAGGATGTAGCAGTAACTGGTGGGAGGAAAAAAAAATCATAAGGCTGCAGATTTTAGCACAATATCTGTAAATTTGACTGAGTTATAGCTACTTTTGTGTCAGCTAATACCTATTAGCTAAAAGTTAATCAGTTGTAGATGTATATCCAGTGATTACAGTCTGCGATTACACACAGAAATGGGCAACAACATCATCACCCTTTCACCTTTGGATGATAATAAAAGTAATAATATGGATTTTAAAAACTACATAAAAAGTACAAAACACACAAAAATGCTACTCAATTACAGTAACACAAGTACATGTAATTAATGACCTTCTACCTCTGGCTCAGAGACACATGAACTTTGACATCTCTGTTCCAGCGCTCCTCCTAACAAACAGGATGGTTATGTGTACTGCAGTCCTACTTGCAATGTCTTGTGTGAAATTAAAAAAAAAAAAAAAAAAGCTCAGTGTGGAAAATTAAAGTTTAAGTATCGTGCCTTGGAGTAGATAATCCCCCTCTTATAAATAATGACACGTAAGAGGATTCCTCCACTTTTAGTTGACTCAAACATTGACCAGTTGTGTTTACATACAGTAACAAGAGGGAGTAAGTGTTAGGGTCTTAGGTTTACACAGTGAACGCATTAATGTTCTGTTCTGTTGCTGTTATTACATTTTGTCAGTAAAGGGCGCTGTTGTGACAGCTTAGGGCAGGAGAGACTGTTTTAAAGAAAATAAGCTAAGATACAGGAGGGGTGGGACAACATTGTGTTCTCCAACAGCATCTGGTGCAGTTACTGCAATAAAGTTCATGAGTTTAATTGTCCTCTCCTATTTTCATTACAACCACCACAACAGAAAGCATCAGTGTAAATGTTGTGTCCTAAAACTAATCAACCTACTCAGCAACTATTGATTCCATGTGAGAGTCAGATGGAGACACTTCGTTAAGGTCTGTTCTGAATGTATTTACCATTTCCCCATTTTTCATCAGAGAAAGCTTAGATCATCAGATAAACTGTTGTTACAGGCCATTCTCTCCCTCCCATCAGGACATCCTCCTGTTTAGTCCAAATTGCTTGATTCCTTTCATACAACATGGAAGTTAGGGTTAGAATGAAAAGAGCAAATTATTCTTTAAAAACCTAAAAGCTTTTTGCGTGACTCTCAGCTTCGACTACACCAAATTTAAGCTCAGTATTTGTAAAACTGACTGTTGCAGCTATTTTTATGTAAGCTAAGGTTGATTAGCTGTGCCAGCCATTTTAAATTTGATTGATTCCAAAGCTTTTTGCAGATGATGTGGTCCTATTGGCTTCATCAGGCTGTGATCTACAGCTCTCGCTGGAGCGGTTCGCAGCTGAGTGTGAAGCAGCTGGGATGAGGATCAGTGCCTCCAAATCCGAGGTCATGGTCTTGAGCCGGAAAAGGGTAGAGTGCCTTCTCAGGGTCGGGGAGGATGTCCTGCCCCAAGTGGAGGAGTTTAAGTATCTTGGGATTTTGTTCACAAATGAGGGAAAAATGGAGCGGGAGATCGATAGGCGAATTGGTGGGAGGGACCCAGACTAGAGCCGCTGCTTCTCCGCGTTGAGAGGAGCCAGTTGAGGTGGCTCGGACATCTGGCTAGGATGCCTCCGGAACGCCTCCTTGGTGAGGTGTTCCGGGCATGTCCCATCAGGAGGAGGCCCAGAGGAAGACCCAGGGCACGCTGGAGGGACTATGTTTCTTGGCTGGCTTGGGAACGCCTTGGGATTCCCCCGGAGGAGCTGGCCCAAGTGGCTGGGGAGAGGGAAGTCTGGGTCTCCCTGCTTAGGCTGCTGCCCCCGTGAGCCGACCCCAGATAAGCAGCAGAAGATGGATGGATGGATGGATGATTCCGAAAGATAATTTGTTGTAAATGCACATCCAGTAATTACTTTCTGAGAGTTTCCATGACATCTGCCCAGTGGTTTATAAGATATTTTGCTAATAAACTTACAGGTCCAACAATTAATGTCAAGTTTTTAAGCAAAGATGTCCTGCATTCTGTTGTGCTGACATATGCGTTAAGGATGATTCTCAGCTACTGCCACACCAAATGTTAGCTTAGTATCTGTAAAATTGGCCAAGTTATAGTCATTTTTTGTCTTTTTGAAGGTCAGTTGACTGTGGTGGCCATCTTGAATTAAGTCCAAAATGTAATCAGTTGTAGATATCAATTAAATTTTTTTTTCATTAAAATTCATTAATTGATTCACGAGATGTTTTACTAACAGAGTTATTTCCAGTAGTTATGAGCAAAGCACAGATTTCACACACTTAGTGCTCTGAGTGTAAGTTGCAGATCAGTCTCAGCAATTACTTCATCAACTTTTAACTCAATATCTGTACAATTTGTATTTTAGCTGAAGCAGTCTGAACTGTGGTTTATTACTCTCACTGCAGCAGAATTTACAGAACTTATATCAATCATTCACAATAGGAGTCTCAAACTGACTTCTCTTAGAATTTTTCATGGTCTAGACTGCTGTGTTTGTTTTACTGAAGAACAAAAATGTAAGCTATTTTCGTAGCTTCAGATGTTTAGAAACAGTTTTTTTAAGTTAGCACTCGGTGTATGTGTTTGTGGCTCTTATTTTGAAGGTTTTAAATAGGTTATTATGTTAGATCCACTGCAGTCAGAGTAAGAAACTGCTCCTCAGACTGCTTCAGCTAAAAAATGTATTTCTATTTTGTAGTTAACCCAGTAAAAGTGTGCCCATAAGTGTCATATACAAAAATAAAAACAAATGATCAAATACAGTTGATTTCAGGAGCACAGCGGGGTTCACTTGCGCTGGTTTGAAAGACTATGTTTTGTCTTGTTTTGTTTGGTTTATCAAAAATTCTACTTTTTTTCTGTGGGCAGAACATTGTTAAACCAAGTAAGCACTACAGAAGTCTATTTTGGACCCACATCTGATCATTGTCCATGTATCTGACCACAACCTACAGTCAGGGAAAAAAGAAAGTCCTCCATCTTTCAGTTTTTACATTTCAGGAAAGGTTATAATTATTTTAATCTAACCTCAATTGTACAAAAACACACAGCAGATTCCACCATGTCATTATTCATTAAACAAAACTTAAGCCAACATAGAAACGCCATGTGTAAAAAAACTAAGTCCAGCCTTGCTGCTTCTACATGATTTAAGAGCAAAAGTATCAGCGAGGTACTGGTGATCAAATGTATTGATTAACTGATCAACATCAAAGGGATCACCTCTACAAAAACAGAAGTTGTGTCAGTTTGCTGCTATGGAGCATCCATGTGTGTGTTAACACAATGCCAAGATGAAAAGACATCAGCAATGACCTTAGAAAAGCAACTGTTGCTGCACATCAATGTGGGAAGGGTCAAAGGTCATTTCCAAATGATTTGGAGTCCATCATTCTACAGACAAAAAGAATATTCACAAGTGAAAAACATTTAGGACAGCTGCCAAACTTACCAGGAAAGGATGTTCCAGCAAAACCACCCTTAGGTCAGACCATGCAATGTTCAGAAAAATCAGATACAAACCACACTCTACAGCCCGCAGTTAGCAGGTTAAAGGTGAAAGTATTGTGGAGATGCTTTATTTTATTTCATTCATCTAATAATAAAGTTATTTGCTGTGTGTGTTTAGCTCTGACTCATACAGAGGGAAAGAGCAGTTGTTTTATGACTGGCAGTTTGCTTACCTCATCCTGTCACTGTGTAACCATACTGTAGGCAAGGCAGGATGAGCCGATAGCCACAGGATGTCTTGAAGAAGTTTTCTGTAAGATAAAGGGAATCTAACAGCATTGGTTACACCCATGTATAAATGAAAATGCAACTATTCCTCATGTCAGAGTGAAAGGGTCTGTCACAGTTTGTATTAGAGGTTGGACCCTGAAACGCAGACAAACACAACAACACTTTGAAATTAAACTTAAAGTTTTGTTAAAGAAAACAAATGGCTGATGTGGCAGCAACTACAAAAAAACAAACTGAAATTTGAGATGACACTGAGAAGAACCAGACAAGCATGAAGCACAATGCCAAACTGCAGATGAGTAAGAGCTGAGGGAATAAATGGACTGGGGCTGATGAGGTGACTAGAGACAGCTGGTTTAATGGCAACAAAGAACAGGTGTAGGTGGGTGGGGCAGGACTGAGGAGCAGAAACTAACTGAGGAAATGACAGGAAACAAACAGAGCACAAATAAAACAGAAAATAAACATCACAGGAAATAAACACTAAGAATAAATCTTAAAAGATAAACAAAATGAAATACAAAAAACAGCAACATAAAACTTAACTAAGTCTTAAATCTCAAAAAACACAAAGAACCCAGGATCACGACAGGCTCATAATTGTAGTTTAATGTGTCTTTGATTTATTCTTATCCAAGGTTTAGTAAAGAAATAATCACACACCATCACAAACACTTCATACCAACTATCAACACGGTGGTGAAGGGGTGAGGGTTTGGGCTCCTTGCAGTCACTGAGTCGACCATGAACTCTTCTTTCAACCAAAGAATTCCAGAGTCAAATCTGAAGCCATCTGTCCGACAGCTGAAGCTTGAACCAAACTGGGTCATGACGCAAACGTCAATGATCCCAAACACAGCAGCTAATCTACAACCGAATGGCAGAAAAAGAAAATAATCAAGCTGCTGCAACGGTCCAGTCAAAGTCCAGAACCTCAGCCTGACTTTAATGCTGTGGTGGGACCTTCAGAGAGCTGAGCTGAAACCAAAGTCTTGCGAACCTCAATGAACTGAAGCAAAATTGAAAAGACAAGTGGGTCAAAATTTCTCTACAAACATGTGAGAAACTGATAAAAGCCTACAGATAACCACTGCTGAGAGGTATTTCTGCTAAAGGACATTCTACAAGCTGCTGGATTTAGAGCTGGACACAGTTTTTCACACACAACCTTTTCATTGGCTTCCATTTTGCTTATTAAACATTGACATGGTGAAATCTGCTGTCTGTTTTGGAACACCTGAGGTGAGATGGATAATTTTAGAACCTGTTAAAGACCAGATCATTTTTTATGTCACAATAAAGAAAAGCCTAGAACTCAAAGAGGGAGGACTTTTTTTTATCTGATGACTGTGTGTAGTATGCATATCAGCTGGGTTACAATAAAAGAAAAATGTTATTGTGTCTCTTTTTTGCTAAAAATAAAAAAGTCTTTAAACCAAACAAAAAAATTGTGAAATGAGAGTAAAATGATTGAATTCATTGCTTTTGGACTCCTTGGGGGAAGGGATCATTCTTTCTGCACTATTTCAGATATCTACATATGGGCACACTAAATTTGGAAACATCTGGTTTGACTCCAGACATGTGAACATTAGTTAATAAAGTGGGTTAGTGACCTTATTCTATTAATGAGCAGCCAAGCCAGCAGATGATAAAGATGTTTGCAGGTTAGACACAAAATAAAAACTCACCTTCTTGCTTTCATCTATTAATTAAATATTCCTTTTTCCTACACTCCACCTCATATTTTACAGAACAGCTTCCCTCATTTTGCACTCTGCAGGGCTTTTTGCTGCTAAAGGTCAGCTCTGTCACCATGTTGTTCATCAACGCTGTCTAATGGAAGTTCCCAAAGCTTCCACAAAAAGCCATTTATTGATTCATGTCCTGGAACAAATGCTCTTCCCTTTTCTGAATAAGAGCACGCAAATTTCTGCAAAGACAAATTTAGTCACAAAAAGAAGTGAGTATGAGGTTTAAATACAAAACAGTGTCTTTTACTTTGGGTAGTAGCTCACTCTGAGTCCGAAGATGACAATCCACTTTCTTTAGGTTACGAACCAGGGCTTCAGATTTGAAAGTGCTGATTCTTGTCTTGGCTGCTTCACACTCAGCTGCAAACTGCTCTGGTACCTGCTGGAGGACCCTGCCCTGAGGTCAACAGGACCACTCCATCAACACAAAGCTACGCTGAGATAGTCCCAAACTAGAGGTGGACTGAGGCTTCTGCCAGACATTTTGGTGCACACACTTGATGCTTGGGTGCATGGTGTCTGTCAGAAGTGCAACAGCGTGTCCCAACCCTATGCTCAAGTGTGGTGTTTATTTTAGACAAACTCATTAATACAGAACTCCAACGTCACCACTCTGGTTCAGATCGAGCAGACCGTTCCTCATGACCACGCCACTCCAGGTCAGGTTGTCATTGCCCACATGACTACTGAAGTTTCCCAGTAGGACTATGTAGTCAATATACAGAGCAGACTTCAGCACTTCTCCCAAAGACTCCAAAAGGGCTGGGTACCCTGAACTGTTGCAATCAGAACCTTTTCCACCCACTTGAAAACTTAGAGGAGCCACCTTTTTGTCCACTTGGAAAAACTAAAAAGATCCTAGGAAAACAAACAAAAAAACTAACAAAAACAAGAAGCTATAAGTAAACCCATCCATTCTCACCTAATTTCACCCAGGGTGACTCCGGTTGAAATAGAGTCCAGGAGGTTTGTTCCAAAAACCCACCCTGTGTATGAAGGTGAGTTCCACCATATTTAGCTAGTATAGTATATATGTTTGCCAATTACTAAAAGCAAAACGTTATCTATCTAAGGGAGCCAGCAGATTGCATTGAATCCTCACTTCAGTGCAATCCCTCACCCTGAGCAGCATGTTGGCAACAGTGGAAAGAAATGGCTCACTTTTACCAGGAAGAAACCTCCAGCAGAACCAGGCTCAGGATGGGGGGCCATGTGCCTCATCCGGCTGTGGGTTAAGAGAACACAAAAGGGAGGGACACAGACAGAGTGCTAGGGCAACTTTCCACTGCAGCGGCGGCGCCAGGGGGGGCGCTAGGGTGTTCTATAGCTCCTCCTGGAAAAGTCATAGCATCCTCGTAGCACCCCCCAGATTATTTTCTTTTTCATCTAAGTTAATATTCTTAAATATGCGGTTGTTGTGATATTTTCCTCGCAAAACACAACTTATTTAAAAAAAACAATCAATGATTATATTGAGTAGAAAAAAATTTGATCTCG
>JAOXNZ010000188.1:19046519-19057683 GCA_028566095.1 Kryptolebias brasiliensis | reverse complement strand
TCCATCTCTTTAACAATATTGTAACACACAGCTCAACATGATGTAATAAACTTTGATGTGTTAAAAAAAAAAAAAAAAAAAACGGCACCTGCAGGTTCCCAGCGAAGCTCTGTGTGCAGTAGTTTGGGTGAACTGTCCTAGCACATTATTTTACTGCTTGCGTGGCTTTGGAGTTCATGGAAGAGAAGCTTTTATTTTGAAAGCAGCAAGACTGCAATAGAGGATGAGGCTCATTCAAAAACACATAAAGTCACAATCTCAGTTGAACCGGTGCCTCTCTGCTAACTTTACTGCGGTGCTGGAACTGGACCTCGGTATGGAGCCTTTCAGAAATCACTTCTCCTGATGAGTAAATGAAATATTAAAACAAAGCAGCAGCTGATCTGTACATTATTGCATCACGATGACATTATCGGACAGAGGAGGAAGTTTACGTTAATCGAGAGTTTTATTTCTGACAGGTCGAACTGAGTGGGGGTAAATCAGTATGAGCAAGGATTTGTCTTCTTGGTACATGTCACATGTTGATGAAAGACATCAGGGACTAAATAGTGCATAGAGAAACACACAGACGCTGAGTGTTTAAATGTGTTTGTTCAATACTGGAAGACTGAGATGCTTCAAGTTGTTCAGGAGGAGGCAGGAAAACAGGAAACAGCAGGAAAACCAAAGAAAACAACGCCTGCTTTAAAGATAGTTTCATTGATAGGTGACATCAGTAATCTAAGAATTTCTGCTCATTATTTTCTGTGTTTTTGACCCAATGTTGACACTGTACGGCACAGCGTTCCTTCATATCTCCAAGAGCTTTATCCCATTTATATAATATATTTTCAGGGAAAGATAAATGTTTATACAGAAATGTTTTACTGACTGTATTTACTTGTCAGACTAAAGCTTGAAGATTAATCAATGCTGTGCTCTCTCTATATAAATCCTATATCTACAGCAGATGTGTATTTACATGTAAAACAACAGATTCGAATCCAGGTTTAAATAGTCTGAACAAGCCTTTTTCCACATTATACAGCAGGTTAACATTTTTTCCAAAAGATGTGAAAAGAATCACATGCCCATCCATAAATCTGATGAGTTATTGCTCAGGTTAATTGTTCTTCTTGTCCATATTGTCTGTGCAGAAAATCTGAACCTAGGTTTCTGGGTTAAATTGGTCGTTTTTTTCTTCCCAACTAAATTCTGAGTTTAGTTTCATACACCTGATTTTCAACACCACGGATTAAAGTGGAAAAGTGCAGCGCCCCTCGCAGGCTCCAGCGTTTATTACGGCCACGTTATAAAGCTGGTGGATAAAAGAAGCTGCTCACTGATGTGATATATGACTCTGATATCAGCATGTATGACAGCATCAATACAAAGGCTCAGAGAAAGAGACGTTAAGAGTTCAGGTTTTTTTAAATGGGGATCTATTGAGGAAGGTTATGAACAGTTAGTATCTTACCTGTTGTAGATAGCTCTTTGAGCAGCCTCAGTTTGAAGAAAAAGAGTTTAATTCTGACTGGAATGACAAGCAAATGGCTAGTCTGAGTGGTGCCAAGATCAAACTGGACGGCTAATGATAATTCACGCAAAAGCTATTTTTAAAACGATTACATTGAAGAATTCTGTGGTTATTTGCAGCTGCAAAGAGCAGCAGCAGAAATTCTCGTGCAGCGTGGGGCACTTTCTGTAGAAATAGAAAATTTTTATCAGAAAAACCATGAGCTACCTACAGCAGGTAAGATATTACCTGTTGATAACCTTTCCACAGAAAAAAATGTCTGAATTGTTCTTTTAAGTGATGAAGACAGCTATAAAGGTGAAGGAAAACAATACTTTGAAATGCTTGTTTTCACCCAAAAATGCACTGGAATTAAATAAATATTCAATTTTCCTTTTATGCAGCAGCCTATAAACATCTCTACACCCCTCGAAAAAGTTAATTTTTTCGCTTCAGGTTTATCATTTTGCAGGAATTTTTAAAAAGTTTCACATAGTGTCACCGCTCTGATTCACATTTGTGGCTTCATTTTGAATGAGCAACAATGAGTAACAATGGTTGGAAGGGCAAGCATGTCAAGTTTTAAAACAGCAAAAATACAAAATGTAATTTGCAGCCAACTTCTTGCAGTAAGCCTCTGAAATGGGGCTGAAAGCTCGGAGTAAAGCTTTAGACTGAGTTCTATCGTTTATCAGACACGATGAAGAAATATGTCAGCTCTGAGGTGTCTAGGTTTAGATTCAGGAAAGAAGTTTAAAATGAAAAAAAAAAAAAGATTCTTGATCATATTTACAGCACAAAAAGCAAAACTAATTATTTTCCAAAATCATTGGAGAGTTATTAATAGTAATGAATATGCTTGGTTAGATCATGTAAATAAATTTTGAGCTTAAATAACTGAGATGTTTTAAGTGCAATTATGTTGTTCTTTTAAATTATTATTTCTTTTGACTCTCTGGGAGAAAAGTTTCAGTCTCTGCTCAGGTGCTTTAAACTCAGACAGTTCAGCGACAACAGGAAGAGTAATTACCATTCGTTCATCGTAAAACCGGGAGGCGAATCGCTCCAAAATGAGTGTAACAGACAGAAAAAGACAACAAGGACGACATCAGGGACATAAATGAAACACCAGGTTCAATCAGCAGGCCGTGACAGAATAACAAACTGTTCTGAAGCAGCTGATTTATAAAGTGAGTCCAACATTTATTGCTGCAAATTGTGTTCGACAGCAGCGCACTGGTTGATGCTGGAATTTAAGCTTATTGATTTTATTTTTTCCGCAGGACGGACGTTCATAAATCGTCCTGCTTCCTTCTGACTCACTGAGGTTGTAGGTTTCACTGAGGACAACGAGGTGATAAAGAGTGGTGTTTTGACATCAGTTACACTTCATTATTACTACAACAGCTGATGTGAGTTATTTCTTAGCTAAAATGCACGATGACTGGATTAAAGTATTGAACAAATAACATCACCTATCTAAAACTGCCCAGTAATGTGGCATAACATCTTACAAAATGAGCAATTTATGATATTTTTTGTTGTTTTATGTTACTGTGTTATGCTTAGAATTTTGATAAGGCAGAATTTTTTTTTTTTCCAGATCTCATTGTAATCTAATTAATTGGAAATAAAAATTATAGATCACAATGTTTTTCATCTACAGAAACAAGCACAGTTCAGTTTGTTTGAATCATAGAGGAGTGGTTATCGACTGCATCTGGGTGTCTTTTAAAGTGGATAATGAACAGTAAACCAGTACATTTGAGTCCTGTTAGCAGTGAGTTCATGTCCAAATTACAACAATAAGAAAAAAAATTTAAAAAACTACTTCAACTCTCAGTGTTTTCACCCCTTAAGCATGTTAGAAACATGAGCTCAGAGGTGACATGAAGACAGCAGCAGCAGTTTTTGTTCATAACAGACGTTGTGTTAAACATCTAGTTTATCTGACATCGTGTTCGAGCTGGTTTGTCCCAACAGCAGGAGGAAGAACAGCTCCAACATCCTTCCTGTTTAACTATAAGGACCTGGCCTGAGCCGGGGCTCCTGGTCGAGACCTTTCTGCTCATCTTTATGTGGATCTTTAAAACAGCAAAAAACTGCCATCAGTTTACCTTCAGGGTTGCTGTGCTACTTTCGATTAAATCAAAGTTGTTGAGAAGTTTCTCCTTTTTGTTGGTCTGAGGCTGTCACAAACAGTCAGCTGTTTGTTTTTGATCACAAGTTGAATCTGCAGCAAACCTTCCTTGAAGTCGGCCCCACGGTATCGACTCAACCAGGAGGATCACCATGACTTAACTGAGCTGCGTGCAGGCAGTTCAGGAACACTTATTGCTTTCTAGATAATGCTCAGTGATTTTTTTTTCCTAGGAACTTTCCATGACTGCATAATAGATTTTCTTGTTTTCCTGTTTGTGTTAGAACCTTTTAGGTTCTGGTTCTGTTTGGGTCCAGGTTTCTGGATCATCAAGAATCCACTTCCACTCTCTGTGGAGCCATTGGGTCAGAAGACGTTCTCTCGTGTCTCTGTAAAGCCTCAAGTCAGCTGAAGACGCTGTAGCCATGACAACAGGGCTGATGTCTCCGATGTCCCTGAAGCTCCAACAATCAGTAGGTCAGAGGTCAGAGGTCGCTGGTTCAACTCCCCCGCCACTCCCACCATCATCAGTAAGGCGAGAAGAGAATAGACCCTTGGCTCGCTCTGATGGGTCCAGGAGCCGGACGCAGGAACGAGGCAGTGAAGAGGGATGGCGACGGCGAGGGGCGAGGATGGAGGGAGATGGTGGGGGTGAGGGGAGAGGAGGTGGGCGAGAGGAGGGGTGAGGAGGAAAGAGAGGAGTGAGGGAGGGAGATGGGGGAAGGGAGGGGGGAGGAAGGAGATGCAAAAGGAGTGGTGAGAAAGGAGGGCGAGAGGGTGGGCTTCACCAGCTCCTTCTGAGGAAACGAGGAGATGAAACAAAGGAAAGGAATGGAGAGGTGAAAACAGGAAGAGAGGAAAAAATAAATTAATTGGAAACAGGAAAATCAAAACGAGAGACAAGAAGACAAGTGATAGAAAGCAGATGAAAGGAGACACAAAAAGGGAGGACGAGAGGGGGACAATCAACAAGATTAGAATAAAAAGGAGGTGGAAGAGGAGTCGATGATGGAAGAAGACAAGAAAAGAAGAAACAAAAAAGAAGAAAGGGCACAAGAAAACAAGACAGGTAAGTGAGAAAAGAAGACAAATAGAAGTGAACAACAAGAAAGGAATGAAACAAAGAGGGGAGAAAGGATAAAAATAAATCAAATATGAGGGAAAATTTGAATTAGAGAAGAAAAAACCCCCAATAAAAACAGGCAAACAAGAATATGGACATAGGATGGAAAGTGAGTAGAGCAAACAAGAAGACAAGGATACAAAAAGAGAAGAAGAATTTCAAAAAGGAAGCAAAGAATGTAAAAAAAAAAACAAAAAGGGAATGAAGAGGAAAGTTAAGCAGAGTGAATGAATACAAAATAACAATAGTATAAATAGATTTATGAACACATGGTCTCTTGTTAATAATTTATTGATCTGAGAAGGAGAAAAAAACAAGTTCTCACAGTGAGGGAGCTGCGCTGCTGTTTATTATAAGGGCTGTATTTGGGTTTGCTGGGTTTTCCTGCCACTCGGTCCTTGTGCCTCCTGCTGGAAATGTGCTGCAACATGGAGAAAAAGAGCACTGTCAGGCTGAAAACAAGGAGGACTAAAGAGACAGGCAAGAAACAACTAGTTCCATCCAGCTGCTCAAAGGAACCTAAATCTTTAACAACTTTACGTTTAAATCGACTCAAAGGGACAAGAATTCAAAAACTTTGTGAGAAAAGCTTAAGATTTGTGTGGAACCTTATTACAATCAAGCTCATGAAACCTTTTTTTTAATTTCTTTTCTTCTCTGAATCTCAGCTTTAAAGCCCATATTTTTGGTATTTCGTCACAAACAGTAGTGAAAGAAATATTTTTTCATCTCAGCAGATATTTTGCTCGACGAGTTCCTAACATGATGACTAATGATTCTGTTCAAAAGTCTCTGAGAGCCTCAACAATGATGAAGTGAATCGATACAAACAGCAGAATCCTGACACTGCAATCGATTAATAATGTCAACATGTCCAGTGGGGGGGGGAAAAGCCCTTTCTTAGTTTATTTTATTTGTCAAATAATATCCTAAGATATTAAAGCTACACTGCAAAGTTTGGTGAATCTATAAGACTTGCAAGAACAAATCAAAAAGGAAAGAAGGTATACGTGCATTTGTTTAATAAAATGAACTTTAAATAGCAATTAGATGCTGTTTCAGTCAAATTATTTTATTAACTGCTATATGAAGACAAAAAGAAGACTAAACCAATGTTTGGGGGGACTTTTTGATTATGTGAGACTCTGTTTTATTTAATGCAGTAAATATAAGGCAAGATCTACAATACCTAAAGATAAAAAACCTTTAACATGTAGCTTAAATGTCACTGCAGGAGATAAATGGTCCCTTCAGCTGAATAATGAAAATCTGAAATGTTACAAAAGTTACAACCGAGTTTAATGAAACATTAAATTTGACAGCATCTGTTGTTAGCTCCCACCTGTTTCAGCTGGATCTCTGAGTTGACGTGGACGTCGCAGATCTGACAGTGGAAGGTTTTGTTCTGCAGGCCGGAGCCCTTCGGTCCCGAGCTGCTGCCGTTCTTCAGCTTGGCTCCGGGTCGAGGGTAAGCCTTGATCGGCCCCGCGCCGCTGCGGGCCGCCAGCATCGTTTTGTGCTTTGAACCTGAAAAGGAGTTTAAAGAAAGAAAAAAAAACATCAATGAACTCTTCTCTCCTTCCTTTTAGGTCACCGATTTATGCCTTTCATACAAATACTGCACTTTAACACACTAAACAGCAGACTGATTGACTTTAGCTCCCTGTGGTTTTCCTCAAAAAACTTTGAATTTTTACATGAATCATTTTTCTGAACCTGCCTGGAGGTAAACACAGGGGTTAGCCACATAAAACACGTCATTTTCCAACATTATTTGAAATCTCCACTGAGGACGTGCCACCATTCCTGGAGCCTGTTTTCGGTCTAACGTTGAAACTTTTATGCAATTTCTCCTGCAGGATCTCAGTTCGAATGATATTTGAGTTTAATCCAGTGAGGTTTCTTTTAGGTCTACATTATAAATATTTACCAGAAGTGGACACAGTTTTACTTATAGTACTTTCTTTTATAGTCTAATTGTTTTGCATTTCCCATCCAAGTATTTGAATTAAACCTTTTTAGTGTTAGAGCCACAAATCTGCATACGAGCTTTAAAATCCTGTTTGATTTGGAAACTTCACGGGGGATTTTTTTTTGTCTCATTCTAAACTTGCACACGCCACAAGTTTCCAGATTTGCAATGTGTGCAAGAGGATATTCTGCGGATTAATGTCAGAGAGCAGGCAGACAGTGAGAAAAGCACCGACTCGTATAATCCCACCAGGAAGCAGATGTGAAAAGTGGAGACTGAATGTGGTCCAAAAACTGACTCTGATGTACTTTGAAGCAGAAAAATAAATACTAATATCAATAAAGATAATTCAGTGTGGACAGAAAATATTACAGATAACGAGTGCTTTTTGTTCTACATTTGAAGTGACATTCAGATGTACAAAAAGTATGACCCAGTTCGTTCCTGAACCTTCGATGTGATCCGTCCTCACCGGCGTTATGAGCCTCCAGCTGAGACAGAGAGTTCACAGCCACTTTACAAAGAGAGCAGTACAGCAGCTTCTTGGCCTTCTCCTCCTCAGACTCTGCTGAGGGAGCGCCATCCTGGGAGCAGGAGGTCTGCGGGGGAGGAGCAGAGGAGGACGTACAGGTGACCGGAGCTGGGGGGGAAGATTTAGATGAAGAGGAGGGCGAGGAGGACGCAGACGAGAGGCCTGGAGCTGGCAGAGCGGACGGGGGGCTGGACGGAGGAGGCTCACTGCCTGCTCTGCTACAAGAGGAGGAGGAGGAGGAGGAGAGAGGGGAGGTGGAGGAGAAGAGGAAGGGTTTGAGAGGAGGCGAGGAGTTGTTGGGGCTGGATAAGAGTTCTGGAGGGAGGAGCAAATAAAAGAAGGTGAAACTAAAAACACCGGCTGTGACAGTCAAATCAGAGGTACATATCAGAGGATAAGCCAACCTGAGTGCTGGTTGTTGCTGCTGTTGGAGGAGACGGGGTGGGCGGGGCCAGCAGGAACACAGCCACTCCCATTGGTCTCTGCAGTGACGGACAGCTTGGCTTTAGCCTTGTTCTCCTGAGATTTAAGCTTCTTGGCGTGACGGCTGCCTCTGTAATGAGCCTCTGCCTGAGACTGAAAATACAGGAAACAAAAAAAGTTTGAACATTTCCCTTTGATTTTTGTCCTGATGTTGCTGATTTTATGTTTCCTCATGTGACACGTCTTCTAGCTTAAAACATTTCCAATCTTAAATGCATTATAGCAGTTATTTAAATATATTTCTGTGGTCTTTTGAAGTGCAGCAGCAGACACCTATAGCACCTTTGGTGCAGCCTGGAATACTTCCTGCAAGAACGTCATAACATTTCTGCCTAATAATGCAAAATCAACTTTGGTCTTGGCCTCGTTCAGACTAGCCATTAGCTCGTTAGTCTGGTCTATTCTCCAAACTGACGTCATTCTTAGAGCTATTTATAACAGCAAGGTTTGTGTTTTTTATTGTCCAGCAACGAGTAGTTAACATGTTCTGTTGGAGTTTTTGTTTTGTATGACATGTTTTAAATCCTGAGGTAAAAGAAAAAAACAGTACAGAATTAGAGACCCAAATACACACCACACAGTTTTTATGATTGTTAAAAGCCCCCAAAAAAGATTTAAAATCCTAAAAATCCTAAAAATCCTAAGGCTCTATTCTAATTCATCCAATTTCTCCCCCTTCTTCTCCTCATCCTCCTGCCTGTGACCCAGAAAATATTAATCAGTAAAAAAAACTGGAAGGACGTCTCATTTCCTGAGGTGCATTTTGCGATGTCGAGATGGGGCTTGGGCTGTTAATTCTACATTGGAAATTGAAAAATGAAGAGAAAACACATATGTAAATATTCATTGTCCCCAAAACACCTCTGGTGCTTTTCTGTCAGACAGCGTTAACTCCAGCAGCAGGCTGTAATGAAACAATATTAGATGATGCAGCTGTGTCACCTGTCAGTTCATTAGAATGGCATCAGTTTAAAGTGATGACGCTGAAGTGAGGGTGCCACATTTTGTTAAACCCCTGTCACATTCACCGCTCTGCTCACAACTCTGACAGCGACTTAGACAGGAGGAGAAGAGATGAGGACAGGAGTGCAGGACCTTTTTTCTGGTTCAGTTACCATAAAACAAGCTGAGGTGAGGGAATATCACGTTAGTTTCTTCCTCTATTTGAAGAATCTCATTCCTGTCTGTGTCTTTCATCACTAGTTTGCCTAACTGTGTTCCCAGCGAACGTATTATGTCTTTAAAGGTTTTTATTTATTGTCCTGCAGGAATATATGAATTTTTCACCCAACTTTTGCTCAGCTTTCTTCATTGTTTTTTCTCGTAGATTTACTTAAGTATTGTTGAGTAACTGAACTCAGTTATATTTTGTCTAAGATCCCTGTTTTAGGAGAACCCTACACAACCTTTTACTGATGGTTCAGAGAAAAAAAAAAAAAAAGATGTGTTATGTTTGAGGAACAGCACCGAACGGTCTTTAAGTTAGCAAGGAATCACATTTTTTAACAGCTTACCAAAAGGTTAAACTGTTTTTGGTTCTTTGGGTTTAAAAGGTGAAGCAGAAACACCTTTAGCCTGCTTTCTTTCTAACAAACAGCAGAGGGTGACTCCATCAGCAAAGATAAGGCAACATTATGATAGCCCCCCAAAAAATCCCTATTTGTTACATCCGTCCACGTTTTCCTAACATTTGTTTTAAATCTCAGTCACTGGTTCAAAGTCTTTAATTTAACATGATGTCCATTTTGGCTCCATTTAGAGTAAAACAGTAAGAAAAAAGGAGCCTTTTTGTTAAGGCAAAGTCACCTTAATATCTACATGACCATTGTTGTGTGCATAGAGTCACTTTTACCTTAAAAAAGAGGACAAATCTCCAATCTGCAAAGCAATCAGTGAGATGTTAATTTTTTAAATAGAGTTTGGGGACATAAAAGTCAAGCTGTAACTGTATCACAGCAGAGTCTTTAATAATTCATTCTTGAAGTATTACCTAAATTAATTATCTCTAAAAAAGACTCTCTGAGGCTCCATAGCAGCAGCCCTGTGGCTGGAGGTTCATCTGGGATAAAACTCAGGGCAATTCATCTGTTTTATAAAAGCACGCAAAGTCTATCACTGTAATTACACACATGCAAAAACAGAAAATAGATTTGAAGCGTAAAAGTAGTCTTTGGGTTGAGTTTTACTCTTAAGTGTAGTGCACATCAAACACAAGCTGTTGTGCAAGCTGAGCAGACGGCTGAGAAAAAAAAGTGCATTTGCTCTGGTAAACGGACATACATGAGGTGATGCACAAACTGATGAGGCACAACAAAGAGGAAAAGAGGAAAAAGTAGCCCTCCTGTTCATTTGGAGGAAGTTGGAACATCACTTCTGCAGAGAAATCAAAGAGCCTGAGGTTTGTGATGTCCAAAAAACAGGAGACAGATTATTTATAAATTACAAATATAATTTGACAATAAATGCATGTATTGGGCGAGAGGTGAGGACAGGAAAATGAGACATGATTAATAATTTCTCCAGGCAATCAGATGAGTTTCATGCTGTAAATATTGTGTTTGGTGTTTTCACACAGTGCAGGGAGCCTGGAGTAACAGTGTGTGTGACACTGTCCTCATATGTTTGAGTCAATGACTCAACTTCTACTCAGCTTGTTATACTGAGTTAATGCTGCTCTTTTACTCCTCCCTCCTCATCAGCAGTGACTGCTCTTTTCATGTTCACTTATGAATAATTACACCGGCTCGTGCATTAGTCATGTTTGATGGATGTGTCACTAATAAGGCAGCTCATTACGTCTCTGCAGACACACTGTAAAACCGCAGAGTGTCATTCACATAAGCCTGTGTTAATTCAGCGCTGAGGAATACAGACCTGCTGGGTCCAAGGAGCAAAGACAAATAAGCCCCACAAAGTTTCAGATTAAGATGATCTCAATCACTTAATGTTTGTGCATTGTTCTGTTATACAAGAATATTTTAAAATCTGCTCATCAAAAACAAACTGGAGGAGGTAACTTTTATCAGGAACAGATAAAGAAAAAGAGAAACTCTAAACCTTTTCATCGAGCTCTATTGGGTGCAGATATTCTTTCTGTTCTGTTGCCTTACAAGCGAGGGAGCCTGCCTAACATTAATCAGGGAAACAACCAAGAGGCCAAAGATAACCCTGATGGAGCTGCAGCTCTTCTGCAGAGATTTGAGGGTCTGTCCATAGGCGTAATATAAGGTGCACAGAGCTGGACTTCACGGAGAAGTAGAAGGAAAAAGCCTCTGCTTATACACTGCTCAAAAAAATAATGGGAACACCTAAACAAAACAATGTAACTCCAAATCAGTCACACTTATTGTGAATCAATTTCACCTGCTGCTGTGCAAATGGAACACACAACAGGTGGAAATGAGAGGCAATTAGCA
>JAOXNZ010000188.1:19027773-19037810 GCA_028566095.1 Kryptolebias brasiliensis | reverse complement strand
TCCAGCTTACAGAACATCTCAGCTTTAAAAGCTCAAACTCCACACTCTCTGTTTTTGAATTGAGAAAGCTCCTCGGAGAAGAAGTGAAACGTCTTTAACTACAAAATTGAAGTCCAGTTGTTTTTGTTTTTAACCTTTTTTGGATTCACCTGTTGTTTTATTCAGTTCAGTAGTTCATGGTTAGTTCATCAGTTACAACTCAAGATTTTGTTGCCCTTATTCTCTCCTTGTGAATGTTTTCTGTGAAATTTCTAAAGTTGATATTAAAATCTTCTGTGTTCCTGGATCAACTGAATTGAATTAGCAAAGCTTATTCAAGATGGCTGTCACAGCCAATTTAGAAAAGATGTTAGAGAACACAAAAAGGGCTAAAACTCAGTCAATTTACAGATATTGAGATAAAATTGTATGTGTTTGTATCTGAGAGTTATTTACAACACATAGTTTGAGTCTAACATCTTGCAGTATCACATGATAATGTTCAAAACACATTATCATGTGATTGAGTGATTTATTTTTTCCAATGCAGTACAAAGCCTGTATTACTGTCCTAAATTAAAGCCGTTTTTACCAAATAATCATGTATTAAAATTGTAGTTGTATGTTACAGAATTTTTGATTGAAGACAGACTAAATTTCTTTTTTTTTTTTTTCAAATTTAGCAAACCGTTACCCTCAAATAGCAAAACACCAGCCCAAATTGGCACAACTGTAAGCACAATGCCAACTTCACATTATTTGCAAAACACATTTATCTACTTTAAAAACAGAAAAATTTTATGTCACTTCCTGTTTTTTCAAAACACTGACTTTTCAAATGACCATAGCTATGAACCAGTAGGTTAAACACATCTATCAGGTGTGCAAACAAGAATGTGCTAATTGAAAACACAACAATCAGGTATAAGCAATATGATACAGCAATTGTGCAGGGATGTATTCAGTACAAATACAGTCTTCCCACAATGCCTTGAAAAGAAGGATATATCCTGTGCAGGGTTGCAAAGTGGTGGGAAATTTCCAGAAACATTTCATGGGCTATTTAGCTGGGGAAATATTCAATGAGACTTATAGGAATTTATGGGAATTAACTGAAAATTGGAGGGGGCGGGGGGTAATCTAAATAATCCGTATCAGAAGTGAGGGACAACCTGGACAGGATGTCAGTCCATCACAGGGACACTTGGGGACAAACAGGCAGCTCAATCCAGAATCTCAAACCAACCCAACATGCATGTTTTTGGCCTGTGGGAGAAAACCGGAGTGAAAATCCTCACAGACACGGAAACAAAATGTAAACTCACGCAGGAAGGCGCCAGCTGAGCATTGAACCCACAACCTTCCTGCTGCAAGGTAACAGTGTTAACCAAATGATTTTGAGTCCTTCACTTCAAAATCTGACTTCTGTGCACTTAAAAAAAATTCTCTATTTGTTCTTGGACTTTTGTAAAACCAGTCTTGCTTAAAAGTCCCTGAACTGATAGAATGCCCAGTGTGAATCGACATGAACCTGCATGTAAATACGACACATCTGTGTCGTAAAAACAAAATGTTTTTTAGTACCCAGAGTTTTATAGGATCTCTTTGTGGTTCATTTATAGTGTGATCAGTCATATCTATGTGGTCTTCAACAAAATAAAGACAGCAGCATAGATGGTTTAAATCAGTTCTCAAGAAACACCATCTACTGTTTCATCTCTGTATCTGCTCTGTGGTCAGGATGAAGCTGAACTATATGGTTACGGTGGCAGAGAAGAGAACTTTGGACAACCTGTTGGACACTGGGGAGGCAGTGGCTCAGGGAGTAGGGGTTTGAACCCCTGCTCTGTTCGTCTCAGCTATTGTGTCGTTGGGCAAGATGCTTCACCTGCCTTGCCTACTGATGGTGGTCAGAGTGCCCAGTGGGGCCGATGGAATGGCAGCTTCACTTCTGTCAGTCTGCCCCAGGGCAGCTGTGGCTACAACGTAGCTTACCACCATCAGTGGATGAATGACTGATTGTAGTGTAAAGCACTTTGGAGTCCTCAGACTTGATAAGGAGGACAGAAGACCACCACAACCCTAGCACAACCCTAGCAATAGATAGGAACTGGTTATACAATATTATTTATTGTTAAATATGTGTGTATATCATAGTATTTATCTTTACTTTGTTTGCATTTTTATATTTGCTAACTGTTACTATTGACACAGTGTGCTGCTAATGTTCCTTTTTTTATCACCTGTTTGATGCTGCTGGAATTTTAATTTCCCTGAAGAAGTCTTCTCAAGGGATCAATAAAGTTCTGTCTATCTATCTAACAAAGACAGAGCATTTTAGAAGTCTTCTTAAATTAATCTGCATATGAATAAAACTCAATTGGGATATTCACTGGCTTTAATATTAAAGCTCCATCAGACGAGGTCATGTGGGATTCGAGCACAGCGCTGCATTTGGAGGCTCAAACATCCAGGAGAAACATTAATATACAATCAAATGTTTTTGAGTGGAGGGCAGGGTTCAAGAGGAGAAACTCAGTACACAATGTGCATATTTATCATTAGGCATAACCAGGACTGAAACATCCTTAAAAATCTTGTGCGGAAACTTAAGTTTGCTAAAATTTATACAATTCCGCCTTGCCTCATTTGCTACAGAGAAATATCAACATCACGCTGTTATTTAGGCCTAATTGTATATCTATCCAACACAGAGAACAGAGAAACATCTGGTGCTGTTAATCAGACTGTAAAATGATTTGAACAAATTGAGTTAAAGTGAAACAAACAGAAACAAACACACACAGACAGCTGGAGCTGATGAAGGCTGAAGATGAGGAGTGTTTTTTTTTTTTTTAATTAAAGGTCCTACCTGAATCAGAAGTCTTATTTTGTCTTTATCTTGATCCAGATTTACCTCTAAACTTCTTTTGTTTCTCTTCTGTTTTTATCCATCCCGTTCCTGCTCTGCTGTCTGTACTGTCCCCCTGTTCCACAGCTGTCATTTAACAAACCAAAGAACAGCCCTACACGCCCAGCGCTAACGCCACGTGTTTGTTCGTTTGTGTGTGTGTGTGTGTGCGCGAGAGAGAGGGAGAGAACATATCAGGTAACCGGAGCAAGAGTGGCATGTGTCATCGCCATCTGAACCCCTAAAACCTTCACCGTCAGGTGTGTGCCTCTCTGAACATGCGTGTGTGTTACTTCTTAATCCCCGCTGCCATTTCCTCCAGAGAGAGGAAACTCTATCCTTGGGGAATAGGAGGCACAGAGAGAAAAGACGTCCACACACTACTTACAGATTATACAGGAGGATTAAAGATTAAATTACCTTGGTGCAGACGCTCCTGTATGTGTGATGTGATCAGAGAGCAGTTGTTGCTGTTGCTTCACAAGTCTCCTCTTACAATCTATGTGTGTGTGTGTGTTTGTGTGTATTGATATTGGATTACTAAACACTGTAGAGACATGAATTACATTGAGGGCAGGTGCCTTCCTCTAAGAGACAAAAAGCAAATCGTCTGTGATGCAAGTTAAGAGTGAAGGCACGGTTCAATAATGAAGAGAAGAAGTAGCATGTAATATATGTCAGTAGCTGTATGTACATGGTGCTGTTTGTGTTTATGAGCAAAGAATTGTAGCATTTTAAGAAAGTTGGAAAAAAACAAAACAAACTAACAAAAAATCAGGATATTGTTGAGAAGCTGGCATCTCTAAAAGAATAAAGTGCTGACAAATTTGGCGACCACTTTCAAAATTAATTTTTTTGGGTGAAATTCGTTTGATAATGTATGTGACAAAGCTAGCTAGTGCATTTAAGCAGATGAAACCCAGAATCTCACTGGGTTGTGGCTCTTGGAGACTAGTTGGTGACTCAAAATGGCAAGAAAATTGCAAAAAAAGATCATGTTTTCAGTCTCAATTCTGATTGTAACCAAATGACCAAAGGCCAATGTTTGAAAATCACAGCCTTGTATTACGAGTTGTGTTTCTTGTTTCAGATTTACCCTGTTTACCAGTATGTTTCCTTGACCTTGTTTATTTCTGCCAGAGTCTTTTGATTTTTTTGATATTCTTAGTCTTCTGTTTAGGTTTTTGTATTCATGCTTCTTACCATTGTTTTCCCTCAGCCTGTAATGCCTGTCACACACAACTGTCCGTCATCTCTAACCATCCTAGCTGTTCTCATTTAGTAATCACCCTCCTCGGTTACTTATCCCGCTGCTTTTCACTGGATCAATGGCAGATCCTTACATGTAAGTCCTTGCCCTTGTTCAAGACTGCCCGGTTGCTTGGATTTTTGGGTCCATCACAAGCCTATCTTCATGGACACAGCTTATAAAACATTATTTTGTTACACACCTCCATCCACAAGCCTAACCCTAACTCACAAAGGCAGATAAAAGTCTTGTGCAATCCTATTTATACTTTTTTTTTTTTAAATTTGAACAAAACAAAGCTTTTTATTGTTATAAAAGAAAAAAGAAAAATTATATGCCATCATCTTCATTGGTCATTTAGCCATATTACCCAGATGCTAGAAACTGTGGATGCAGATTGCATATATGGCGTAATGACAATGATTATGCAAATTATCATGAAACGTCATCAACAAATGTTTAACAACTACTTTTAGAAGATTTTAGTGCTTGAAAATAGACAAATTAACCCAAACTAGTTCATTTTGGGGCTGACCTTAGTTCAGAGTTTCAAATGATGACACATGAACATGACCTCATTCATTTTTAATCTGTGTAACTTGAACTTTGAACCCAGTCCTGTGAGCTGTGATCCTACACAATATGACTCATACTACACGATCCCTCACCTGCCTCACGCTGCAGAAAGCTGCAGCTGAAATGACTGTAGCTTTAGATATTTTCAGATGAGCACCGCAATGATCCAACAGGGAGGAGAACCCGTCTCACCGCCTTCATCTGCCTCCTGAATATTCCTTATTTACGGGGAGTGAGCGGCCAAGCCACATAGAAAGATGGTGGATTTG
Organism: Kryptolebias brasiliensis; assembly: GCA_028566095.1. Classification (NCBI taxonomy): domain Eukaryota; kingdom Metazoa; phylum Chordata; class Actinopteri; order Cyprinodontiformes; family Rivulidae; genus Kryptolebias; species Kryptolebias brasiliensis. Next base: position 19,032,826 of record JAOXNZ010000188.1, on the reverse strand, counting down.
CTGATAGCAGCATTAGACATCACTCTGCATTATTATTATGCAGAGAAAAACACACATTAGCATAACAAGCCTGTATGTGTGTGTTTCTAAGTAGGTCACATTCACATCCTTCTTCATCCAAAATGAACACACATACATAAACACACCCAAACAGCAGACCAGTCAGGAATATGCAAGCAGACAGGAGCGCTCCCGTCTGAGTCTCAGCGAAAAACAACAGAAACCGGACAGCGCAGTCACCTGCAGTAACAATTCCCAAGAAATGCAGTAACACAGCATTTAAATGTGTTGATAACAAACAAACCAAAGCAGAACTGTGACTAAGCAGTCTCATCTAATGTGGGGCTAAAACGCTAAAGCTTGTTCTGGGGTTGGAGTGACAGAAAATGTGATACAAATGTACAAATCTTTAAGACCCAGGAGGGCTTTCAGGACTTTTCAAGAGTTCTCCTGAGCTCAGGAGTGAGCTTGAGATGCTAAACACTTTTCCAAGAATATTTAGCCTTCAGACAAAGCTGCCAAAAACTGCCATCGTTTCATTGCCTTCTAACTTTATCATGAAAAATTCTTAACTCATCCATGCAGTAATGAATGTCTGTTTGACAGTATTCAAGCTGACAGTGGATCAGAATGAAATATTATGTAAACACGATCCATCCACTGCATACATTTTCCATTCATCTGTCACCGCTACCTGAAAACGCAGATCAAGAGTATGTTATATGGTGAGAAGCGGTGTGCAGTTTTTTTAAAATGTATGTAATGTGCATAACAGGTAACTGCTGTGTAAATCTTCCAATTATATACTTGTGCCACATTAATACTCAATATTCAAACAGTTTGAAGCTCATCGTGCACCACATTATTAAAGCTAAATAACCATTAATGCCCAAAAATCTAATAAAAAAAGTTACTTTGATTGAAGTTTTTCTACCTCTATACTTACAAAACATGTCTTAGCTTTGAGTTAATCAAAAGATGAGGGCTGACTTTTTGAAGAAGAACCAAAGATTTAAATACTTTTTGAAGCAACTATTGTTAAAAATGCAACAAAACTTGTATCTTAAACTGTGTAATTAACTCTGTGAAATACTAAGGCTCCACTGACTGCTTCAAAAATAAATAAAAAACACTGAGATTTTCTGCTTCGCTTACATCTCCCATTCACTTATGAACAAAAGAGATTTTACTGAGAAAAATCCTAAAGGATTGTTTTTTTTCCTCGTGGTGAACGTTTTTCAAAAGTCGGTTTTTGGTGGATCTCTGTGGACTCAAGATATTCACCGTTTTGTCTATTCTGCGCATGCCCACTTTTATGCCGTACAAAAAACCAAAAAAACAATGAAAGTATTTTTATCATTTGTACTAATCTCTTTCACTTTATCATGACCCTGCCACTGTCAAACTTTGTGTGCTGAAATAGTTATTATTAGAGAGGAAACTAAACCACATGAAAGTAAAAAGCAACTTTTAGGCAAATCTTTAGCCATACTAAACATGTTCTTTCTCTGTATTTTGATAATGTCAAAGCTCTCCCCACCTACCATGGGTATATTAATGTTTTCGTTAGAATCCTGTGGGCTTTAATATTTTTGTAATTATGTAACTATCAATATATTTGATGATTTGTGTCTTTGTGACAAATATGTTTTTAATTTTCATATAGTCATCAAAAAGGTTGAAAGCAGTTTTTATTGCTCTAATGGGAAATAAAAAAAACAGAAGAAAATGGCTGAAACATGAGCATGACGCACTTCTTTTTTTTTTTGTTTTGAACTTTAAATTTGAAATGTTTTATGGCATAAAAGTTGCAATTATTTTTGAGATATACTAGGAAGAAATTCAGCAGAGTTCTGTTTGTTGCACATGTAAACAAACTACTGTCAATACACCACGGGGAGCTTTTAAAAGAGAGTAAATAAAATCTGACATCTAAACAAGACAAGGGAATCCACTGTGTGTGTCTTAAGAATGCAAACGTTGCGCTGTGGTGATGAGCAGCAGCATGTAGGTAATCACAGCAGTCACGCTCTCGATAATGAGGGGAATTGTATCAAGACAGGCAGGAAGTAACCCAAAAGTCATTGGACCAAATGGAACCAATGTTCTGTTTTGACGTGAAGGACCGTGAGGATTTTGAGTCCATCTCATTAGTTGGGGCGCTGACGTTCCTGGAAAACATCCTTTTCTCAGTGAGCAGAGGCAGTCGGATTTCCAGGTCAAGCTCACATAAGAAGATCATCACAGGAAATGAGAAACTGAGGCTGGGAACGCTGCACAGCGTGCTGCAGCGTTTGTTGCTGAGATCTGAAGAAAGGCTAATTTTCTTGTTTCCAAATGACTGTTCAGAGAAGGAAAATTCCCTTCTTGAACATGTACGTCCTGAGGAGAAATGCCAGGAATAGGCAAATCAAAAGACAAATTGTTGCTCATTTTATAGATTCAATTCAACTGTTTTGAACAAATGTTTATGGATCAGTGAACTCCTTGAAACAAGGTTGACATTTGTGTTAGTTTGTCACCCCAGAGGAAGAAAAAAAACAACACATTGTGGTTGACTAAATAATTTATAGCATGCTGGAAAATATCTGAAAAGTGGCCATCATCATAAAATACTAAAACAAGCTTTTATTTTTAATGCAAAATCTAACAACAGAACAATGCTGCTTTGGCTGCTGTCACAATCAGTTCTCTTCAGCTGTCGTTATGTCTTCTTCTCAAACCAACCCTCTTAAAATTGCAGATATTATACCAAAACGATACTAAAAATATAAACAGATCTAGAAAGAAGATGTGTCGGTCCTGGTCCGGAAGCAGCTTTCATAAAATAATCATAATTATTTATTGAAAAGCTTAAATGTCTTTTAAGCAATGCAAATTTCAACAGAGGTGTCAATTTTAAAACTGAAGCAACCTCAGTTCAAGGTTCATGTGGAGGTTATGGCCTCACACACACACACACACACACACACCCCTACACACCCCACACAGACACACACAGGAAAACACCACACTAACAAGTATGACACCTGTCTGCACACATCTAAAATAACAAAGCCACATAGGAAATAGACATAATCACAGCATTGGGTGCGCATTACAGGCAGAAATAAACAAAACAAAGCAAAAAAACGTATGTAGCTGACTGCATGCTGAATGTGGAGCTCAAATAAACAGTCAAAAATAATAGAATTTCCTACCTCGACTCTGGAAACTACTCCACATCATGGACAGGGAGACAGCTGTTTCACCTCCTCTGCCTCCACCCCCTCCCGCTCCGCTCTATCATCTGCTCCCCAAATAAGTAAGAAAGCATCGGCGAGAAAACCCAAAACAAACAGCAGAGGCTCGCCGTCTGACTGCCTGCGCGTCTGGGGATGTAAGAGAAACGCACGTGTGTGGGGAGGGGGAGGAAGGCGACTCACTGACATCCATCTACAAAGACACAGAGTGTACGCCGAGAGTGAATCACTGAGGTGATGCTATTCAGGGTGAGCTGTGATGACAGCCTTTCTGCCTCAGTGGAAATCCCTTTTTCTCCCTCCCTCTCTTGCTGTGTGGCTTCCTCGCTCTCAGCCAGTTCATGGTATCACAATGTTTTTTTAGGAAAGGAAAGGACATTTTACATGAATACAAAACAAAACACAAAATCAAAATAGAAAGTCTATAATATTTCAATCATTGCTAAATGTTTTTGTCTCATCCTATACTCGATCATTATTATTTCTAGTCATTTTATTTTTCTCAGGTACGAACTAAACCTTTCTTTAACTCTAAGCTATGACAAGTTCTTCACTTTCACAATCCAGTAAATCAGTAATACCATAATCAGTAATATCTATTATGATTTCTAGTAATAATGTGAGTTTTCTATGATACGTTTAACCTTAAAGCCCACTGATTTCTGACTGGGATTCATTAGTTCCCCAGTTTCAACAAAAGGTGGATGTGCACAGCAAGCAAAAATGACACAGTGTCTCTAGTACAATATGTAATTGACATCCATTTTTCAACTCTAATCATGAAGCCAAGAACAACATAAATATAGTATATAGTATTAACCTGCTACTTTTGCTGTTATTTTGACTTGGCAAATAATCTGCATTTGCATGTGACTTCCATGATCTATTGATGTTATTGCCATATTGCCAGTCACTGTGGGTTTTCCCAGTATGTTTGATATTTATTGTGTTCAAACCAATTTTCAGAAAAAGATGTAAAGATCCCTCTCTGTTTGAAGTTTTTGCCTCAAATGAAGGAGTCCAAGTATCTGGGAGTCTTCACAAATGTTCACAAATGATGACAGGACTGAGTGAGAGATAGACTGATAGACCAAGGCCTCAGTCTGTCAGAGTAAAGATGGAGCTCAGCTGAAGGGCAAACTCTCAATTTACTGGTCCATTTATGTTCATGAGGTATGGATCAGGACCGAAAGAACAAGATCCCGGATACAATCAACTGAAATTAGCTTCAACTGTATGGTGGCCATGCTTAGCTTTAGAGATAAAGCGAGGAGCTTCGTCACCCGGCCCAGCAAACGCTTGGAGTAGAGCCGCTGCTCCTCTGCATCAAAAGGAATCAGCTGGGGTGGTTGAAGCATCTGATTAGGCACCTCCCCGGGCACCTCCCTCTGTAGGTTTTCAGGGTACTTCCTACTGGGAGGAGAACCCAGGGCAAACCCAGAACTTGCTAGAGTGATTATATCTCCCTAGCCTAGGAAAACTTTGAGATCCCCCAGGAGGAGCTGGAGAGTGTCTCTGGGGAGAGTGATGTCGGGGTTTCCCTGCTGAGCTTGTTACCTTTACAACCAGACCACAGATAGCTGAAAGAAAAATTGATTATTGGAACCTGAGTAACCCGAGTGCTCCCTGTTAGCAGCCTCTACCGGTAGTACTTCACTGATCAACTTTGGCTAGTAGTTGTTAAGAATTTATCCATTCCCAATCCTTTCAGGTTGTTATTTTTTTAGAGAGGAGACCAGGAGACAAACCTTAAAAGTATTGACAAAATTTATTAAGAATTACATGACTACCCACCGAGCAGATTTGCAAAC
>JAOXNZ010000188.1:18998536-19009990 GCA_028566095.1 Kryptolebias brasiliensis | reverse complement strand
GACTGCTGGAGATAGGCACCGGCTGCCTGCGACCCGGAATGGAGAAGCGGCTAAAGAAAATGGATGGATGGATGGATCCTGTTGCTGGTTTAAAAAGCACTAAACTGTCTGGGTCCAAAATACATATCTGATTTTCTGTTGCGTTATGAACCATCAAGACCTCTGAGGTCATGTGAACCAAAACTGCTTTCTATCCCCAGAGTCAGATCCAAACATGCAGAAGCTGCATTCAGCTTTTATGCACCAAATATCTGGAACAAATGCTGAGAAAACTGCAGAAATGCTCCAACCATGGTTTGGCACCAACAGCCACACCATATTCAAAGTCACTTAAATCTGCTTTCTTCCTCATTCTGATGCCAGCAAGAACTTCAGCAAGTTGTCTTCACCACGTCTACATGCCTAAAGGCATTGACTTGCTGATTAGCTATTTGTGTTTACAATCAACTGAACAAATGTACCTCATAGAGTGGCTGATAAGTGTACATAGATGTAGTGTTTACTCGAGCTGTCATAAAACGTTTAAGCTCCACTAGTTTTAGATAATTAACATGTTTTTCTTTTACATATGTTTTGATTACCTATTAGCATCACTTCTCCAAGAGAATATTTGTGTTTTCTCAAACTAAGATTGGTCTGACTGCTGCCTCGTATTCATAACACCTCACAACCCCAACTGACATTAAACAAATTATACTTTTAAACCTTTTTATTTATTAAAATGACAAAAGCACTTTGACAAAGGTAAGAAAAGACTTTCACAGGTTTCCTTCCAAAAATTATGAAAAAATAACAAATTATTTGTCTTTAATATGAATTTCTGAAACCTTTTCTGTTTCCTTTCTGAACAGGAAACTCTGGCATCACAGAGATAAACCAGATGTTCCTCTATTACAGACTGTCAGAGATTAACACACACACAACCTACTGCATGTAGGTTACCCAGCAGGCTGCGCAGCATTTGGTAGGACATGATTGGTCGAGCCAGAAGGGGATTGTGGGATTGGGATTATAATCCAGAGATAAATGTGTGTTAGTGTCTGCGTGTGTGAGTCTCAGCTCAGTTTGTATAATCTGTGGTCTAATAATAGAGATTACCACTTGCACTCTTCTGAGAGCCCGTCGTCTGACTTAAACCCCTCCCTGCTGAAACGGGTCCTCAGAAAACTCCTCTGACCTCTGACTTCCACATAACTCTGTGTGTGTGTGTGTGTGTGTGTACAGATGATACACACTTCATAGAGAACATTCATTTTTGACCTTTAGGAACATACAGTGCTACAAACTAATTCAAATTAAAGGCCTATAATACCTTGAAGGAATGCATATCATCCACTGCTGTTCATGCCAGAGCTTTAAGCTAAAAACATCTTATCATGAGAAGGCATGGCGTTGTAGCCATTTTGGTCAAACCTTGTAAATGAGGTTGTGTGAAATCTCATGCAAGATCTTAAGAGATACAGTATGTGAGCTCTGAAAGTATGTGTTGAGGATGACTCTCAGCTATTACAACACCAAATTAAGCTCAATATATGTAAAACTGATTGAGTTTGTTGCTCCAGCAGTCAGATGGCTGTGGCGACCATATTCAATTGGATAGACTCCAAAAGTTAATTAGTTGTAAAAGTACACCCAATGATTACTTTCTGGAAGTTCTATTAAAATCCATACTGTGGTTATTAATAATAATAAATGTTGTCTCTATAAAGTAAACAGAATTGGCATCCAATAAAGTCCAAAAGACTGACATTTCTTTTGCCTGTTTTATAGCAGGAAAAGACTCAATACTGGAATAAGTCAAAAACAATGTTTTAGTTTAGATGGCAGTTGATGATATGAACAGGAAATATAGCCACCTTCTAAACATATGTCAAATGGATTATCATTCATGATTAGCAGAAAAAGGTTCCAGATGTAGCAACACCATCATTGATGTCTACCATCTTCAGTGAAATCATTTAAGAATGTCTGCTTGAATCTTGTACAAATTTATAATGATTTAGAGTTGTGTAAAACATTAGCATCAGGACTGCAGGTATCAAGAAACAATACTAGGAACACATACTAGCCTGATACTTTTGATTGTTTTGTTCATTTTCTATTCCCACAGAAAGTTATCTGGCGCGAGGGGAAGTTCAAAAGCAGACCTGAACCTGAAAGTCCGTCACAAGCTGGTGTGACAACAATTACTCGCAAAAGTACCACAGTGACTGCAGAGTGCATGTCTGCTGTCTGCACAGTACCAGTTATAGACAGCTGCAGCCGGAAAACATTGACTCTGACCGAAAGCCGAGAAGACGACTATGACATCACTTCCTTCTAAACAAGTAGACTTATCAAACATTCAACAGCTGCTCCACTCAACTAATGGAAGAAGAAACATGAGACAAACACAGAAACACACACCTCGGTGGGCAGTTTAAGTGTCTCTTAAACAAGTTTTTCAAACCACAAAGTGAAGTTTGAAGCTGACAGAGTGACGAAACAGAGGAGCGAGCACGTGGAGAGTTAAGTCACGTCTCAGTTTCTATAAAAAGAACAACCTGTCACCTTCACATTTTAGACACGGTGACTTTGTGTTTGACTGGATTAACTTTTCCAAACTTTTCCCGCTGACGTGGAGAAGGTGTTTGTCTTTCTGACTGACTGAAAATCAAGTCACAGAGCCAACTACAGCTGAAAACTGATCCCTATTGTTCCTTTTACTGGTCTGCTTTCAGGAGAAGATGAACAAGTCACACACAAAAAATCTCAATGGTGCATAAATCTGAAAGCTATGAAAAGGAAAACTAAACTTTAAAAAAAATGTATACAACATAAGTTTGTTTGGTTATAATACTTGTTGAATAGACATCAAAGCTTGATTTATCTAATTTTTTCCTCTGCTTTGTACACAGAGAGCCACACTGATACACTTCTCTTTCATTATTACAAACACAAACCGATGTACATTTTTATGCCCATCAACCATGGAAATAAATTAATACATACAGGTGCGTAGTTGTGCGACGTTGGCAGTGGATCCTTCGGGGATGAGGGTTGCAACATGAAGTCACTGTGAATCAGATATACTTTAGTGCATTTCAAAGACACTTTTTTATCTGGACAGTTCAGAGGTACGCCCAGGGCTCTTTATTGTGTTCCCCGAGCCATGAGTTTGCAATTTTTCCGGAGTTTTGGGTTCCTGCTGATTTGGCCATCAGGGAATGTAGCTGCCACAAGTTCAGTGAGTTTCATCAGTCGCACTATATTTGCATAAAAAGACATCCTTGTTAAACTGTTGCTCTTCACATTTTAACGTTCGGACAAAACAAATTTGGGCAGCTCAATGCCATATAAGTATGCGCATACAAATAACGAGCAGGCATTGTAAAGTTGCCTCTGAAGCGTTCTTCATTTCTGGCTCAGAGGCATATCATCAGGCTCCAACATCAACACCACATTGTACCTCTATTTTTAAAACAGGACACTGACATATAATTAGGGCTCGTCAGTCCTGTCGTGAACAAGCAAGAAATGGAGCTAATGTTTCCAAGTCAAAACAACATCACCAAGATTGTGGGAATTTAAGGGTTCTCAGTGTTGTAGCAGAGAAGAAAAGGGAGACAGAAAAAAAAGCCAGCTTGTTGATCTTTATCGATTTATTACAAAAGAAATGTCAAGCAGAATAATCCCAGGAATGAGAAAATTCCAAGCTGCAGAATATGTATATCCTAAGATAATAAGACCTTTTAAATGAGCTTATTAGCAAAAGGGAACAAGGACGCCAGTCTGGTCAAAACCGGAAGAGACATATCTTTTAGAGGGCAAAATGACCTAGCATCAAACTGTGAAATGACATACTCTACATGAATAATTTTAATAGACCCAATGAGGACACATCAGAAGACCTATATTTGAATTTGTTTTTCCATAACACTCAGCAAAACATTGCGCTGTAATTTTGATTATTAATGATCTTCACTTTACTTTTTTTTTAAACTATTACAAAGCCACAGTTGCCCATTAAACATAAATAAACTAATATGTTACTAATGACATTCTATGTCTCATCATTTTGGACATCACATACACTAAGCTAAGTTCAAGTTGCAGATATGATGGATATCGGCGCTATACCAGTTTTTTCTTTTTGTTTTCAGTGTTAACCAGCTGACAGTTAGCAGAGGAAGCAGAACCCATATGTTGGCTGTTATGAGCACAAACACCAAAATACTTCAGCGAAGGAGATTTAGATGTTTTTCTTGGTGTTTCAGCTATTTGGTGACAAAATGCAGACATCATTTTCAGACTTAATTTGGCGCAAACAGTAATCGTTTGTCTTACAGCAGAAACTTCTCATAACTTCTAGTGGCCTTCTATGCAATGCTTCAGTGTGCGGGAGTGTGCGTCAGAGTGACCTTCACAACCTGAGTGTGTGTAATACCTCAGAGACAGGAGTCGCGGGCGAACACTTCATCACTGCCGTCCTATTTACACACACACCCTTTCTAGCCCAAACAAACGTTAAGTTGTTCTTTTATACCCTTTACAAACACACACTTGCTCTGCTTACCACGTGCATGTATTTTTTTATAATAATCACAATCACATTTCATCATTGTCATCAATTTCTCTTTGTCACATGACAGGAAATTAATTACATTTTCTTGTCAGACAACAGGGAGCAGGTGCAGACACACTCACACTCGCACACAGGTAGCTCCATAAATCACAGCAGACAGAATGGGAGTAATCATGTGCCTCACTGTTAGTGCTCTGTACTGTAGGCAGCAGCAAAAGCTACTGCACACACTGAAGTACTCTGTTACAGCCATAGTGATAACAAAAAAAACAGCTTATGATGGGAAAAACTGCGTGAAAGCAAACAAGGTGAAGTAATCAGTGTGAGTCCATATTTTCAAAGAATGGTGATGGCTGAGTCCAGAACAGCTGGATTTATGGAGACTGAGCGTTAAGATTGGTGTGAAGTGCGCCCAGCTATGATATGGTTAATTTAGCTTAGCTAAGACTGAAAAAACAGATTTGTGCCACAAAAACAGTTAAAACACAAAACCCTGCATCATTTTGTTCTTGTATCTGTAGGTGTTATTTTAATTAGTTGCATTCAACAAACTCCCAGGTTAGTAGTCCCTAAAATACTCTAAGCCAGTGGTGTCCAATCCTGGTCCTGGAGGGCCACAATCCTGCATGTTTTAGTTGTTTCTTTGCTGTTCAGCAGGGCTTTAGGTTCTGCAGAAGCCAGTTAATCACTCAGTCATTCAAATCAGGTGTGTCATAGCAGAGAAACATCTAAAACATGCAGGATAGTGGCCCTCCAGGACCAGGATTAGACACCACTGGTCTAAGCTGTCTGGTTGCATGTATCCACCTCCTCAGGAATAAACCTCACTGAGGATTTCTGGGTTAAAACAATGACCTTGAAAAGCCTCATCGACATGTAAAATTATTAAATTAATTCAGCCTAAAAGTGAAGGTTCAATAGGTGTCTAAAATCAAATTTAGAGATGTCTGCATTTAGATGAGATTGGCAAAAACAAATAAACATTGAACCCAAGGTTTCCATTTCTCTTTCACTTCTTACTTGCTGCTAGGCTAACCACACAAGAGTTAGGAGAAAAATTGGTCCTTTTTACTTCTTTGATGATGGCATCTCGTTATCAGTGTGCAGCGTAATGCTTGATGCTATGGGACGTTAAATGAAGTGACATTCCTCTTGTTTTGTTTCCATCTGCTAATAAAATATAAATGTATCTTCGTAGGCTATTAACCTCTAAACCACTGTCTTTGTTATTCAGCTCATTTGAACAAAGTAATTGTGTTTTTGATGATAATATTGACATTAAAACCACATCATTAGCGACTGGGAAGCAGATGAAAAGGTGCTTAGACATTCAGACCGCATAAAAACCTTTTCAGTCGGTGTCAAAAATAGTGTTCTTTGGCATTTTTGCGTAATTTACAGATTTGAGTTGAGTACACATGTTTTCAGTTGTGTGCTATAAAAACTATAAAGATGAAACTGCCTGAGCTAAATGTGGTCTAAATCTAAGCCGAGATATGCAGGGTTAAATTGGGGCTATGACCAGGCTAAATATTGAAATCATGTCTATTGCGCAGAGGGATATCATGGATCTATGCCCAAAGTTAAAGACTGTGGTTTTATAAAATGTATAAAATGAATTAAATACAGATGTATCTTTACTCCAACAGTAGAAGAATAAAGTCGCTAGACTGAACTCATTACACGTGTCAGTCTATACACAAACACAAAAAGCAACAATAAATTTAGAGCAGAAACAACAGTTTGTGTGTGTGTGTGTGCCCTCCGCAGGTTTCCAAACTAATCTGCCTTGACGTAACAACATGCTGCTTCTCAATCTGCCCACTGCTGGAGTCCTGGCATACACACACACACCCACACACCCACACACCCCCACACACACACAGACACTGTGTGTAGTAATGCTGTCATAACCTATAAATAGGTAAAATTGATTTATGTGGAGGAGAAAGGAATGAGTGTGTTTTACAGCAGGACAAATCTAACTTTACTGCTTTACTGTACAGCTGGACATTACAACTGAACATCGCGGTTCAGTGAATTTAAATGCAAAATGTTGTCGCAGTCTGTCACATATACTGGAGGTTAGCCCAGGTTAAGCTCTGTCATTCGGTTAATATTGTCTAGCAATGATTTAATGCAGGCTATCAGCTGGTTGAAATGGCATAAAAATAATGCAATCAAGCAGGGCATTAGTATAGTCCAATAGATGATTAGCAGATTTATGTATTTAAGGGTCTGGTATTTTTAAATTGCCAGATTTGATTGACAGAATCATTGGGCACTATTAAAAATAAAAAAAGTGTGGTCACCTTGCCTTAAAACAAGACAGCTGGGGATAATAACACCATAAAGCTTATAGAGGTCACTTCCTTCCTTGTGACTTTTTTCCCTTTCCTCTCATGAGTTATAGCTATTTATCCTTGTAAAATGTCTAAAACTCAAAATCTATACCGACTGCAGTATATTTTTTATAGCATAGAAAACACTGCTCTTTAAGCCAAGTTCAGACTTTAAGCTTTTCAGTGAAGTCCTTGTTTTGTACACACTCCACATCCAGTTTGTCTTGTGATAAAGAAGTTTGAACTTATCGGATGACGCTGTGCTTTTGATGAGCAAACAGGGTTCGTATGTCACAGAAGTCTTTGCCAGATTTGTCTGTCTGGTTTTCAAATTACACACTGCCACAAAAACACATTTGGGAAGTAAACAGAGAAACAATGCAAGTCCACCCCACCCAATCCAAATCTTCTCTGCGATTATGAAATATCACGTGAGTTTTGATGATATTCTTGTTGTTCTTTAAACCAAATTCTGTTCAATTTGCTGAATCAAAGCAGACTATACCTTCTTCACCAATGTCTAAATCATGTTTATGTTTATTTTGTAGGACACCCTGTCCTTCCACTGTTATCACCTCAGTCTTTGCACTCTCATTTAGCTGCACCTCCCCAATGACCCCCTCATTTGAGACATGTTAGCAACGCTTTCAAACTGTTCACTCATAGATATCAATGACTGCTGATCTGACAGTCATTTGAACATTTCATCATGTTCTTTTGATGGCTGCAAGGCCCATCCATCCATCCATCTATCCATCCATCCATCCATTATTTCATCCATTTTTTTTTTGCCTGTCCAAAGTCGGGCTGTGGAGGCAACAGGTCCGGGAGGTAAACCCAGACACCCCTCTCTCTGGCAAACCCTCTTCAGCTTCTCCTGAGAGATTCCTATAGATGGATATACAGTGTAATCCAGCCAGCAAATTCAGAGTATGCCCTGGGGTCTCCTACCAGTAGGACATGCCTGAAAAGGCTCCCAGGAGGCATCCTAATCAGATACTCAAACCACCTTAGTTGACTTCTTTTGGTGCAGAGGAGCAGCTGCTCTACTCCAAGCTCCCCCCGAATGATGGAGCTCCTCATTGCATCTCTAAGGCTGATTTCAGCCACTTATATCCAGGATCTTTTCTTTTGGTCATGATCCACACCCCACGACCATAGGTGAATGGACCAGTAAATCGAGAGCTTTGTTTTGCCTTTCGGTTTAGATCCTTCTTCACCAAGACACACTGGAGCAACACAGACGAGGCCCCAATCTGTCAATTCGTCTCTCACTCCATCCTGCCATTACGCATGAACAAGACTCCCAGATACTTGAACCCCTCTGCTTGAGGCAAAGAACCCCCCAACCCACCCCCCCCAACGACACAAAGGGAGCATTGCATCATTTTCTAACTGACGTGGTTGAAAGAGTTAAACACAAAAGTGTTTGTACATTAATGGATTCTCAAGAAAAGACTACCTTTATTTACATATAAATGCCCCTACTATGATAGAAATGTCCTTAGTGTTGGTGGGTAAATTGACTGAAGTGGCTAATGGTATCAGATTTGATTGTTTTATCAAACTCCAATGCCATCAAAACAAAACCTTCAAGATCTACTTGTACTACTTGTGTGTTAGTGTGGTTTTAGATCCTCCTCAAAACATCAGTACAACCTAAACTCTGCTGTGTTAAGATTTTCCTGATTATGCACACAAATGATTTAAGAAAGAAGTCATGATGAAATTAAGCACCACTGGATTAAACATTATTGGCAGCACATCTTCTGCAGGATGCTGTCGTTGTTGGGTCAGATTTTGGTTCAAATGGGCACAGTTATCAACAAAAAGCTCCAACATGTAATTCCATGTATGTGTCTTCATTTTTCCAGTCAGCTGATCAATCAGGGCAGACTACTTTTGAGAGAAAAAGCTCTTGAGAGATCGAAAAAACGCCATTTCAAAGTGGAAACAAAGTGTTACATCCGTGTATGAGTTTTGTCCAACACTGAATACACATCCTAGAATACCCCTCTCCTTTAAATAAAATTCATTATGACTGTATGCAAGATGGATGAGATGTTACTTAAAGCTTTAATTGTTTGGTCCAATGACTTAACAGGTGCTACTTTCATTCCTCATCCCCCGATACTACTGTAATTTCATTAAAACAATTGACTCAAATGATAAATTTCCACAAAAATATTATGACATTTCACATAAAGTAATCAATAGTTCCATCAAAGCAAGTGGTTTTGAACATCTTGGTGACCACTGGGATAAAACAGGAGCAGAAGCAGACTAAATAATGGAGGACATCTGTCTCTGCAATTTGAAATAAGTGGGCCAGAGTCAGAGAAAGCAACAATAATCACTAGTCCAGCATATGGAAAGTGCTAACTAAGGGCTAGCTAAAACAGTCTTTGAAATTTAAACAAAAAACCTTCATCAAGTTCAACCTTCAGCCTCTGCTTCGTTTTCTGAACCTTGAGCTTCACGAGAACGTGTTCACGCCTGAGAGTGCCAGCATTCCCTCTCTGTCTCAAACATAAGACTTCTGCTTTGATTAAGGTGAAGAGCGCTAATTAGAGAAAGTGAAGCCTGAGACAAACTGCGAGAAGGTCCAAACAGCCATTTAAAGAGCAGCGGCACAGCAGGAACAGAGGAATGGAAGGAAAGAAAAAAAAGAAGAAGGGTACCAAAAGGACAGAGTGATGGATGTCCTGTTCATTTCAGTCAGGAGGATTAAAAAATAATAAAAAAAACATCAGCTTCCACGTTTTAGAGAAAAATCATCGATTCACAAACCAAAGCTCTATTTTGTGAAAGCAATCCAGATATGCATCTGTGGGAGGGTCCAAAAATGCTAGTTTAGCTGTTCAGAAATACACACTCAGGCACACACACAGCCGGAGATTGTGTCACCTGAGTGAAAATGACCAAAATACATTCATGAGGAGAGCGTTAGACTGTACACCACTCTGGATAGTAATGGCTTATCTACCAATAATAAAGCAAATACATACATAGAAGATGTGTGATAACTCACTGAACTCATCAGAAGTGATAGATAATGAAACTATCACTAATTGAAGGAATGCATTTCACTTGTTGCCTTCGACGCCAAAATCTCAAGTGACTCACGTGAGTATGAGTTGGGAGCGACTCTCAGCTACTACCACATCACTTTATAGCTCAATAGCTTTAAAACGGACTGATTTACAGCCATTTTTGTGTTTGCTAAGGTTGATTATCTGTGGTGGCCATCTTAAAACAAGGTGTCTCCTGAAGGTAATCACCAGTAGCCGTCTGATGGGTCATCAGATATTAAACAAAGAGTTAGTCCACACATTGCAAACCTATAACAGGAGTCTTGATGGGAGGATGTAGTTAGTCTAGTTAATGAAACATCCTTTTTTTTTTTTTTTTTTTTTTAGATATACAAGGTAAAAGCAGTACAAATGTTGGCAGGGAGAAGCTCGTGAACAAAAGTTTGCAGTGCGGTGTGGGGAATGCAGAGCAGCAGGTTGGTGTCAGAAGACTTGAGATTCTGGGACTGGGTGTGAAGGTGAAGGAGGTCTTAGCAGCACATTTGATTAAAGAATTTAAAAACCTCTCTCAGTATTTTTGGGCTGTGCTGATAGCATCATAATCTACCTTTTTTTATTCAAAGTTGGTCATTGTCAAAAAAATCATTCACTTTTTTTCTGTTAAATGAAGGTTGATAAAATTAGGAAAATACATATATGAGTGTTTTTAGCATCTATTAAAAAAAGCTATTCTAAAATATGGGTTTAAAGGATTTCACCCAGCATTTATGTGTTTTTGTTTTGTTTTAAATCACTTGAGTGTAACATTTCGGTGCAAGATTTTGCTCTACTTCTGAGTAAATGTTAAACCTTTCGCTCTACTGTGTGTTCAGTTTTTTTTCTTATCCAACTCCCTTCGTGAACCTCTGGACTGATTTTAATGAAACTATCAGAAACTAGAAGACAAGTTATTAACTTCTGGAGCCAACCTGATTCAAGATGGCCACCGCAGCTAATCAACTTAACAGACATTTAATTCAAATTTGGCGTGATAGTAGCTGAGAGTCATCCCCAACACATACTCTCTATCTTTGTTTAAAACTTTGGCCTTCAATATGCAATTCTTTCAAGGAATGTTTCATGAAAGTGAGTTTGAGAACAAAACACATGAAGAGCTTTGAGTATTTAAAGCATTTTAATTTAATTCAATCAGTCACTGATAATTAGTCCGTTAGAATAGGCGTGTTTTTTGGGCTGTGTTTTTCTTAAGCAAACTTGATTTAAGGATTTCAGCTTCTTCTTCTTAAAAAAAAAAAAGAAAAGGTTTTTTTCTCACCTTGAACAAAATATTTAGCCAATTTAAAACAAAGAACCTCAAATTAATCTATACAGAAATTCAGGAAATTCTCATTTATAGGTTTGAACTAAACAATGAAGAGTTATTTTTCAAATATATTTACTTCAAATAGATGCATTTCCTTAGGTTTTTACATGGGTTACAAAGCAAACCATAAATATACATATCTAAAAAATCCAT
>JAOXNZ010000188.1:18983752-18996579 GCA_028566095.1 Kryptolebias brasiliensis | reverse complement strand
ACAGTGACTGCTGGAGATAGGCACCGGCTCCCCGCGACCCAGAATGGAGAAGCGGCTAAAGAAAATGGATGGATGGACTTCAAGGGGCGCGTATTACCATTAATTCTGCTCATTTCCTTCTGAAGACATCTAATGTACTAGTATGACATGTTTCACTTCAGTTCCACTCCATTTAGTTTGTTTTTTTGTACAAAAGTTTATATCTTTGTGTCACAATAAACAATAAACAAAAAAATGGCAGAAAAATAAACAAGCAAATAAATGTTTTTTGTTAGTGTTTGAGTTGATTGTTGTTTTTTTATATAGTTCAGCCCCACTTTGCTAACATGTAAAAATGAAGAAGTGTTTTCACTTGAACATTAGCTGACATCAGATTCTTCAGTTCAAACTGACAGCCAGGTAACTTCATGCCGAGAGGTGCAACATTTGACACTCGAGTACTGAATCTCTTGCCTGTTTTTCTCTCTGAGAGATCATTTCCACATCGACCCAAACATGATGTGAAGCTCAAAAACTGACTCCCAACCACTTTCACCCTGGTCTGGCTTGTAATGAAAAACAAAGATCTTCATCAAGATTTCCAGGAACAAAACTGGAAGACAAGAACTGATTGTTTACAAATAAGAATTAATTAAATTGAATCACTCATCATATGAAAATATATTTTCTCTGTAATATGTGGATGCTTTAAGCAGCTTTGAAAATCTCCTTGGGCTTAAAAGCTTAATGTCACATTTCCTTCTGTAATAATTAGTCAGGTAATATTTCATATCTTTTGTTCTGTCCTTTACTGCGGCTCTGCAAAGCCTCACAAATCCTGCCCCATTTCTAACTTTAGCACCAGTTGTGTATTAATCCAACACTAATAAATAATTTCCAAGAACTGTTTCGAGAAAATACAGCCACCAGCCATTTTGGGGCACTGCACTTCTCTTTAGAAACAAAACAGAAAATTCGATGGTGGCTTTTAAAGATTCAACTTCACTTTAACCCACCTGAAGCCCTCGTAACTAAGGAGAGGAAGAGAAGCCCTTGTAAATTCAAATCCATTTGACCCGGAGGCCGCAGGAGGGTTAAAACATCAAGCTTTGTCCGCGCCTTTACGCCACAAAGTACCTTTCAATGTGCCTTTCATTCACCCTTTTACACACACTCAAGATATTCACTTCTCCTCACTCATACAGGTAATAAGCACATCTGGGGCAATTAAGGCCACATTATGTTGCCCAAAGGCTTCAGCAGACAGAGGGGAGGCAGAACAAGTTTATTTAGTCTTTCATGAGTTAGAATCATACTCAGTTTTTATTTTCACAAGGAATTTGGCTCGGTTGTTGTCTCAAGTAAATACAAAATAATAATAATTTATTGAGTCTGTTGTTTATAGAAAGTACAATCAACATAACCACATAAACGGATGTATTTATAGCGGGTACGGAACCCAGCAGTAAGCTCAGTGGGACACGTGGTACAGAGAAGCAGCCCAACAATAAAACCCATTAGCAGAGGGGATGATGTGGTGGAAAGTGTTTGCAGGTGCAGGGATGGTTTAAGGATGATGGCTGGCTGATGAAACAGGTGACTTTGTGTCCGGTGGTCCTGGTGTTCAGGGTTCTGTGTTGGAGGGAAGTTGCTCTGAGAAAGGTCAGCAATGCTTTCTCCCTTTCTAGTTAATCCTTTATGATGTGTAAACATTGTGGAGGGAGGGTATACCTGAGTGGTTTTCTCACCTGTTCTTTCTTAGTCTGTTTCTGTTTCGTGGCTGCTGCAAACCAGACCGTATACGCAGGACAGCTTTAACACAGCTCTAGTCGGCAAGGCGGGCTTCCTTAGTTTTACAGAAATGACATAATCTGCCTGGCTGTTTGAGGAAATCGGTAGCTCCAAAAGGTATTCACGGCTTTCGGAAATGTTGAATATTATTGGGACACGTAATGCTGACTGATGTCTCCTGAAGTCTTGCGTGTTCAAGTCCAGGTTGATCTGACTGAAACAAATCACCAGCTGCTCAGCCTCCCAACAAGGTGCTCATAATAAATGAGGCCGGAGGCTCGTGCAGATTTTATAAGTTCAACACCTGAGTCACGTCCTTTAATCTTTAATCATGGATTTTTTTTTTTTGTCTTTTCAGATGGGGATGATGTTTCCTGCTTTAGATTGTAGGAGGGGTTTCACATGACAAAATATTAAAAGGAGTTTAATTTAGCAGTCTTCATCAGGATTGTTATCTGTACAATTGAAAGCTAGTATTCCTTCAAAGAACGCATGTCGCATTGCATGCCAAATATTAAAAAGAAGATCCCAGCAATCTGTTAGCACTCAAAGTATGTGTTGAGGATGACTCTCAGCTACTGCCACACCAGATTTTAGCTCAATATCTGTATAATTGACCGAGTTATAGTCATTTTTGCGTTTGCTATGGTCAGTTGCCTGTGGTGGCGTCTTGAATCAGGTTTACTCCAAAAAGTAATGAGTTGCAGATGTACATCCGATGATGATTGCTTTCTGAGTTTCAATGAAATCTGTCCAGTGGTTCATGAGATATTTTGCTAACAGACAGGTTCGATTCCAACAGTTAGAGCCAAAGTTTTAAACATAGATCTTGGCAGTCTTTTAGCGTTGGGGTGTGTGACTTGCGGTCTGAGTCTAAGTTACCACCACACCAATTGTTTTAGCTCAGTATCCGCAAATCTTTGCTAAAATCTACATCTCGTGTCGATATCTGGGGTAATTTTGTTTTTTTTGTGGAAATATTAATTATTCTCTTTGTGATATGGCTGAGACCAAAAACAGAGATAAAGCTGAGTGAATTTTGGAGTGGAGATCTCCTAAATGATCCTCTGAATCGCTTCTCTACTCAGATCTGTTTCCCTGGCAGTGTGGGGGCCTCTCTGAGGTTTCCCAGAGTTCCTTGCTGTCCGCAGGTCCCGGTGGATTCTATCCCTGCGTTTTGCTGTGGCAGCAAACCAATCCCATCCTTCTGTTCTTCGGGACATCCAGCCAATCACAGCGCGCGCACCTGAAACGACCCACTTCCACAAAACGTACACAATCGGCTGGATCCTCCTCTCACCTTGAACGTGAAGGTTGAAGAGGGACGCGGCAACGTGTGTGACGAGTTACTGACAGCTGAGAGACACGCACCAGTTATTTTATTGTCCTTTTAAAGCAGATCTCTGAATAACACTAGCCCTACATGCTGCTGACACTGAGACTTGAAAAATCAGGGGACGAGTGAGCAACGAGTCATTATCGCTGATCTGCAAATGACATATTTTAGTCTGAAGGATAGTTGGGATGGAGAGAAGATGACATTTTCTCTGAATCTGTCAATGAGGTGAAGAGAGAAAAATAATGTTTTTTTAAAAAAAAAGGTCAAAAGGTGTGAACACATGGGGTCACGTGTCTTAAATCATCACATGCGTCCACTTGACCCAGCTGGAGGTGAGAAGTGCCCAACTTGATTTTTTTTTTCCGTAACTTTAGTATCAGAACACATGGGCATTGTCCTACCCGTGTTTCTGCTTCTCCTGTTTACCTTGTCCTTTAAAAGTACAGAGAGCTTTTTGCTGTATGTTGAAGTTGTAGTTTATCTGCAGTTCTATCAGTAGTTACTTTTAGTTCCTGATGTTTCCAGCACAAAGTTGTAAAGGAATTTGTCACGACTCAAACTAATTATCTATACAGTTAACGCTCCTTCTATCTGTGACCACTTTGTTTTCCTTTCCAACAAATCTCATTTTCTAGCTTTGTATCAGGGGGTTAAAAACCCTTATTTGGTATTATGTAAAATGTCAACATCAGATAATCTTTAACTGCAGCCCAACCTTCATATCACCCACTTGCCTAAATACAAAGTCGAAAGAGCCTCCCAGCATACAGTATTCTTTCACTTACTTTGACCTAATTATATGTTGTACTTTTAACTTTTACAAGTTCAGAAGAATTAACAAACTGTATCTTGCCTGCTTCAATATTTGTCTGAATTTTACAGTAAGGGCTCATTTGAGACCCTTATTTGTGCAGATCTGTTTACCAACCACTCAGTAGGCTAGACTCAATTTATCATTTTCAAAATGCCACTGGAAAAATTGATCAGTTTTTTTTTGTGCTTCATCAGATTATCATCATCTCCACTGTTAAATTTAATCTCAGTGATTGATGCAAGCACCATTTGATTAGTCAATTTCGCATCACGTGGTTATTTCTTGGAATTCTAGTTATCTAAAACAGGACACAGAGGCAGCAGCAGCTAGCTTTATCTTCAAACTGCTATCTGTGACAGGTAAGGTATTAATTGTTCATAACCTTTCCACAGAACTCCCTCTTCAAAAGATCTGGACTATTCCTTTAACTAATCAGCCCCTTCCTCCAGTTTAATAAAACAAGACGGACTTGTCCTGCAAGTGCTGTACTTGTGTCCATCGAGTGGCTGAACTGGAATTAAGTTTTCCAATCTTCAGAACGAGAAACACACGAAACAAAAACAGGTTAAAAACATCTATAACAACTTTATTGTTTGTTTTAATTTTGCCAACAAATAAAATCAACAATAGAAAATATAGAAGGAGAAAGCCGGGTCCCAAGTCCACGAGTAGCGAGACAGAAGGAAAAAAGGTCTGACAGTGATCCATCCGTCACATCTGCAGCAGTACAGCGATGAAGAGTTTTATCTCTTCCTCCTCTCCTCTCGCTCTCTGTTCCTGTCTCTGTTCTCTTTATTCCTCTCTCTGTCTCTGTCTCTCCTCTCCTCTTTCTCTCTGTCCCTCACTCGTTCCCCGTGTCTCCCTCTGTCCCTCTCCCTCTCATCGTCTCGCTGTCTGTCCGGTTTTCGTCTCCGCTCCTCCTCCTCCTCCTCTCGTCGCTCCTCTTCCTCTGACCTTTCGTCTCGTCTTCTCCGCCGGGCTTCTTCTTGCGCACGCTCTTCCTCCCGCGTGCGGTCTCCCCCTCGTGCACGCTCTTCCCCTCGTGCACGTTCTTCCAATTCATGTGCACGGCCTCTCCTGTCCTTCCTCGCCTGTTTCTCGCCGTCGTCGTCTTTATCGTTCTTGCGTCCGTCTCGCCTCTTGTCAGGTTTCTCCTTTTTCTTCTTGTCTTTCTCTTTCTTCTTTTTCTCCTCACTTCGGCCTTTTCTCTTCTTCTTGTGTTTGTCATCAGAGCCTGGAGAACAAAATTGGGATAAAAATAAATAACCTCAAGTGCTCATCTGTTCAGTTACTTCTAGTTCTTTTAGACTTCACTTCAAATGCTAAAAGAGAACAATTCACGTCCAACTAAAATACAAAACTGACCTTTGTGGGTCTTTTTTGGAAACATTTTGAACTTGTTATATTAGAGATATGTGATCAGATATATTTGCTGCAGCAGAGCTGATCATTTCTTCCTCCAGCTGGTGAAATTAGTCAACACTTGTTTACTCATTCAATGACCTGTTTTATGGTGAAATGGGCTCTCGGGGTGGAGACGTTAACACATTTAGATCCTTGATGACGAGGAGACAATTTTACACCACATGATTACCATAAAAGACAACAAACTACAATCCATACAAAACTTGGAAGGAAACAATTAGAACAAAATGTCCCAGCCTATTTAAGGCTGACATTACTGAAAAAAATTTATATTTGAGGACAAAATTAGATTCTCACAGCGTCAAAACTCATGTCTGAAGAAGTAGAGTGTTTTGCCTGGCTGACTAAAGAGGTCACGTTCAGAGAGGCGTTCTCTCTGGTGCTGTCCTTTAAAACAAAAAGACTTTTATCACTTGTAAACAGCCAAACATTTAATTTCCCACGGCTAAAATAAATAATTAAAACCAATTGACAGCAAGCTGAGGGTTTCCTGGGGTATTTGTGGACTGTGAGGTGGGGTCTCTGCCAGATGCCAGCAGATCCCATCAGAGGGGAGTCTGAAGGCTGAATTAACACCTGAGACTGATTTTTTTATCTTTCTGACCCAAATGGAAAGCTGTGCTGCTGCGATATGGACACTTTAATTCATCTAGAAATATGTCTTAAGTAGGTGTCAAGTATTAAAGCAGCATTTATGTGAAAACCAGGCTGCAGGTGTAGGTTGTTATTCCTCTTAATCAATTATTAGTAAAATACAAAACACAACAACAACAAAAAAACATCATGGTTGATTTTATCACTTGGTAAAGCTCTAGCTCCTGACTTAACCTCTGTACTATATCTGTCTCCCAGAATACCAATGTTAAATTCTCAAAATCAAAACGATGACTAAGGTTTGTCATTGCTGTAAACAAGCCCTGAAATAGATGACAGACATAATCTAATTATTTTAATAGAACTGAGACCTTTAACAGCTGGTTTAGAGCAGATAACGCGCTCCTGCAGCAGAAGGAAAACATCCAGTGTACTTTCAGCTGGGTGTACCTGAGCTGCTGCTGCTGGATGACGAGTCTGACGAGTCAGAATCTGATTCGCTGGAGGACTCAGAAGACGAGGAGTCTGACGAAGAAGAGGATGACGATGAGGAGTCGGAGTCGGAAGAGTCGACTTCCTGGTTCTGAGTCATGATCATCTTTGGTGCGTTCTTCAAGTGCTCCCTCAACTCATCGCTGAAAACGAAAAATATGCATTAAATTAAAACGACGCCATAAAGACGCTGTGATTCGGATACAAAGCACAGTACACACTGTCGTGACTGAGAGCAACATGTTTAGGAGAAACACTAACATTTTGCTGTCTCGAGCAAAATTACATTCCTTTTTAAAGAAGAAATATTTGAGTGAATTAAAAAGTCAGACTGATTAGTAGTTTGTGTGTGCCACTCACGTCAGGCCTCCCAGTCCGATTGAGGTGAAGAAGTTGATGGCAAAACGAGTGTTTCTGGGATTATCACGAGGGAAAAGACCTTCAAAGAACGACTGCAGAGTTCTGTCAGTCAAACACACACAGGTTAGGGTTTAATATGATAATGATATGTTGAATCATTAACATCTTTTATCATTTTTTAACTTTGCCTTTCTGTATTTTCTCTACAAGCAGCTCTATCTTAGATCATAACTCTAAATGGCTGTTCTCTAGCAGAGTGATTCCCAAAGTGGGGGTTGGGACCCCACTGTGGTCATGAAACACCAATCTGGGACTCCTTAGATAATCTCCAGATATCCACCTACATTTACAAATTATTGTTTATGGCTTATTTTCTACGTAATTGTTGCCAAGAATAAAATAGCTGTCATAAAATAATAAAATGGTATTCCCTTATTCAGCAGGGTTATTAGCAATGTTTGCATATTTAAATTGGGATCACAAGCTTTTATCAGGATCATTTTGTGGGTTGGAAGCCAAAAGCTTGAGAACGACTGCTCTAACATGTTTAACTTTCTCATATCTTTGTTTGCATCTGAATGAGGCTGAAACTGCACAGAGCTGAAGCTGCTGTAAGATGTAAGAACTGAGAAAACAACAACAAAAGTTCACATCTGATTTGACATTTCGTCACAGCAGCAAGATTTTTTTTTAACTAAATATGAACAGAAAACATTTTCCCTTAAGATGCTGATATAAATAAATCATAAAATGTGTGTGTGTGTTCGTACGGGTCTTTTAGCCGCTGGTTGAGTTTTGGCAGGCCCATGTAGGCACAAAGCTCCTGAAACAGGATTTTCACAAAAATCCTGCTGGACGATGTTGTGGTCTCCTCACTCATCCTGATGCACTCCAACACCTGGTCCGGAGTCATAAAGAGACAAGGTTAGTCTGTGTTTGCTCAGGCTGAGGTGGATTTAACCATCGTGCTGGTGTGTGAGACATGATGTTGCGTTCCTTACACTCCACGGTACGGAGTCTGTGTAGAGCAGATGAGCAAACAGTCGGGCCACGTTCCTCAGCTTGTTGGTCTCCAGTCGGTGAATTGTGTCGTACTGCTCTGAAAATATCGCCTCAAAGCTCTCCATGTACTCCTTCTTCAACAGACAGAACCTCTAAACAAAAAGAAACACACACACACGTTATTTAATGCTTCACACGTTCAAAGTCAAAGCTTCTTAAACTCTCTGGTTTTAGTAAAACCAAACATTGATAGCTTCTATCTAAAAGGTAATGTTGGTGCTTTTAGATCAGCACCCAGTTTAAACATCTCTCTGCTTTTTTCAAGAAGCTAAAAGATGATCTCAGCTCTGGTTTGTTGCATTCACACTGAGGTCTAAGCTTAAGTAAATAAAGTCAGCCGACGTGTGAAGCTCATTCTAGACAGATTGTATTAAAAAACTGATGGTTTTCGCCTAAAAAGCAGCCAAACCTTCTGCTGTAATAATGCTCAGTTTATTGACATTATTATTAAATTGTTATAATAATAATTTATTTGTATATGTTTTTATTTGTGGCCCAGAAGGTAACCAGTGTGAAACAGAGATAAAGATTTTATTGTTTTAATTCATTCTCATCTGTTCCACAAAAACACAAGAAGTGCACAGTAGTTTCACGTAGTAAAAACATTATTTTAGTCACTTCAACAAGTTGTGTTGTTTCACAACATAACTGCTGTGAAACAAGAAGTAGTTACTGCACTATTGTTCAGAATCACTCATTTCTGGTCACAGTAAATGAAAACAGCTCCTTCTCTTCAGCTGATTGAAGCTGCCTGTATGGCTGTGTTTACATGTTTTGTTTGAATACAAGACCCATTCCTGTCATTCAACCTAAAGTTAACAGAATGTTATGGAGGCTAAACATCAGATGAAATGAAGCAAAAATGCAGAAATCTTTGGAGCAGAAATCTAACTGAATAAATGACATCAAGACAAAATAAATGATCCTTTTTACATCCCGCCACCCCAAAGCAACTTTCTTTAAAATCCTCCAATCCTGAGAATATCAGAGGATGGTGGTGCCTCTCACCCCGGCCAGGAGACCGAAGAACTTCTCATAGGTCCTCTGCTGAGCACAGCAGTCCAGGATCATGTTACACAGCTCCTTCTGTTAACACAAAACACATCATTATTGTGTACGTTTTATCAAAATATATTGAAGTTTAAACACTATGAAACTGCCATGTCTGTTTATTTACAGAGCAAACTCAACAGCAGAACAAAATGCAACACAATAAATCTTACTTTACTGAAACTAGTGAATACATTTATTTCTCAAACAAAAGATCCAACTGATCCACAGTAAAAAACAAATTCAGAATTTTAAAAAGGGCATTTTGCATTTGAAACTGTCACAAAGTTCTCCAGCAAACTAACAGTGTAGTCTTTGGAGATTTCTGCGTGTAGGTGAACGTTGAGAGGTTTTAGCTGGAAGGGGGATGATAACGGATTTCATCACAAAGAGTGAAATACGAACAGCTGCAGTGAGTAATCAGTCAGTCTCCATCGGGTCACGTGCGTACATATTTCAAACCAATTCTTCATGCGTCTCTTTCCAAGTCAAGATGTCAGGAAAAATGTTTGCAACCAGTTCTAACATAATTCACATGGTACAGAGAGAGACTGATTCTGAGCCACAATTCAACAAACAACTCCACCCACAGCTGACCATCGTCCAACACAAGAGCTATCTTACAGAGCTTTCTAACACACACAGCTGACCCACAACTGTCAACGTCTAAAATCAGAACTACTCTAACACAATCAGGCCAAAGAAACACACACACAGATACAAAGCTGTTAACCAAGCAAAGGCAATGTGTTAACAGTGACATGAAACCCCTCAGAAATATATATATTTTTGTATTAAATCACTTCATGAGAGTCATAGTTTAGTCAGCAGGAAGCTCAAACAGACTTCTGAAGAAGCTGCAACTAGTTTGACATTTTGTAGGACAAGTTAAATAAATCTAGAGAAGTATTCGTGTCGTAAGCACTTATCTACTGATGAACCGTTTTAATAAACAAAAATATGATAACCAGACATAAGAGCTTCAAAATAAAAGGTGACCTTCATTGTGACAAGCATACAGAATATGTAGACTAATAAATGACAGCTTGGGCACAAAGACTCTGAACTAATCACTGATTAAGCTCTTTGACTTCACTGCTTTGAAAAGGCTACAACCTTGTACTGTAAGATGTCCAGCAGTCCTGCGGCATCATTCATCCTCTCTGTGCTGCTGATGCAAAGCGTCTCACTGATGAGCAAACGTTGATGCACAGAGAGGAAGAGGAGAAGCACAGGCCTGTCTCAGTCCGTTTGTCTAAGATAAGTGGCTGTACAGGCTCAAGCCTTAAACCAAATCAGATTGATTTTCACTTATGTGGCTCTGAAACATGTACCAAAGATGCAAATGAAGAGCTGACTGTTTGCAGTTCTTACTATTAGACAGCAAAGACAGTGACGTTTCTAAACCCCAAAAAGAAAGAAAGAAAGAAACCCTTTCATCCAAATTAATAGTAAGATTTTGAGAGTGAAACAGAGCTACTGGGAGTAGTGGCTAAAATATGAGACAATTCTTAAGAATAAAACATTTGTTAATAAGACACTTCATTTATCCTTTTTACACCAGAATCACTGCGTAAATGTGCAATGTCTACAGTAAACAGAAGCTGTGTGACGCTGTCTGCAGTAAATAAAAAATTGAGGACAACAACAATCAATGAATGCAACAGTTTGTGTTATTTATGTCGAACTACTGAAAGAAAAATCTAATAGCAATCTGGTTAAGGTGTGTCAGTGAAAAAATTAGATTAAAATAATCTCTAAGACAAACCTAGCCCTTTGAATGAACCTGATATAACTCAGGACTTGGTTAAAATGGGATTATGACTTGATTTTTTTTTTTTTTTGGCTAAAACAGGTCTGCGCTGCTGCATTTGAGGAAGAACATGCTGCCAAGATATGAGAGAGGCCTTAAAACAAATAAAAACAAAAGATAATAAGAAATGTTGTGTTTGTAGACTTACAGTCTGGCTTTCAGGAAAGTCCATCTTAATCAGTTTGTGAGCGCACTCCTCAAAGTCCAAGCTGCAAAAAACATTCAACATAAAAAAAATCAATAAACCTGTAAATATACCAATGAGCTGTGCGTGACTTTCTGTGTGTGTGTGTGTGTGTGTGTGTGTGAGAGATATCCTCCATCTGTTTTCAGTGTTTAATCCTTTTCTCTGTGCCTCTGAACTCTTCATCAGCGAAACCATGGTAACTAGTCTGCGTAGGCTGATTTGTTTAACTGTCTCTGTGAGGACATGAGATAACGCACTTTATCCAATCATAAAACTAGTTTTTCTCAACCGAAAATGATCTTTTGTAGGTGGGTCAGAAAGTGATGAAAAAGCCCCAAAACTGCTGGGGACTGAAACCAAACTGGTCCTCACAAGAACAGCACATCTCTCTCTCACACAAGTTTGAATCAAAGCTTTAAATAATAGTCCAGCCCAATCAAATATAGCAGGAGCTGTAAATAAATGTCAACACCCAGAGAGAAAGTCAGACTGTGCTAGTGTGTATTTTTAACCATGTGTGTTACTCCGTGTGTGTCTGTGTGTGGGTGTGTGTGTACCTGGACTGAATAGCGAGATAAATGGTTCTTCTGAAAGCAACCAGGTTGACTTCTGTTTTGTCAAAGATGGTCACCTTCTCATCTAAGAGGGGGACACAGACAGACGAAGCATTTTTATTTGTTATCAAATAGTTAAATACAGAGTTATCAGAAAAAATGTTTGAATGGTTTTCAACAATCTGGATTTTCAGAATATTAAAAGAATTATTAACACGAGATGACCGCACAGTTTAAAGTTAGTAACATCGGCAAGTTTTCTGAGTCGTGGAAGAATTCTCAAAATTCTGTTCACATAAATGATGAATTTACAGGAAAAAGCACTGAATGGAATAAAGTAAAAAGTCCTTCTTTTAATGGACCATATATTTCTTTTCCACCAGAGTGGTTTCATAGAGCTGGTGAGGAATTAGTGCTAAACTTGAAACCAGGACTTTCTGTTTTGACTCAAAAATCACCAGATCCCAGCTGGAAAAACTGGGTCTAAAACAAAACAAAGCCACTGTCGCACGTAGGCTTTCTAAAACAAACAAAATTGAATAAATATTTAACTTCAAGATGAACAAAAGGTCTGAACAGTGGTTTAACATAATAAGCTCCCTGCTCTTCCTAATTTCAAACCTTTTAATGTTTCAATGTTTCCACTCAACATTTGTGAAGGCTGCAAAATGAACAGACAGGAGAGGAACTATTTTTTACAGTGTTTAATGTTTTAAATGTCAGCTGGCGATGATAGAATTTACTCAAAACAATGATTACAGACTTTGCTTGCACAGTTGGCTTTTAGAAATGTCAGTCAACTTAGCAAAGAGCCTTTTTAAATACTGAGTGCTGCTTCCAAAAGCCTTTATAAACACAGAAATGACAAATCAAACACAACAAACACCAGTCTGTGACGATATACACCCTGCACTGCACTAATTTATGCAAAAGTTTTATTACAATATCACTTTAAATTAAAACCACAGTAACTCGCGTGTCTTACCATCGCCCTCCTCCTCATTCTCATCTTCTTCGTCTTCATCCTCGTCGCTATCGTCCCCCTCCTCTCCTGAACCGCTGCTGCCCTCATCTAGGATATCTGATGGAGGCGACAGCTGATTGGTTAAACAGTGAGGGAGATGACAGCTTATGGACGACTCAGAGTGTGAAATTTTCTTACCTTTTTTAATCGTTTTGTATTTCTCCTCATTCTCCAGGAAGTCTGGGTCCATCTTAAACACGTCTGTGTAAACACACACACACACACACACACAGACAGACATAAATTTTGGCGGCCTTGCAGTGCATATATATATATATATATATAAATACTAATGTCTGTAAACAAATATAAAGTCCCTGCTCCCCCTTTATCCATGTCTTAC
>JAOXNZ010000188.1:18929617-18944931 GCA_028566095.1 Kryptolebias brasiliensis | reverse complement strand
CACATTTTATAATAAATGTAGTTTTTTTTAGCATTTTAATGTATGTTCATGCTTTCTATATCTAAATCAGTTTTTTTTTTTTTTTATTAAACTGAGAGACAATCGACTTGCAACACACATCTGTTCAGGCTAATTTAATTCACCTTCAAAAAGAAAAACACTCAGGACTGCTTTAGCATACAGAACATTAAGACCACAACCTAAAGCAGTACGGTAAAAAAAAACATCGGTATGGTTCTGTAATCAGGTGGTGAAGGAATACTGTACCTGCAATCAATCAGCCAGCTTTCAATCTGGTTAGGATTTTGCCCTGTCGAAGAGACACACAAGCACATTAAAGCAATATTCCAGCAGATGCTTTGGAGTGATTACAACATGCTATAAAAGCATTACGCCAATGCCAGAGTTCATTATATAAGTCTCAACATCTCTGATGATCAGTCCCCACGACTGTAGGCTACAGTTCATTCAGCTTGCAGTGAATTAGTTTGAAACATTTTCTTTTTTTTTAATACAACAATACCTTGAAAGTGAGATATTTTTGCTCAAGGTTAACATGTTGTCAGAATTGCATTCAGACCCTTGGCAACCCTGAGGGCTCTCAGAATAGTTTTTTTTGCACTACAAAGATGTTATTAGACTTGCATTTCTTTATAAGTTTCCTTTTGCACCACCAGGGGAACTTTATGACTGCCTAAAGCCAGTGTCTAAACTGGGCTGTGACTGCTGGCAACTAGTTTGAAAAACGGCATTCACAAGGAAGTTTCCAAAAATTCTCGAAACCTTCAAGCGGGTTCTTCATTTCTTTTCAATGGAAACACTGCCCTTTTTATTTTTTTTGTAATTTTCTAGTTACTAACTAGCCTCTGACAGTTGAACCCAGTGAGATACTGGCTTAACAAATGTCCGACAGCCAGCGCGACCACATCACTTATGCATATATGACATTTAGTAATACCAGCAACAATGAAGGACACTGTAGTAAGTGCTGTGGGCTGTAGGTCTGTGGTATCATTTTAAAGTACAGCGCTACAAACTTTTAGAAAGAGGCAAAGACCCATACAACAGATCAGTCTACTTTGCGCAGCACACTTTCAAAAGAGGACGTCATAACAGACAATGGCATGGAAGACAATAGTTTCTACTTTATCATGTAGTTTGTTTGTTTTTTCCAGTAATATAATTCCCATATACCTTAACTTGCTCAGCCAATCAACTTTTGGTTATGTATGAACCAATCACATCTCCTTACATCATTTATATGTTTCTATTGAGCTACCTTTTGAAATACCTCAAAAAGTTATAAAAACTGTGAAAAGGTCCCCTGTGGTCCAAAAGCAATAAGTGAGCCTTTTCTTGCTGAACAAAATCTTAAACATAAGGATTGTTCCAGAGTTTTACAGAACACTGAAAAACAGCACAGCTTTTCGGACACGAGCTCTCTCTAACCTGGCTTTTCGGACTGTCTCTGGGTGTCCCCATTACTTTGCTTCTGCTGGGGACTTGGGGGGTCACCGCGCTCGGGTTTCGATCCTTGTAACAGGGACTCTCTGCTCCTAGCCCAGGCTTGACGCCGCACATCGGCGATGCTGACGGGCTTCCCGGTTGGATCTGAGAATCAATCAAGCAAAATGTGTGTCAGGGGAGACGGCTATGATGCTGTCAGTCAGGTTTGGCAGTTATTCAGCTGACAAACAAAGAGCCTAACTGGGTAAGTTTAAACACGCAACACTTGGGAGCCAAAATGAGCACAGCGTCCTCGCCCAATTTAACTGCTCTTATCAGGTTGATAACTAAAGATAAGGGCATGGCTGAGGGTCAGTATCCACATAATCATAGTGAATTCCAAAGTATCTTAACTGTTTACGTGTTAGCTAAGTGAAGCAATTTAACACATTTCAAGTGCTTTATTCCATTCTTTGCAGTCTTATTTCAGCAGTTTAAGTTGGTAAAAACAAGAAGACCCACTTGGAGCAGTGTTGGTTTTCATTTCCAGGAGTCCACTCTCCATTTTGGCACGTGCAATTTTACTCAGTCAGAGGACTGAGACAGGTAACACTCCTGCAGAAAGACAAAGGCTGTTAACAGTATAATAAACATGCTGTGTATGTACAGAAATCAGAGTTAGCAAAACATTTGTGGAGAATTTCCATCAGTACAGATGTTACAAAGCCACACTACAATAAGCAACAATTAAGGAATATAATTAAATAAGACATTATGGCCAATTTCTATGGTCTAATTAAAACACACAGCTGAGATGACCGAAATAAAGACAAACAAACATACAATTAAAGATTCACTTTTTTATGATGGCAGAGAGCCAAAAGAAAACCTTTTTGTTTTTCTTTGTGTTTCCTTTATTCATTTAGACCAAAGTTGCTCTTGTGGGTCAAACAGTAGTGGAGCTGTCAATTACATGTTTTTATTTTTGGTTGGACTAATTAAAACGTCTTTCAGCCTAATGGGCTAAGCAGTTATCTAAATGAGCAAGGCTGGAGAAAGGAAAAAGTGAGACGCTCTGTGGTAAGAGGAGAGCTTGAGACTAAGAGGCAAACTTTATTATTAATGACCTACACTCAGATTACACACACGCAGACACACAATGATTTTTGTCCAGTCAATAAAACTTAAAAAAAGATGGATGTAGAACCTAGATCTGAGAAGTAAACCCAGTACCGAAGTAACCTACAATTTGTTGGAATAACAGTTAGACAGGAAGGAAAGGGAAGCCAGACTGTGACCACTTATTTTATGAAACAGGTGGTAAATACTTCTTCAAAACTCTTCTGCTTGGCCTACCAGTACCTCCCTCCTCTCAGCCAGAGATTGGTTCAATCCGTTTTCATTTAGAACATGCAGAAGAGCAGAAGAAACTCTTTGTGAGTCATTTCGTCTTTAGTTTTTAATCTGGTCCTGCCACAACTTTTGACCCCCACTAAAATGGCAAATAAAGCTTGGGGTCCATTTTATGCCAAAGATTTTGAGTGCCCACATCCAAGATGCCTCAGGATTATTCAATAAAATGCTGCTTTTTACTGAGGCATGTGAAGTTGTTTTGTTTTCACTTCAGGACATCAAGACCCCATTGGACATGTCTCAGGGGACGCCCAGGGCCCTCTGGGGATATGGGGAACAGACACAAAAGCATGCAAAACTTTCTGTAAACCCACAGATAAAATAAAGTTACTTGAGCTTGTCTAAAGCTGGAAAACACAACTAAAGGACTTCTGACTTATCAGTGCCTTTAAGCAAAATCTGGGTAATGTAGACCAGAACTTAAAGCCATAATAGCTGTCAAAAAACACAATATTTCCAGTGTTTTTTATTCAAATTTTTGTATATGTGTATCATCTATGATAAAAAAAGTAAAGCATCATTCACTGCTAAAAGTCTACCGCATAATTTGTAATGAAATCAGAATACTCAGGTTTTGTCGCCAACAATTCGACAAAAAGTCATTTGTTTACATTCAAACATTGACGAGGTCACTTCGGACAGTCTTGGTGTGCAATGGATTTTGAGTCAGTAAAATAATCCTTGGATCCAAACAAAGTCAGAAGGATAACAGTGAATCAGAGATCCCAGGTTAAAAGTGTAAAGGTCAATTTCTTCTTTTCTTCTGGAAAGAGACGACAACTAAAAGCTATGAGGACGAGAGTCGACAGAAGTAGAGTCATTATTGGGTGGAAATTATTGGGGGAATGGAGGGAATTAAAGCCAAAGTTGGTGCTAAGATCATGTGCACGATCTATGGCAAGATATTCTGAACTCTTACAAGAGAAAGGCAAGGAATATTTGCCGTTTTCTAACACAATTTTTACAAAAACGCAGATGAGTTTGGGTTATGTTAAACGTCCAAAAGTCCATTTTCAGAATAGCTGCAAAAAGAAACCTAAAACTGTAAAAGAGGTTTTTGTTTGAACCTTTTTTTAACAGACGCAAACAAAAAGATAAAAAATGTTCCCGTCTTGACTGATCAGGCTAATCGCATTTCAAAAATATCAACAAATCTAAAACTGATGCCACCACTCGGCTGAGAGGAAGTATAAAAGGTTCTGCTGGAAAGGTATGACAGTAATGTTGACTCCAAACCAGAACATTACGGAAGGATGCTGGGACTGAAACCATCAATGGTGGAATTGAAATTGAAAAATAAACTGAAGCAACTTTCGGTATCTGCAATCATGCAAGCATGGGTCATCCGTCACTTTGACAAGTGCTGTTTTTGTAACATGAAGTGCTCAAATAAAAGACCGGAAGCTGGTAGAAAATAAACTGTGAAGAGATAACTTCTTTCCAGAACCTTCAGTAAAAATCTGAAGACTGGTCAATAGTTTGATGCAGACTGATCAGGTATAGCTCAGGTGACTGACTAAAACACTGAGTATTTCTCTCCTGTACCCTCAAATATCCTTATTCAGTTATTCCTTCTGTCTTCCATCATTATTTGCTTGTTTACTTACTTCAGGCCTTGACAGAACTTATCTCCATCTTTCTGGTACATTTTAATCTTGACCATCCATCTGACGCTGTGGTTCAAACACTCCTCTGCTCTCCTTTTTTTGGAAATGTTTTGGCATCGTCTTATCTGTCCTTTCTATTCTTAACGCTTTGTGTTGAACCATGTGTATTTATTCTTGTGAGGTCTTTCCTTTAATGGTAGACTCCAGGTTCTTGTGTGTGAGATCCAGGTCACCAGTGGGCTCTTTTCTGAAGGATTCCTTTCGGGTAGATTTGCTGGTTTTGCAGCTTAAG
This sequence comes from Kryptolebias brasiliensis, assembly GCA_028566095.1. Lineage (NCBI taxonomy): Eukaryota > Metazoa > Chordata > Actinopteri > Cyprinodontiformes > Rivulidae > Kryptolebias > Kryptolebias brasiliensis. Next base: position 18,940,173 of record JAOXNZ010000188.1, on the reverse strand, counting down.
GAGAACTGGCAGCATGGTTTTAATTCACGGCAGCAGATTCCAAATAGAGACAGGAATCATCATCAGGCCTTTAACACTGAAAGAGTAAGGTAACCGTCTAAAAAAGAGTCTATGTTGAATGTGGGTGTGATTAAATTAAAGGGAGTCTGTACATTAAGTCCATTTTCATTCTGTAACCACACAATCTATATCATTACATGACATGACATGAATGGTGTTTGTTGTTCATTTATTAGACTGTTAAAGAAAACGCATGCTTATTGCCTTTTTTTATTGCATTCTGCTGCTCTGTCCTCAGCCTGAAGTAGCAACATCACTCCGCAGCACAGCTCATTCCGTATGGACAGCAAAATTACAGCTTGAACGTGCGAGTGTCCATCTGCTCGTTTAATTAACTGGACATAAAAAACAACAACTAATAAGCTCCCGTCGTAAACCACAGAGAGAGAGAGAGAGAGAAAGAGAGAAAAAAAAAAAAAAAGAAGTGAAATATGACAGAGTCCGTGAGGCAAAGAAGGAGAAAAAGAGAGGAAGAGGGAGAAAGCTAAAGGAGCGCCCAGCCAAATCTAAACGAGAATGTGTGAAACAGGAAACAAGTGTTTAGAGTGAAGAACGGGACAACTTCCTGTTCGACAAAGAGAGAGAGAGAGAGAGAGAGAGAGAGAGAGACAAGGGAATGGGAGAGAGATACATTTATTTTTAGATCTGTCTTGCAAATGCAAAACGCATCGGAAATAAACAGAAAAACAACAACAGCACACAGTCCTGCGGGCATGCAGAGAAATCGCTCGACAGCAGCAGCAGCATCCTTGACACACGTCGGGGAAATGATCCGCGTGTTAAACGTTTCCTAAACTCTGAAGCTCACAATAACACTTGTCGACTTCAAGGATGTCTAACGGACATCCTGGTGCTGCCATTTGTGAAGAGCAGCAGATGTTCAAAGACTTCAGAGCTGATATAAAAGCACCAGGCTATCAGCTTCAAAAAGCTGCCATGTTTGTTTAACTTTAACTTTTTTCATATAAAACATAACAAATCATCTGGTCCTAAATGCAGCAAAATGATACTTCCACTGCCATGCTTAGAGGTGCAATGAGCTAGAGAGCTTGACTGATGCTTTGCAAATGTTTTTCCTTTCTTTGTTTGTAGATTTTTTTTTTTTCTTTTTCAGTTTTGGGGAGTCGACAAGTATGTTTACATCAACCATCTGGATCCTATGTGAGCTTTAACCGCGACAGGCAGAAATGCTCTGGAAAACCAGCAGATTTCGCACTATTTTTTTCCACACCTTTCACACGACGCGCACATAATGATTAAAAGAAGTCAACATGAGAAAGGCATTATGTTGCTCAGAGGTTACTCTGAATTCCTTTGTGACTTTACAAATTGCTACATGCTTTGTTTGTAGAGAAATACTTGTTGACTTGCCACTCCTCCTGAGTGTGAGCAGCATCTGTGCAGTCTGGATGGGTGCAGTCTAAATTCGCAAAAATGTTCTGGTTTGGTCTTTTTTTTAAGACCAATGAGCATCAAAAACTCAGAAGCCCCTTTTATTTTTGCTTTGATCCAGTCTCAAATGTTTCACGCAGATAGGGTTTGGATAAAACCCACCTGGAACAAAAAGCCACCGACAGATGAATGAAACCGCCTGGCTTTTACTTCACTTTCACATTACCCGTCTTTCCTGAATTTGAAAATCTTTTGGCACCTTCAGTATATACATGCCGTAACTGTGGTTACTTGCTCAAAGTCAGTAAAATCTTTTAGTCTTTTTTTAATTGTATCAAACTTTAGGGACTTGTGCATAATCTTATGATCCTTTAGGCAATACTTAGGCAGATTTCTAAAGAATCCAACGCTTGTCTCGAACGTCCAAGAAATTCTACTTAATAATGAAAGACCAAGCATTTCTTGCATATTACCCGTCACCTTTCACTCCAGAGTTTTAAAGATGATGACAAAGTTAAAGGCTTTTTGAAAACAGCGTTACGTGCCATCTCACAAGCCTTCTCGCTCAGAGGATGTGTTGAGAATGACTCTCAGCTACTACCGCATTAAATTTTAGCTCAGTGTCTGTAAGATTGACTGAGTTGTAGCCATTTCCGTGTTCGCTAAAATCGACTATCTGTGGCGGCTAGCTTGAACTGGCTACAAACGTAATCAGTTGTAAATATACATCTAATGATTACTTTCTGAGAGTTTCATTTAAATCCATCCAGTGGTTCATGAAATATTTTGCCAACACACAGAAACACAACCAAAAAGTATCCAGATATAATTCCAGAAATGGCCAGAGATTAATTGAATCAGACGACACATTTATGTAAACATAAACAGTACGTGATGTAAAAAAAATGCATTATTAGCAAAAAGACAAACCCGATAAAAGCTCTTAAATGTAAAGTCACCTTTTGATAAGTAACACGTTCTGCATATCATCACACGTATCTAAAGTGTAAATCTATGTAAGGCAGCAGTGCAATAAACTTATTGAAATGTGAGGATTTTCTGGCAGCTCTGTTTTCTTTCACCGTGAACTGAACGCCACAGAGAGAAGAGGAGGACTGGCTGGCTGCAGGATCACCCTGCCTCGCTGTTAGCTTCACCTGTCGCCTCTGACAGGAGACAGACTCAGCATCAACGCCACGGACAGAGTCCAGGGTCGGCGTCACAGCAGGACAACACTCAAAGACTCAGCTTCTCATCGGAGACATCATCTGCGCTTGTCCGTAGACACATATTCATCCAATCTGACTGAAATGGTTCAGGTTATAAAACTAGATGGTAACAAGCAAAGGGACTTGGTAAGCTGTACATTTACACATGACCAAAAACTGGAATGAGGATTCCAGTTAACCATAACTTGTGGGAGACTGGGCCTGCTCAGATAAGAGTTTTCGTTCTGTATTTAAGGCATTAGGAAAGCTGCACTTAAACAAAGAAACCATCTGTAAAAGAAAATAAACTAAATTTATTATTTATATCTGAAGCAAAATCATCCCATTTGACCAGAACTCATTCTTAATTAGCTCTCATGATTCTCAGCAGAAGAAATGTGAATAATTTGGATTTTGAATGTACTCACAAAACTTTTTGTGTCATGAAGCTACAGCAGTCTACAGCACGGCCTACAGCTTGCAGAACTGCATTGTAGGCCGTGCTCGTCATCTCATAGCTAAATAAATAAAATCAAAGATGGCCCAACACGTACTAGGAACACCGGCACACAGACTTGTCAGAAAGGAAACACGGTTTGGCTGTAAATCTCCGTGAGGCAAATGACAGCTTGTGATATAAATTCAGTTTTAAAAACCTTAATCTCTGTCAGCATTTATGTGGACAGTAAGGAGTTGTCCCTCTGCGGTCACACTGGAAGCAGCCAGTGTGTATAGGACGTGTCCAAAAGATCGAGATCTCCTCACAGTTCCACACATATAAACTGTAATTGCACTGATCTCAACGAACAAACTTCTCAAAATTAATAGTTTTTTTATGTAGGGGGATTGTAAAACCGATGATTATGTCAGTACAGATGACACGTGCTTGTAATGCAGAAGTAAAACAGTTTTATGATGTAAAAATTAAAACTGCTGTTAATCAGTAAAAGAAAGGACTGAATGAGAAACCTTTGATTTAGACATGAAACATGAAAATAGAACAAAAAAAGAACTTTCTGTTTCACATATAATCTCATTTGACTGTACTTCACAGTATTTCATGCTCAAGGAACTTCATGACAAAAATTATTCTTTTCTATACTCTATTTTTACCTAATTTCCTCTTTAGGAACTAAAAAAATTCTGCAAACAAAATGTGACTTAAATACGGATTATTGAACAAAAATACCCAATGCACAAATGTGTGTATATGCAATATATATATAAATAAATAAAAACACTTAAGATAAGAGTTAAAGATGACAAAATCCTTACAAACTTTATATTTAATTAGGTTATTTTCTGTTCAGTTGAAGTTGTCTTTATGAAGTTTAATCATCTGCTTTATAAATATCCTCTGAAACTGCAAACGTTTTGTTGTTCTGCTCCGTTTGTGTCTCGTTCCTTAAAATGATTCCAGAGAGTAAAGACAAGATTTTCAAATCCTCCTTTTCAAAGTCAGCAGACAAAAAAACCCAAATACACTCAAACGACCAGAAAAAAAAATTAATCGATCAGAAAAAATGAATCCATTTTGACAGCCAATTTATCATCTACATCATTTCTTGAGGGAAAAAAAACCCACAATGCCCCTGGGTGTAGCTTTGGCCTGGAAAGATTTTTTTTTTTTTCTTTACAATTTAATACCATTTTTGGACCTTTAACAATCAAAACTATTAACAGATTAATCAAGAAAATTTAAACAAACACCATCAACACGTTTAAAACGGGTTTCTCTGACTAAAGTTTTGATGTTAAAACAGAAAATCTGTAAAACATATATAGTAGTTTAATTTATTGAGAAGAAAAAACTTAAATCTAGGTTTCAAAGACCAACAATCACTAATGTTACAAAATATGACCAAGAATTGTAAAGACTTAAGGAACATTAAAGTACTGCCTTTTATCTTTATTTTAGCAAATGGTTCTAAATCAATTAAAACCTTGTTTTTATATATAGGAGAGAGAGAGTTATTTTCTTAAATGTTATTGTCAGTTCTATTTAATCTTAACTGAATGCAATTTTCTAGTCCAATCAGAAGTCATAGTGGGTTTACTTTTATCTCAAACAGTCTGTTTGTCACTTCCTGTAAAAAAAAAAAAAAAAACTGTCTGAACTGCAGCTGCTAAACAAACACAGTTTGATTGATAAGCTTTAAAAAAGAAAAAAAAAGAAAGAAAGTTCAGGGACAAACGTGTTCCCATTTCCACTGCAGAGACAGCATCCACAAAACCACGTACAAATAACTGGAAAGCATCTCATGAAATGACGCAGTATTGGGATACATCGCATGATCTGTTAGTGTATGGAGTTATGAATGACTCTCAGCTACTACCACACCTAACTTTAGCTCAGTATCTGTAAAACTGATTGAGCTGTAGCCATGTTTGTCTTTTATGAGGTACGCTGGCTGTGGGGCCATCTTGAAATGGTTGCAGAGGTGACCTCCTGAACGTTTCATTAAAACGTGATCAGGGCTTCTTGACACATTTCGCTAAAGTACAGATAAATGAACCGACGTGAAGCATTATTCTCCCCCTTCACCTTTGGCGGCGGGCGATAAAAATAAAGTTTAGTGAGGAAGGATGAACTCGCTTCAGCAAAACCACATCAGAACAACCACAGGTATGAGGTACTTCCTCATACGAGTACCTTAACTGGAGTCTTTCCCCCTCTGCATCCTTTCCTTGTTTGTCTCCAAACACATTTGAAAAATGTAAAACATTTCCTTCACAAAGTTTTCCTTATTCATGCAGATGAGGCTCCACCAGCCTGTCATGACATTAATTAAACAATTAGGAGTTAATAACTGTAGCCTTTTGAACTTCGAGATGGGTCTAACGTCTGACAACGAGGTCTGCTTCCTGCATGTTGATGAATGAGAGAAATTCAACAGTGTCACGTGTTCAACCACAAGAGCCTGCTCATAAATTCATTGCGTTACTTTTATCAGGTTTGAAGCATTTACGAATTAAATCGTGACTTTGATACTTCTCCACAAATCAAACCGTTCAGCTAAAATCTGGACAGAGGCAGAGCTGATATGGAAGCACCCAAATGCATCACATCCACTAAACTACAGCTTTAAAACTGAATTAATTTATAAATAAATGTTGCACCAAGTCAATCTTTTTTTTTCTTCCTCCTAATAGCAATAACTGTTAGCTAGATTGACTTCCTCTGATCAGTCTGGTGCTGGTGGTTTTTCTTGTTGTAATCTTTGATTTAACAGATATCACTCCTCAAAGAGACACTTTCTTTGTCCTCAGTCTTCAGACACGCTCTATTAGAGGCAGACAGAATAATCGGCCGATCAATTTTAATCAGCCGATATGGACTACTTTAAAATAAAATAGAATTTAAAAATCTGCAATCGGCCATGCCTGTAGATAATTAATCAGTTACCAACTTCGAATAAAAAACAAAACAAAGATGGTTGACAAGGCTTTTTGCCATTAAATGACTTATCAACTGTGTTTGTCAACCAGCAATAGTTGGAGATCATGAGTTTCTGCGATTTGTATTTTGTTTGTCAAAGCCTGAAAAGCTTATACAGTTCCACTCCTATGACCAAATTTGGTCGTTTCCTGCCCTAAAAATAGAACAAGGTGTGAGCGGTTGATTACCAAGTGCTTACAAACTGTGACGTTATACATTTTCTATTTACAGCCCATTGTTGCACTCTGTTACAGGTCACTAACGAAAACCTGTAATGCCGTCAACAAAATCCACATTCTAATTTAAAAAACTTACAATGACTTTCACAAGAGATTCTACTGTTGGTGATTTCAACTTTGGATGTGCCTCTGTTTAGTTGGTAAGATCATATTTTCCAAAGACAATCTTCAATATTGTTGATATGAACAACTAAAACCTGAATGTAAAGTCATCTGACATGAAGACTTGGAGCAAGTTTTAAATACCAACCAGGTAAATGTGGGCATCTGTACCCCGATGGAAACAACAAACTCAAACCTGACATAATACAGCCCATAAAAGGATATATTACAGCTATTTAATGGCACACTTTTAAGCAACAACGCAGGCTTTTTTCATCTTTAAACTGAAAGGACACAGAGGAAAAAAAAAGAAGTACTAATAATTAAAACAAGAACAAAACTTTCCCATTTATTCCTAACTGCAAACTTTCTCATCTGCGACCTTGTTGCGCTGGTTTTAAAGAGGAACACAGTCTTGAAACGTAAAACACAACACCTTTAATTGAACTCTTCATCGGGGAAGAAGCTCTAGCAGGTTTGACTCTAACACAGATAAACATCTGGAACAAGAAAATCTTCGGGTGTTATTTCGTCTACTGTTTATTGACTTTAAAAAACAATAACATATGCGCTTAATTATTAATTAAAGTCCAAATTCAGCCTCATTGAAACAGCTTCAGGTGGCTAGATCAACAATTAGGAAAAGCGCCAGGTGATCCAAACCAAAAACACCCAAATAATAAACTGAATTAAACAAACAAGCACACTTGTGCTGATACAAAAATTTGCTTTTTAGCCACTGAGTAAATTAATTAACAAATCGAACGCCAGAAAATACAAGAAAACAAGAACAGTGGTGCTAATTCGACCCCTAAAACCTGTATATTTGGGGGGGTTAAACGTAGAGGTTGGCCGATACGAGTTTATCTGTGGCCAACGACGATTTTTACAAATCATGGCAGCCAATGGCCGATACAAAACACCAATTCTTTCTTTATTTATTAAGAGTATTTGGCTTAAATACACATATATAACAAGCCTTAAAACACTTCAAAGTAAGCTTGCAGTATCAGCTGCTGCTCCATCTTTATTTCCCTACTTGGTAATTGATTAAATGTGTACAGGCATAGTTATTTAAAACTCTCCAATATCGGCTGATGAGAATCGGGCGAGTGAATAATCGGTCTGTCTCTAGACAAATTAAGCAACAATCTAATGAATCACCTGACAAGAAACCACTAAACCTTTAGAGCTTTTACATGACAGCAAAAGGAAAACCCATCTCGTCAGCTGCAAGAAACACTTGAAAGCCTTTTAAATGTCTTCTTGAGTTTTTACTGAGAAACTTGGAAAGCAGCTTTCTATGTGCTGCAGGTTGTCTTCCTTCAGAAACACTCGTGTGACCGAAAGTTGTGCAACCTGAGCAAAAGCAGCGCGACAGGAAGAGTGCCAGCATGTGAGTGTGGACACGTCTATGGTGCCAGGCTGTTTGTCAACACAAACACACAACACTGGCAGCTATGAAGACGCTTTAAAGTCGCATTCTGCTTGTTGAGTTTTTCCTTTATTCCTGCTTTTTTGACTGAGTGTGTGTGTGTGTGTGTGTGTTTTCAGCCCGACCTGCTGCTGTGTTGACTTGTTTGACTCGAAGTTAGACCCACTTGTCTGACAGACTAAAACTCTCCGCAGACTCACAGCAAACAGCGAGCAGCTCCGCTTCACTCACCGTCATGTTTGTCCGCTCCTTCCGCGTCCGCTCCCAAACTGTCAGACAACTGGCCAAACTTTTTCTTCTTCTGCTTCTTCTTACAAACACTCCAACATTCCTGCTTCCGCTTCCTGAAACAAGTAAGAACGACAGCAGCGGCGGCGTGGAGGGAGGAGGAGGAGAAGGAGGAGGAGGAGGAGGGGGAGGAGAAGGAGGAGGAGAAGGAGGAGCAGGAGGAGGAGGAGGAGAAGGAGGAGGAGGAGGAGGAGGAGGAGAAGGAGGAGGAGGACGAGGAACTAATAAACACGCCTCATTCTGAGGACAAACATCAGCTTTTATTACCAGACTCCAAATAACAGCAGGAACACAAACAGCCTGATTGTTGTTTGTTTGTTTGTTTGTTTGTTTGTTTCTCAGCAGCAGAAACTGAAGCAACACGTTTATTTTACTCTTACCTCCATTTTGTCCATCAGGTCAAAGAAATGAGCCGACTGCAGAAAGACAGAGACATGATGGTTGGTTCAAGGCATCATTTTAACTCAACTGTCCAAATGTCCAACTGTCCTCTGAGACAAACGTTTCCCTTCTTTATTTCCTGACAGCAAAGTGGGAAGAAAAGACATTTCTGGACATGATAGGACATGTCCTTCAGATCGAGGATGTGTTCTTTAACAGGAGGACGCGTCCTTTACCAGGAGAATGTGTCCTTCAAACGGGAGGACATTACCTTCATGGTGGGCGGAGCCGTGCGGGGCGGGGACGGCGGGCTGTCTGTCTCGGGGACATGGGGGACACTCAGGAGTTCCTGTTTGCTGCAACAACAAAAAGACATCAGGAGTCACAGAAATCAATGATGTGTCAATAAAACACTGATGGCGGCGGGCAATAATGTTTTTATCTGTTAGCAAAATATCTCAGGAGTCACTGGATGGACGACGTCATTCAATTCAAGATGGCCACCAGAGGTAGTCAACCTTACAAAAAAGGTAAACCTGAGTCAGTTTAAAGGACACTGAGCTGAAGTCTGGTGTGGTAGTAGCTGAGAGTCGTCCTCAGGACACATTCTGACCAATAACTGATTAAAGTTCCTCAGAGAACCCAACCAGAACCTTCAGGAACCGTCCTGAACAAGAACCTGATGTTTGGTCTGAAGAGAAGAAACACACCTGATCAAAGTCCACCTGAGGACAGGTAACTAGTTTTAGTCCCGAGTCGTGGACCGGCGAGACCCAAAGCATGCTGGGAGTTCTTTTTGGATTCTTGTGATCCGTGTGTTCTTGTGTGGTTCTGCTCTCTGTGTTTCCTGTCAGTCCCACCTGCACCTGTCTCTAGTTAGTATCCCTCCTCACCTGTCACCTGTTCCCACTCCCTCCTTAACTCCGCCCATCTCTTCATCAGTGCTTCATTGTTGCTTCTAACCTGGTTCTCCTCGTGTTCCCTGTCATCCGCCGTCTGATACGTTTCTTTAGTTCTTATTAAGACATCAGTTCTGAGCTCCTCTGTGTCCACCTGTCTTCTGGGTTCAGCCGACAGCAAACGTGACGAGCCGACGGAGGAGAACCGGCCTCATTTAATGGTTCTGTGGATCGACGCTCGTCTTCAGATCAGACGCTTGGTGGAAACTTGTTTCTTAGCAGAACATCTGGATCTTCTGTTACTGATTTGACTTTGTTTGGGGTTTGCTGTGAAGTTTTGTTTTATCTCTCAAATGTGCTGTAAAAATGTTGTTATCTCATCAGTGGAGGTTTAAGCTCAGTTTATTAAAGAGGTTTGGTCTAAAATCAGAGTTTTTGGACCCAATAAAAACACCTGCTATACTGATGAAGACAAACGGAGGCCGGGCTCAGCCTTAGAGATCAGGAGAGGAGCTCCATCATCCAGGAGGAGCTCGGAGAAGAGCCGCTGCTCCTCCTCATCGAAAGGAGTCAGCTGAGGAGGTTCAGGCGTCTGATTAGGACGCCTCCATTAGGAGTTTTTTCAAGAGCCCTCAGGACAGAACCAGAACTCTCTGGTCTGGGAACACCTTGGGATCCTCCAGGAGGAGCCAGAGAGGGAGGTCTGGGTTTCTCTCCTGGACCTGCTGCCTCCAGGACCCGACCACAGATGAACGTTAGAAGATGGATGGACAAACGGACCATCTATTTAAAGTCTACAGGACTTGGGTTTGGATCTGATCTCAGAGTTTTAACCTGATTTGGTTTAATAATAAAGGATCAGATGTCATCCTTTGATCTTTATGTGAATTCTTGGGGAAAAAAGATAAAAGTAAAAAAAAAGTGTTGAAGAGAGATAACGCTCAAACTTTCTGATCTCACAGACGTCCTCTTATAACAATCTGAGCTGAATAAAAGAAAAGCTGCTGCCTGCAGCTCAGTACGGTCACCATGGTAACCACACAGAGTCTCTCACTCCCTGACAGGCATAAAACCAGAGTAAAAAGTAAACCTCAGACAAACAGCCTCTGTGTG
>JAOXNZ010000188.1:18841265-18851676 GCA_028566095.1 Kryptolebias brasiliensis | reverse complement strand
GAGAGGCCAGAAGATCTGAGGCAGATATACTACTGCAGTGAGATGAAAGCTGAACTCTGTGGTCTGAGCTGAAAGCCAGGAGAGAGACCACAGTGACCAGTATCAACTGCTGTGGTGTGTGTGTGTGGTGTGTGTGTGTGCGTGTAATGTAGTCTTCTTGTGGTAATTTTGGGTTTGAGTTTTGAATTTGCTGACAGCTGACGACTCCTACACTTCCTCCGCACTCTTTCATTTCCCTCATTTATCCCTCTTTTAAATTATTCAAATGTTAAGTTTTCACCTTCAACAAAAGTCTTTTCTCATGAATAAAGTATTTATTGACTTTCAGTCCTGTCTGACATTGAAATTAGGTGTATATGTATCTTGTCAGTGGATTTTAATGTTGCTCAATATGAGTTAAAGTGTTTCATCAGTTTTCACCAGATCAGAGAAGCTCATTTAGATACCTCAGAAACTTCTTTTTTTCCCATTTCAAAATTTCAACAGAGTAAGACATGTCCTGATAAATGTGGGGGATGTGAAGTGATTCTGCCTATCAGTGAGTGAAGATGACCAATTTTCCCAACTGCAAGAATTCACTTCTGTTGCAAGCTGATGTCAAATAAAAATACAAAAATCATGACAAAAAAAACCCCTCAGTGATAACATCTGTGTTTGTTAAAGCACAGTTACATCCAAAACTAGTGATTACATGTACGTTAGTTCAGATCGACAGTGAGGTTGGGTTTCTCCTACACATTGAAAAGGGTGAGAAGCACAAACAGCACTCTGCTATCCACCCTTTCTATTGTTGTTGAGCTACTTGCGTAAGTGCAGAATAAATGTTGATTGCAGCTGTCTTTAGTGCGCATGTGCAATTTTGGTGTCAGAAAATCGGAGCACTATTGTGTATAAGAACAGTCGAAACGCAACAAAAATGTTTCGGTTTCACTTAAAAACAGCAATGTGTAAACGGCGCGTAAGAAGCCTTTCCCAAGTGTAATCAACCACTGAAGAAGGATGTCTATTTACCAGTTCATATACAGATTCACACAATGTTGAACACATCAGGGACAGATGGGGGATCATCTCACCCAGAAAGAGCCTGGCTCCAAACCAGCAACAAGTTGCTCTGTTTCATGAGCTGCAAACTCAGATCAACATGAACTCTCAGGAAGACCTACACTGTGTGTCTGTGTGTGTGTTATCTGTGGTATGCTCATAAATAGATGACCCCATCTGCATTTACATCCATTGATCAGATCGCACCAATCAGGTTCAGATATGAAGCTTTGATCTCAGACTCCATGTAATCCGTGTCTGTTTGTTCTGAGTGGGGAGGGTTGGAGGAAGAAGAGGAGGAGGAGGGTGTAGCTGCTGACATTACTGAAAACGAAAGGAAATGAGTGTTTAGTCCTCTGAATAACTGACTACATCCAGGATTTCCCTTTAAACTGGCAAAATGTGGACAAAAGAGCCAAATTCACAAAAACCTCATGGAAGAAAATGTCATAAAACTGTTCCATATTGGCTGATACTTTTCCACTGAAGTAACTCTGGCACTGTCAAAGTCAAGTCTTTCAAAGATTAATGAAGCTGAAAACATACATTGTGTAAAAAAACAATTATCTTGTCCATTCATTTTCTGTACCTAATCTTATTCAGGGTCGCAAGGAGTTGGTGTTAATGTCCAGCAGTCAAAGGGCGAGAGGTTTGGTACACCCACACTAATGATGGCTTTAAAGCACTTCTTTTTTCCCCTTAAACCTTAATATTTCTAAGGTATAAGACACCACACTGAATTGTTAGTCTGAACATTTCAACACCCATGAGCCTCAGGTGCCATTGATATGAAAAAAATATGTGCAACAGTGACTCCGAATATGTCAAGTCTACACAAATACACACCAAAAACTGAAATTTTAAAAATATCTATTTTGGAACATGTTTGTAAAAATCTTTGTTTTCCATTTGCACGAGGATGAGTGATGCAAACTGTGAAGAAAACATTTTGCCAACTGTCCATGTTTCCGTGGGCAGAAAACCTGACTGAATATTTAATGTGATCTGCAGCCTTTTTCAGGCAGACGACTCACGCTGCTGTTTTACATCCACACGCCACAAAACCAATCGAGCACTGTCAATCTGAGCAGTCTTTTAGAGCTGCAAAACGTCCTGCGTGTCTGTACTGTTTCTACTAGTACCTGCTTGCTTGTCAGCGCAAATCCTGCCTGCTTTTTCAGCCCCTCCAGAATCACAGCATCCACCTGTGGGTTCTGAGACGAGAGATGCTGTCATAGCCTGTTGTGCAACATGATTGTGGAGCGGTGGTATTAATCCTACACGCAAAAATACATTTTACAGTAAATAAATAAATATTTACACCTGAGTTTGTCATATTTTTTAGACTGTTTGATTAAGTCCAAAGTTGCTGGCCAGAGACAAAAGACAAATAAAAGTCAATAAAAGCTTTATTTTATAACAACAGGAGAGACTGAAAGATCTTCGAGGAATCAAAAGTTTGCAAGAACTGATGACGTGGGTTATTGATGAACCTGTGGATGTTCCAGGATGTATCTGTTTCTGAAGATGAAGTCTCACATATTTAGTTTTCTTTGCAGATTCAAAAGGAGTCTGAAGAGGGAGAGAGGTGAGGATGAGGAGGAGGAAGGTGGCGGAGAGCGGACAGACAGGTGAGTCTGGCTGTAGATATGCTGATCTGACCTCTCTATTCTAGTTTTTGAGCTGTGGATAAACGTCGCTATTCTGAGGTGAAACTAGGCTGAACCTTTAGCCCCTCCTACTATTTATGGACCAAAAAACACAAAAACTGGTGCCTGGAAGAGCTATTTGTCTATATTCATCAATCACACAACATTTTAATGCTTAGGATGCCAGAGGAAGTAAAGTTCTTTAATGACTGTAATCTTCCTTTGTTGGAAGGTAAGCTATTACCAGATCAAACGTCACTCCTGGCAGCTGAGGGAGTTTCAGTGAAAACCTTTTATAAAATTTATCTGCTAAAGATATTCCCATTAGCATGAATTGTGTAACCTTGAATATCAAAAACCAAATATTTAATTACACTTTTAAAGACATTCAGCCTATTACACAGAGGTTGTTGAACTTGTTTTTTCAAAAGGTGCTCTCCAGATATTCATACGATGATCTGAACCCCAAATTCATGCAGCAAAACACTTTTTTGATTATTTTTAATTTATTTATTTGTTTTCATTTGCATGTCAGACAAAAATGTCCTTTTACTTATGGTTAAATGTGCTTCTAAAAACTTTTGCCTTGTCAATTGTTTTTTTTTTTTCTTTTTCCAGGAGGAGGTTCAAGTATTAATCTGAACCATACGTCTTAGTCATTTGTACTGATGACAGATCCAGGCGAGACGTGCTCCAACAGTGACTCATAAAACATTTTCTAGGGAAAAAAAAGACCAGCGCTTTACATCTGGACCCAAGAAGTCGAGGTTCTGAGGCAGGGAGTAAAAATGTGTACATGAAGCGAGGTGTTGTTTGGAGAGGTGTCATGGGAAATGTTGATAATGTTTTTGGTCAAAGTCGTGGATAAATGTGCTTTACATATAAACTGAACTGACTTGGTGCGAACGCTGACAAAAAACAGTCCGATTGTTCTACGTGAGGACACACAGATTACTGTGGCGATCTGTGCTTCACGACCATTTATGGAGAGGTTCCTGTGACGGAGGTCGTTGACAGTTAGTCATAAGATCACACACAGACACGCACGCTGGCAGATTAATGTAGGTCAGTCAAAGAAACTGTAAAACACAGAGAACTGTAAATATTTTAGGAGTGATGTCTGTGGCGTGACACCCCCCCACCGCACACACACGCACACACCCACATACCCCTACACACACACATACACAAAGACCCCCTGGCAGGAGAAGGGGGGTGGGGGTGTGTGAACAGCTTGTGACGTCTCCAGGCCATGATAACGTCTGCTAATTGGTTCCATCAGGCCTCTCAGTGTGTGTGTTTGTGTGCACTCTGTAGTCACAATTAAACACAGCTTGCATATATATGTTTTAAATTAGGCAAATAACTTTTACTTCCTTCAAGATTACATTTGATTAAAAGATGAGACAAATTGAACTATTGATCATAAAACTAAAAGTAGCATTCTTTGAAGAAATGCAAATCAGCACCATTTCACCTTTGAATCAGTGCTTTGCATGCAGTAGGTAAAGTGTAAACTGAGTAGCACTCTCATATTGATAAAAGGATACTTCAGACTTTTTGAAGTGCGGTTGTGTGTTGTATTTATGAGTGGTTGGTGTCATTCCCGCTGTAGACAGCAGTCAGAATGATCTGATTTTGGAGAATCAAAAGTCAAGCTAGCAGCTACTTAGAAGAGGACACATCTAAGAGCAATTTTTTATCCATCCAAAAAAACTCAAACTTCAGATATTTCATTGTGGTTCAACAGCAGGCTTTATTAATAATAATAATAATAATACAGTGTCACTTTTGCATCAAACAAATAATTATCATAAAGTGTGTTTGTGTTGGAACCATTACAGTCTATGTTTGGATCATGGTCTACAGAGCAACACCGTTTTTTGAACAAGCAATGTTAAGTGCATCTAGTCCACATAACAGTATGTTGCAAAAATAAACTTGTCTAAAACTCCACAAAATAATAATTTCATTTTAACAGCTTTAAAGAAGCAAAAACACACCAAAATCACCTGGCAATGTCATTTAGTGACAGAGGTTGCAATAAACTTCTGCAACTTCGGACAGAGTGTGGGACTGTCTCTGTGCTTCTTTTGAATCAGTTGTCCTTCTCCTACGCATGTCTCAAGTAATAGATGTGCAAAGTATTTTGTTTGATTTAAACAGCTTGGACATGTTTGAAGTTTGAGTGTTTGGTCATCATATTCAGCTTTCTTTCCAAAGATATACAGACATTAACCTAATCACAAATACAAAATATACAAAACAAAGAACGCAAAACTCCAGTCAGACGTCCCATTAAAAGAAGGCTGCCTCACAGCCGTTTCAAAAGATGAGCAGTTTCTACGCTTCAGGTGAGAAAACGGGGCCAAATTCCTGTAATAATTGAAGATCTATGAGGATTTTACCTTGTACTATGGAAGAAAAATAAATACTTTCTTACAGATGAATCAAAGTAAAAAAAATAATAAAAAATGGCAGAACCAGAAGGTTGTATGCAGGGCTTGAACAGGAGGGAATAACAGCAGTTCACCAAAACCCACATAAAACATAGTGGAACTCCTTCAGTCTGGGGTGCCTTAAACATCTGGAATCACCTGGCTTGCATCTTTGTGGAGGATGATTCATACTGCAGAGTGATAATGAGGCCTAACCCACCTCAGAGCCTTGAAAAATTACTGGAAGACCAGAAAAAAAAATGGCCTTTGAGACTTTCTGTTGCAACCCCAAACTTGGGCGAGTCCATTCAAACAAAGAAATGCCGCAACATCCTAAACTTTCTGTACATTTTCACTCGTTAATTCTGATCATTTGTGTTATATTTTTATGGTCTCTTTTATTTTTAAATTTAAACTGAGTTTGGATCAGAAGTGCCCCATTTTCCTTGGTCTCAAAACTTTGTACACTACGGCAGTTGTGGCAGGGTTACAGTCAGGGTCAGATCACTGTGGATGAGAAGAGACGACAATCTGACAAACATCCTGAACTCATTCATGTGTGATAATATGAACAGAATCACAAGAAATAAATATCAAATCAGCCTGCAACATGGGAATTTTCTTGTTTTTGTTTTCAGAATGTGTGGTATTTAACTTTGCTGGTTACTTCAGTTTGCCATTTGTTTATGACCATTTGGACCACATGTTTTCTCCACATCTTTATGTAACATCCAAGTTTTGTGAATCTGACACTTCTGAAATGTTATTTTTTGTCACATGTGATCTCCACCTCCGGTGTACTCGACAGTCTAAAATACACCACTAATGTCAAAAAGTTATACAACAGTGTTATAGTAAATGTTGATAAAATATTAGCATTAAAGTATCAAAAAAGCAAACAAGCATTTCTTTAAGGATTGCATATCGTCCACCACGTTGTACGCAAAAATGTTCATGGCAGCAGGATAATAAGGTCATCGTCCTAATGTACAAACACAAACCAGTTGGACTATAAAGCTGTTTGATTCTCTGCACAGTTCCAGTTAGGATGAATACAGAGGATTTTCTAAACACTGCTTCAGCCCATTGATGATCATTGGTGGACCTAATCCAGATTAGGTCAGCAGCAAAGACATTTT
This sequence comes from Kryptolebias brasiliensis, assembly GCA_028566095.1. Classification (NCBI taxonomy): domain Eukaryota; kingdom Metazoa; phylum Chordata; class Actinopteri; order Cyprinodontiformes; family Rivulidae; genus Kryptolebias; species Kryptolebias brasiliensis. The sequence continues at coordinate 18,845,409 of JAOXNZ010000188.1, read as the reverse complement.
GGAGTAGACCCCAGAAACTGAAGGTGTCAGAAAGCACAGAAAGAAAGCTTTACTCTTCAAGTGGCTTGATATTTATCTATACAATACATTTTTGTTAAGAGTTTTAAAACCACAAAGATCTGTAGTCAGAGGTTTCCTGTCCCAGTGGGAAGCATTGCCTAATTTCAGATGTCATGCTAGATGAGGTTAACTTCTTTTTGAGTTTTAAATTTGCAATCCTGTTTAGTCGGTGTCACTTTGTGCAAAACAGTCCAAACTGATCTACTTTTTATATACACAATCGTTTTTTTTATAATTTATTATCACGAGGTTGCATATTTTGATGGGGTTTTTTTTTGTCCCAGCTAAGAATAATACACATCCTCTTCCACACTGTGTAAATATGGATTTCTTTTGTAATCACAGAGTCAAGTGATTGTTGTTTCTAGTCTCAGCACCGTGGGTTTATGAACTTGGGAAAGCAATGCTTCTAAAGGAGCACTAAAAGGGTTATTTGTTTTGTTTGGCTGCTGACTACAAGAATCAAAATTTGGTGTACAGAGAAGGCTATAAATCTCGACTTATCAGCAATTCTGCAGTGTCAGATATTTACCCATCGCCTCACAACAACAAGCTTACAAGTCTGCATCTCAGCCGGGGTATAGTTTGTACGTCTTCATTGTGCATGCATGGGTTTTTCCCAGTACTCTAGTTTCCTCTCATAGTCCAAAAACATGCATGGTGGGTTAATTGATGATTCTAAATTGGGGGGTGACTGTACGGTTGTGCGGTGCATCCCGCCTCTCACCTCTTTACAGCTGGAGATAGACTCCAACTTCCAATGACTCTGAATGGGAATAAGCAGGTCTGGAAAACAAATGGATGCATGGAAAACTGTCAGGTGGGAAGACCTGCGAAACTTTGACCAGAGTCCATTTTATGAAAAGAGTGACTTAGTGTTCCTCCCTATTTTGAATCATTTTTATACACTACCTAAATAAATCCAAAGGGGCTAGTTTAATTTCTGAAACAAATTGAAGTAATAATGGAATGAGCGTTACTCACAAATATTTCACTGAATGCCTCAGTAAATTATTTTGAGTTTGTTTAGATTACGGCTCTAAAGCTAAGCTAACAGTCTGACAGAATTTCATGGAAAAATGAGGGTGTTAACACATCTTCCAAAAACAATCAGAGCCTGTACATGTGAACAAAGACCTTGGAGTGTATGAAGGCCTTTGCAGACTGAAACAAGACCTTCATTGTTTAAGAACTGGACCTTACAGACTGGACGGAAACATTAAAAAAAGGCCCCAAAATAGACAAAATGTGAAAACCAAGAAGAACTCTGAGAAGAGAAAATTAGTTACACAGCCAAGTCAGATGGGTTTAACTCACTGTTGGCTAGTTGAGAAACCTGACGACAGAAAACAGGGGGGAACTCTGATCTCAGAGCGATGCAGGGGTCCTGACGGTGAAACGCAACGTAAATAAACTTGGCCCAGTAAACTGGGTCAGAGTTCACAACCACAGTCTGTTTCATTTTAATACCACAATGATTAATAACAAGATCATGGGAGCTAGATCACTGTATTTATCTGTGTGTGTGTGTGGCCATATGTTGAATCATTAATGAGCTACAGGCCTGCAGCAGTTACAAAGTGTGTGCGTGTGTGTGAGAGAGAGTGTGTGCACGTTGTCCCACAGGCAACACAAGCTGTTTCTGAGCAAGATGCCTTTGGACACACACACAAACACACATACTGCTGACTGAAGAGACAGACTCCTCAGCTTTTTATTTTTTTCTGTAAGGAGTCAAATGTCTTCTGAGCTAAAGAAAGACTCACAAAAGCCTTCCTCTCTTAGGCCTTCTTCACACTGGATTAAGGCTTTGGTTTGATGTAAAGAATGAATAAATCAGACAGGGTCTTTAGGTGTGTGTTAAGAACACAGAGAGATATCCCCATTATGCACAGAGAGTACAGATTGTGGAGGGCTTTGAAAATGTCCGTAGTAAGGTTGTGGTTGTTTATCATCCTGGTGGCAGTGGGTCAGTGATGTGGGGCCCTTAGAAACCGATATGGACTGTTTGTTGAGATTTTGAAACAGGACTGACCATTCATCTTCATGCTGAAACTACAGTCACGATTGTGACAAGATCATGGAAACAATCTAGCATAGATGTCATACTTATGGTGGCAGCATTATGTCACCTCAGTAAACTTTTTTAAGACTCACCTGCCTGCCCGCTCTCCACCGCTGTCCTCCTCGTCATCGTCTTCATCGTCTCAGCCTGTCATTCAGTGTGAAGGACCCCTTGCAATTCAAGGATGTAACAAATTCTGAATCTTAATGTCTTACAAAGATTTGGTTTATAAATGTTCTTGCTATATTAACTATGGTTTTAATTTTCTACTTGTCAAGCATGGAAACTAGAAAATACAATGACAAAAATTCTGGTGCTTCAAATGTTAGGAGTAAATCTAGACCAGACAGAGGAAGAACTAAGTCTAACAGAAATTGACATACTTTTACTTATGAGGAATTTAAGATTTGAAAAATGGTTTTAGGGGGCAAGCTGCCCTGCATAGTTGCCAAAAACAACAAAAAAAGACTTCCATTGCTATCGTAATTTCTGAAAAAGTCTGAAGAACTAATCAAGATTTCAAGGCTTTTTAAAAAATGTTCAAAACACCACAAGATGGAGGTATTCAAAGATGCATGTCTAATAAACATACTAGAAACTTGTCTCAATTTAAAGATCAGTACCATAACCACATCAAACTAACACATGTTTGCAAGTCTGCTATATTGTGTTAGTATGTTGTTGAAGCAACTTTGAACATTATGTGTCAATATATCACTCACAAATTTGTTTCCACAAACTTTCCACTCATAGTGAAAAATACCCTGAAAGTAATCAAGATGATCACACATATATTTGAACGAATACGTTCAAATCCTCCGTTGACGCAGGAATTTGCTCCACATACTGATGCTGAGACAACTGTCTGATCAGGAGGCAGAGACGCTGTCTTCACTTTATGGAAGGAGATGCAGAGTGACATCCACATCAGCTCCTTCCTGTGTCAAAGTCCTCTGTGATGATGTCACATCCTGTCTGGAACAACAGCCATTGTGCTCCTCAGGAAGCGAACTTCCACCACACGGTTTGTTCTTCCTGCTGAGGGGCATTCAGTGCAGCTCCACTCTGATGCTGCTGCTTGGCAGGAAGTGTAGAGATGAAAATGCATCAACACGTAGACACGCTGCTAAATTAATTTAACTCCTATATGCAGGTGTAGCCAGATATAACATGCAAGACTATTAGAAGATTTTGTAGAGCTCAAGCTGCTAGTCACACCTCTGATACCAGCGCATAAAAAGGCTGCTTGGAGCTCCAGATTATTGTAAGAGGGTTTAACACTTTTCAAGGGTGTGACATGATCAGCAGAAGCACAAAAAAAATGCAGTGTTCTGTGTCTTTTCACATAAATAAACAGGAAGAACTTGCATAAAACACTGAGCTGTTTCACATGTCAGTCTTATGGTTCTTTATACTGTACTTGCACTTCAACACATTTTCTCTTTATCTTGTGACCAGAGGCACACAAAATACAATCACCACCATAATCTGTAAACTCTGATCATTTCCACCCTTAAATTGTATCTGTTAAACAACTGGAATTGCTCACAAAACTACAAAACAGAAAAAAATGCACAATAACATTGTTTTTCATTCTTTCTGCTGCCTTTGCTGTTTTAAAACCTCTCAAACGCCTCTTAAGAAATTCCAAAATGACCTGACAGCGAGGTACGCCAGTATCTCTCTGGGCTGGGACTGCAGGTTACTAGTTGGTGAAAGGCTTTCACGAGGGAGCCATCACGGTTGCAGGGGGTTCTCAATTTCATGGTGTGAGTCGAAGAGGCTCGTAGTCTTGTCACATGAATTTTGAACATATCTTAAAGATTTGCGCAACAAATTTTCTCTCATATTAGTCACAGAGTTCTTGAGGGTATCTCAAAATCGTCTCGATTTTGTCCTGAATTTAGTTTCTGTAAATTCTACAGCACTACAGCTGTAGTTCAACAAGTTCTCTAATGTCAGAAAACATCAGACCCCTGAGTGTCAAGGTCTAAAAATCACACCAGTGATAAATAATAT
>JAOXNZ010000188.1:18796911-18807702 GCA_028566095.1 Kryptolebias brasiliensis | reverse complement strand
CACCTGACGACCTTGGTTGGGAAATCGTACGATCAATGTGATGTGTTTCCCCCGGAAAGCTCTGCAAGACAGAAGTCGTAAAGATCAAGACAAAAAAAAACAAAAAAAACAATTTCACTGCTTTGATTCATCCTTATTTGATGACAAAACTAAATACTGTGAGACATCTTTGGTTAGCAGCTGATGTGTAACATTATGTTACTTCGTTCTTGTGAAATAAACCAGTTTTATTCCAAATGTACCTTGACATAGGCAGTATGGTCCTCTCCTCGTGGTAGTCACTGTCACACTCATTAATGTACTCCTTGAGCACTGTAAGAACTCGCACCATACGGATGGCCTCCTGCCGTGCACAATTAATGCTGTCTTTGTCTCCGTCCAGCACACACAGAGTGTCGTAGGATGCCTTCAGACGGTCAAAACACGACTGGATGAAATCTTCATGAATCTCAACCTGAAGGGAGAAGAAACAGGTGAGGACAACTACCCAAGCATCACCCATTATGCAGACATGTACTTGTTGGACAAACACTAAAAGGAAATGATCCCTCTACCTGGTTGACTTGTAGTTTTGGTCCAAGGTTGGTGTAGATCTCTTTTAGTAGGTCTATGGCTCGGTTAGCGATGTCATCACTTCCTTGAATCACGACCTGGATTAGAAAGGCATACTGTCAAATTCAGACCTGCAAACCTGTCTTAATGTATTTGTTGTTGTTTACAGATGTCTGAAGCGAGGGACAATGAGACTCATTATTAAAAATGTGGTAGTTAAACTTCAGATATTTAGGGACATTTGAGAATATTTTGACTTTAAAAAAAAAAAATCATGGGCTCACTGATACAGCTGTCACCTTCTTTTTTTTATGTACACTGGCAGCAAAAATACATATATACAAGTTTCTTTGTTTCAACCAGACACCAAAGTCTTGGTTTTACTTACAAGCGGTGCTCAATGTGACTAACTGAAGGGGCAATTTCCGTTCCACGATTAGTCTTCTAGTATTTCACTTAATCTCACAAGAAAATCTGGCACATGCAGAATGCAGAAACATTTGTCTGTGTGACTAACACAACTGCTCTCCTCACCCTCCATAGATAGTCCAAACCGATTAGTTCCAGGTCATCCATCATGTAGGCCCTGCGTTTTGCTACTAGCTTCCCCTCCCTGCAGTTGACGGCCTTGAAGAACCTCTCGAAGCACTTCATGCCATTTTCCGTCAGCAGAGATGGGTCCAATTGTAAAACATTGTTCTCAAAGAAGTCCTTATTGATGTCTGGATCTAGGTCTGGCTCGTCGCCCATCAGCTTTGAGTACCTATGAGATAAAGGGAAATAAAAATATTAGAGAAAGCGTATGTCGACTGACAAATGTAAGAATAACCAAAGGCAAGAACAGCTCCTACCATTTGAAGCAGGCCTCACGGTCACACAGAAACACTGCGTTCTCAGCCAGACACTTCCAGATCTGCTTCGCCTGAGGGGCACACAGCCACAACTGGCCATCTTTTAACAGAAACCTAAAAATAAAACAGTAAAATCAATAGTGGAAAATAGTGAACTGAAGGTAACGTTTGGTCAAAACATGCATCTCTGAATGGCCAAGACTGCAACTGAATAATTCTGAAAGCAATGCTCTGGGAATTTACAACAGCTGACCTATAATAATAATAATAATAGAAAGACTTTTGTATTCATCTTTTTAAATGCCTGTATGCTCTCTCATTTAATTGCAGGACAATTAAAGTGACATACCTCAGGAAGTTAAGTCGTTCCTGTACTTCCTGGACGTGACTGTAGCGGCTTCCTGGTCTGACGGTCTGAGGATCAAATTCTGCTTGTTCTTCTGGAAAAGCACGTAAACGTAAACGTCAAAGTCAGACTCCAGACGACACGCTTCTCATCTGCTTCCGTGAAAACAGAAACTAGACTACCTTTGGATAATTGCCTCATGGTCTCCATGTAGGCTGAGAGATTCTCCGCCACCAGAGTGACCAGAGCGTGGTTATGCTGCAGCTGGTTGATCAGGTCATGGCGGTAAAATACATGAGGACTTCTCGTGGTTTGACTAAAGACAGAACAGGAGGAGGAGGAGTGGTGGATGAAAGAGATACAAAAAAATAAATAAAATCATATAATGGGTGAGAGCCAGAAAAAAAAAGAGACAGAAATTAACAAAACATAGTTTACAAACTTTTAGTAACACCTGATGCATATGATACTGTATCACTGATTTCTCATTTCTTACTGTAAGGAAAATAAAGAAAGCAGCTGTATATATATATATATATGTGTGTGTGTGTGTGTGTATGTGTTTGCAAGTTATAGAATAACCAGCAGAAAGTCATATCAATAAAGGCCATTTCCTGCCTTGTTTCCACAAGAATGTTTTGGTTTTAAAACCAAATGCGAGGCAAAATGAGCCTTCAGTCGAGGCCGTTTTCAGAACCACCACATTGGAAAAGGACACATCAAAATCTGCAGCATAATCAAAATCATTTCAAACTCCAAATAAGTGTTTTTTTTTCTAAATTACACTGTAATTTCATGTTTTAAAAGCAAATAATAGTAGAGACAAATAATTAAAAATGCTGAAAAATTATATATATGTATTTATATACACATGCATGTCTCAGAAATCTGAAATACATATTTATAATCTGAAATCTGAGTGGGTCCAAGGCATGAAATCCCTTTGATATTTTGCACTGAACAATTTGAGGTAAAAGAAACTGGTGCAAGAAGTAACAGGGCTCCATCTCAAAGGACTTTTCATGTTGTACAGCTGTGTTTTGTTTGAAACAAACAAAAAAAAGTAAATAAAAAGAAAAATCTGTCATGTTTTTTTTGTCTCGTTTCCACAGGAATGCTTCGTAAAATGTGTGTCTAAAAACTGTGCATAAACCTTAAACATGTAACTCAAAAAGAAGAAAAGACCTAAGCCTAAGCAAAAAAATCTTTGATATGTGTGGCTTGAATACTGTACCCACATTCTGATTTTATTTGAAATGAAAATCAAGAGTTATGAAATTGTATAAACTTCCTTAAAATTTTAGGGTCAAGAGTTCAACAGCATTACTGAGAAACAAAGGAAAAGTTTGACTTGTATTTGGATTACTTTAAACCTTTAAAAACACATCCACACCTCTGGACAGCCCTGTAGGAAGGTGCCATGATGGTAGATTTTAGAAAAAAAAGCACCCAATGGATGCACTTGATCCTGAAAAAGACCTCAGTTATCTCTACTACTTTTGTGGGTCATAAGAAATGTTGGGGACGGAGTACAAACTATGTCTCAATGCTCGGTTGAAAAATTCCAACATAAAAGAGACTAATATAAAATACATGCAATAGATAAAAATTGTAGTCAATAATTGTATTTTTCTTTAGACTTCCCTTTATGTTTGCAGCTAAATAATCAGGTATTGGGTTCAGTTTTTTTTTGTGAATCTTGTCACTCTTATAAATGAACTTTATATGTCCATCCTCTTCACCCACTGCTCTTTTCCGGGTCGTGGGGAGCCGGTGCCTATTTCCAGCAGTCACTGTGCGAGAGGCGGGGGACACTCTGGACAGGTCTCCAGTCCATCACAGGGCCACATACAGACAAATGGGACAACCAACCATTCACTCTCTCTCACTCACACCTAGGGACAATTTAGAGTCACCAATAACTCTAACGTGCATGTTTTAGTCTGTGGGAGGAAACCCACGAATGCACGGGGAGAACCTGCCAACTCCACACAGAAAGGCCGGGAGACAAACCTGCGGCCCTCTTGCTGTGAGGGGACAGCTCAGTTGGATATGTAGGAGAAAAGTCATTTGAGATGTAACCCAAGAAAGAACTGCTTAAGCTGATTTGTGGCAAAAGGTTTACATTTTATGTAGTTTATAAACATGTCAAAGAGGAAGTTAGACTTGACGTAACAAAGAAATAGGTAGAACCCTGAAATTAACACGTAACTTACCTCGCTAAGTTCGTGTGTATGTTAATTGGAATTTTCTTTCTGGAAAAACAACAGGCATGTATACTACATATTTTCTACAGTGACTACAAAAGTTCTTCAGATCAAAACAATTTTGATTAACGTATAAAATGAACTTAAAGTCAAACTTTAGATTTTTATGGGTTTCGATATTTTAACTCACTAGTTTACTGACAATAAAACATCTAAAATGAAACAATGACAGATAAAGTTTGGAATCGTGCTAAACATTACAGAAAAAGCAGAGAAGTAGGAAATAAAACTTGGGAAAAAAACAAAAAACAAACAAAAAAAACCCATTAAATCCTCCAAACCCCCTTTTGTTTCAGTGTACTATGTTCATGTGGGCTTCCTGTCTGGATTAACTTTAACATTTTGAATCTAAAAGGTTTTTCCTAATACTAAAGTCTTTTCCATAATGTGATAAATTAAAAATGTTTAAATGCATTGTGGGAAAAAAAGAAAAAAAAATGGTGGACTTCAGTAGAGTTTTGCCTCACATAATGGGCTAATATTTTAAGAAAATGCCAAAACACTTAGTATCAGATTAAATTTGACAAAAAGGTAGTATCTGCTCGGCATTATTTGTCAGCAATAAAATTAGCTGCTGTTCAACAATCCAGTGTTATCTAGCCGTCGTAAAACTTTTAACTGAGAAGCCATTAACTCTTCTTAGCAATAAGACTGATGAGTCCAACAACTCTATATGAATGATAAAAATACCAGTACTGTCAATGTTGAATTCATACAAAACTATTGTAGAAAAAGAAACAAAACCAAAACAACCCATGCTTGCTGAAATGTGTTTTTAAGCGTGATTAATTGAAAATAGTTGTGTTACAATCTTACCTAAGGTTTTGAGGAGCTTCTCCAAAGAGGCTACAAATTTCCCTGATTTGTTTCAAGGCAGGGATCACCCATTTGTCATTAGTTCGTAGTTCTTCTATGAAGCGGTCTATCCACTGAATCTTCTGTGTGTCTCTGTCCTGTGAGGGAAAAGAAATCGTTCTTTGCATTACAATAAGCCCGCTGTCTACTGCCCGAATCCTTTCGACCCAAACACATTTATCAAAACGACCCCAGCAGGCACCTGTGAGCAACTGTAGTCCAAAATCTTGATGTGAGCACTAAGAGCTTGGTCCATGATGTCTACAGGGACATCATCGCTGTGGGCCAAGTTCCACAGCAGGTTGAGGACCTTGTGGGCCATCACACCATCCTTGTCATCCTCAGCCAAGCGCCGAATAAGTTCAAGCAGTTTTTCACGCTGCTTTTTGCTGGCATTGGTCCAGCTTGCCTGTACAGAAGAAGAGGAACAAGAATGCTCAGGGTTGTATTCAGAGTTCAGAGTAAACTGCAAACTGATTTAACAAAAAAAACAAAGACTGAGCGGGTGCCTGTGACTAATAAAAACAGCTCTTACCTTGAAGCAGTCAAACAGATGATCGAGCTGCTCAGGTGAGAAGTCCCACGCCAATTTGGCCAAGAGGTCGTGAACGTTCTTCACAATGGCCTCATGCTTTCCAGCCTGCAGATGAACAAAAACAAGAAAGTATGAAGGTGTCATCCAGCATGAATACGAGCAACAAGCTGAATCGCACGCCATCCAACTTCCCCCAGCATGTCGAATGTGTTGGGGTGAGTATTTATAGGACTCAATCAGTTTACACCATTAGCAAAGCAGAAAACCCTTGTTTCTCTTCCAACTACCGTGCTAGATTTTTAACATTAGTATCCCATTACGTATCAACATGTGAGTCGCTGCTAAAGTTAGACCTCAGTCTTTAATGGAGGTGTGTGTTTGGTTGCCACACTACTTGGTATTAAAAACAGCCTTCATGATCATAAATTTACTAAAATGCTGATAGTTTCAACGCACCTGTGCAGCCCAGATGTTGTCCAAATCTTGCATGGTAAGAGCTTTCTCTTTAATAACGAATCGAAGGATCTTCTCAAGTTTCTCCACGTACTGCGGCTGATGCAAGCTATCCCTCAGAACAATAGACAGGATGTGGTTCTGCTGGATCCATTCCTGTAGTAGAATAAGACAATAGGAACACAAGGCCATGAAAAATTAACTTACAGACATGCAGCTCTTTGAACCGAACCACAAAGGTTAAAGGTTACGCTTACCGCCATGCGCTCTGCAGTGAGCCATTCCTCTTCCTCTGGGTTATGTCGATGAGTGTAGTAGGACACACTGGAGATCACTTTGTTAACTTCATTTAGTGCATTCATTTTGCCGTTAAAAGAAGAAATTTGTAATAACCTGGTGGTAAGAAATTGAGAGCTTAATTAACATTTGATAAGCTTCTAAATGTACGGCAACCACAGCAGCAAAGTCTTCATGCCTTTGCGTTCAGACAAAGCGTCGACACTCACCTAAGAATCATTTTTAACCTAAAAATCTCTAAATTCTTCACCGTCTCCTCCTGCCCAGGTACACGGGAAGCCAGATTCTTCAAAGACTTGATTATCATGGACAGTGCGTCGTTTTTGGCTTCATTTTTGGCCTCTTTCTTTAGCTCCTCGTCTGTGAGATTCTCTAGAAACTGGGGGACCATCTCGATGACTGGAAGGAAGTACTTCTTTACTGTGTGCAATGTGAGGAACTCGTAACACTGGCCAAAAGGTCTGTAATGCAGACGACAAGAAATCAGACTGAAACACTTCCAACATGATCATTATGCTGAAAATGTGAAGTCCAGGACATGCTGTAGATTGTAGAGTTTTTCCGTTTGTCTCACTTGATAAGTGCAGCGATGATCTGGACGTTCAGTGCTTGGCTGCTCATGAAGCGATCGTGCAAAATTTGAAACCCGTTTAACGTGCCAAATTTGTTTATTAAATCAACCAGCCAGCCCTGTGGAGACAATAAACAAAATACTATGAAGCCTTTAATCCTAAAGCTTGGTTTGTGGTGTTTTTATATTAAGTTCTCCAGTGAAAATGGATAAACATTAAGCTACGCTGGCAACTTCCTTTGGACAAAAAACGATTTATCATTTTTCAACTCAACTTTCCAGTAATAAAATGTTCTTTCTTTCACCAAAAATGTACCTAATGCTGTCGAAGGAGTTGCATTCTTATAACAAATTCACTCTTTCACTGTAAAATCCCTGTTCCCTGGTGCATTCATCTTTTTTATACAGTCTTACTTCTAACAAGAGGGTTTAGCCTCTTGTGTTTAGAACATTTGATTATTTTCATTTTCAGTCCACTTCAGAGACATATTCTCTCTGTTTCACATGAGCTCTTAGTCCTGGCTTTCCATGATTTTTTATTTGAGACATGGAAAGTCGAGTCAACTGTTTTAGGATGAAGAGAAAAGCCCAATTATTTCACAACTGTACCAGAGAAAAACAAACTTTAAACATCCAAACATTTTGTACATGTAACAAGAATAGTAATGCAAATTTTGAGCACGGTTTTACAAATTAAACACGCACAGGTGAGTTTTCAAAGAAATTAAGACACGGCTTGTTGGATAAAAATAAAAGGGTGATGGCTTTCGTTTCTGTGTTCACCGAGTGGCGTGGTAAAGCACCTTAGGGGATCGTGGGTCTGGTGGCCGAGCGCAGAGCTCATCGTCAGCTAGCTGTGCTCCAGCAGGCACGGTCTCGGAGGGCCGTGTGCCGTTGTAGATGTGAAACTTGCAGTGGGGGTTGGTGGCCATGGCCAGCAGCTCCAGTAGTGGGAACCAGTCCTGAGAGAGCTTGGCCACACACAGCTCAATCAGCCGGTGTGTGTTATTAATGATGCACCTCTGAGAAACAAAAACAGGGTTGAAAAATTATGACAAGACCAACTTAAACAATATAAATAGCAAGCATCACCACATCCTTCTCTTCACATTTGGGCTCACTTTTTTCACTAAGCTTTGTGTTCGGGTTGGCAACTATGTTAATCTGTATCAATCTATTCTCATTTAAGTCTGGTTAAAGTAATGCTTCTTGACAGAAACAGCTAGTGGTTTACTTATAGCAGAAGTAATGCACAGTGCAGAAATGGTGATTGTTATATTTTTGCTAGTTACAAACAATTTTTAATACAGATAAATATGATTCTAGTGAATAAAATAATCGCAGGCCACTCAAATGCCAACAGTAACTCTGTAAAGCGTTAAATAATGTTAAATATTTTATGCAAAATATAATTACGAAGCATCAGCGCAAGTAGCTTTTGTTTACACGCTCTTTTATTTTGTCCACAAGCTCATAAAACTACACTTCATCTACCACCACATTTATTTTTTAAAAGGCTTAAAAGGTTAAACTTAGTTGATTAACTAACGTAATGACCCGAAACATGCGAAACAGCACAGTACACAAATAGAAAAGCAAGTTGATCCTGAAAATAGACATTTGGCTGATGAAAAGATAAGCATTCTTAAATCTTTCTTCTGTTTTTTTCCCCCAAATTACAGCTCAACTAAAGCAGTCATATTAATCCTTTCAGGAAGATGACTAATGCATCCATATTTATGGCTCCTGCACAGAACTCTTCCTCTCAAGTGTGCCCTCGCTGTGCAGTAGTTTTAATCTGGACTCCTAAAATAAACAGATTTTACTCGTGATACATTCTGAGGCTTTTACTCTGGATCGTACTTTATAAAAACACACGACATGGAAAAAGTATCTATGCTATTCATGCCATCAGAAAAAACGCCAATAACCTGACTGTTGTTTGTGGCTGCTGACTGCTTCACATGTGAGGAAACCAGATATGAGCGATCAATAAGGGACTGACTCATCAGAGACGTGGAGAAAGTGTTCACAGACCTCAGTCACTTAAGTGTTTCTGAAGCTACGAGATGTGTGGATGAAAAAAAAGTACGATTCAGTTGTAATGGACCGTAGAAATATCAAGTCAATGTAGTTTGGAGTAAAGGCAATGACTAAAAGAAAACTTTTTTTCCCCTTTACAAGTCCTCATCAACCAACCAGAGAGACCCTTATTTATTGTGAAAACATTACAAAAATCAATCCTCCAAATAGAAACAGCCAGTCTCACCTTTTCCCCCCCAACAAAAAAAAGATTGATTACTGTATTAGCTCTACAAAAACTAAACAAATAACTCATTTTTAAGACAAAACTTAAAATGCATTTGCACGGTTCTATTAAACTAATATCATTAGTCAGGCCAAGTCAGAGCACAGCAAAACTTTCAACTGCAGTGAAGAGGATATGTGTTTTCAAACAAATTGAAGTGTGATTCATTTTAACAAACACTTATCAGGATGGTCTTTACCATTAAATTGAGAATTTGTGATTTTTTTTAATGTAATCTAGCAATGCTTAAATTTTTTTTTTTTATGCGACAGGAAGATCACTGCTATTTTATTGACCTAAAGAAGCATACCAGAAGACAAAGTTGCTATAAAAACTTACATGTATCTCAAACTTCCAGCCGCTGACTGCCTCATCTGTCAAGATTTTTGTGAAGGAAATGGTTAACCCATCCCGGAAAAACCTCTGACATGCCTCACATTTCACATCCAGTCCTAGAAGAAAGAGAGATTTACTGTACATGAATCAACAGCACAGATGTTAAATGTTTCAAAACGTATTTTTCTTGGAAAAACATTCAGCTTAAAGAGCATGATATAAATACAAATGTAAATAGCTTTGTGGAAATATGGCAATCACTCAAAAACATTGCCAAAATATCAGTAACAATTCTCACAAGCCCATGTGTTATTTCAGACAAAACTGCTCCTTCTAATATTTTTATGTCCATGCTGTCTAAGAGGAAATGAGACTAAAAGGATTTCAGCGTAAGGAATGAGGAACAAAATCCACCTGTGTTTATGAACAAACAGCAGCTAATAAGGTGTCAGCAGCATGAAGTCGCTGTATTTCCTCATCATGGGTAAGTGATTTTGTGAGCAGTTTCTTTGCTCATTTTGGGGAAATTCCTATTTGATTTTTATAATGTCCGATTTTGTTATCTGACTCTTTTTTTTTTTCATGTTTACTTAGATTTTTTCTACGATTGACCCATGACTATACAGGGAAAAACATTTGAGCTCGGTGGTCAGTGCCTCGGTCTTTTAATCCTGTGGCTGCGGGTTCGAGCCTAGGTTGTGGCAGGAGGGGCATCCAGCGTAAAAAAATTGCCAAATCTTTCGTGCGAGTTTGCTTGCTGTGGCGACCCCTGAGAAAGGGAGCCGCCGAAACAAAAACATTTTACTCAAAATGCAAATCAGAGGTGAGCTTTTTTTCCCAAACCTCTCTAACTGAAATTCCTCTAATTAAGAACCTGAGATGATCTGAAACTGAGATCCCCTGGAAGCAGCCGACCATTGAAAGTGAATGCCACAAAGCGCTGAATCAAAAGAACATTCTGTACATTCCTACCTTTTTTACTCAGATCTATAGCAGCTTCCAAGAGGACTTCTAGCTCTCCTTTTGGCAAAACTGGAACGACCCATCGAGGCCTAAAGCACCAAAGACAGTGAATCAACAGAAAGAACAATATATGCACGATGAAACGCTTGAAGACTGCATTTACTTTGAACTGTGCTCTGTAAAGCTAAATCTATCTCAATAATAACTGTTTTTACAGTGAGACTAATGCGGTGCATTCAGATTAAATGTGTAGAAAAATTTAGACTTGAGGGGCATTGAAATTTTTACAACGTTTTAACTACAATTCAAATTCATGGTTACAGTAGCACTGAAAATTTGCTTTAATAATTAAAAATGAGTGTGTGTGTGTGAGAGGGGCGGGGGGGACTTAGAACAAAATAAATAGACTGCTTGAAAGTTTCAATATTAAACCGGTATTGTAATGCAGAGCAGTAGG
>JAOXNZ010000188.1:18757933-18778342 GCA_028566095.1 Kryptolebias brasiliensis | reverse complement strand
TCCTGTTTGCTGCCAACTTTTTTTATACGTGGGGCAGAGTCACCCTAATTTGTTTGGTAGCTGCGACCAAGAGCAGTATTAGTCAATAAAAGTTTTCTCTTCAGGATTTATGTACAAATATTTGTGACACATATTTAGTGGGTAACAAGCTGAGTTAAAAATCAACACAGGCACAAAGAAAACAAACGGGGAAAATATATTTTTCTTTTTATTTCAACAAGAACATTAAAGAATAAACCACACAAACTGTGTACAAACTGTAAACAAGTCTTTTAATTATTATTTTCAGTTACAAATATTCACAAACATTACAATGTTCTCTGCATTGTTTACTCTATTTTTCTGTTTGTTTTACTTGTATTTGCACCATTAAATGGGAATTGTGCAATGTGTGTCACTGGTGGATAATACTTGTCTTGTGTAAGATTACTTTAATGGTTTATTTGTGAGCACTGAGTCCAAAACAGATTTTATAATCAAGTATATTGCATTGTATCGTACCGTTTTGTTTTATGTCTTTATACAGGTGCTTTATGACACCCAGGCTCCTCTAAATGCAATCAACAAGCTACCAACAGTGCCCATGCTGGGCCTCACCCAGCGCACCAACACTGCCTACCAATGTTTCTCCATCCTACCGCAGTCACCCACCCACATCCGACTGGCGTTCCGAAATATGTACTGCATTGACATTTACTGCCGTAGCCGCGGTGTGGTTGCCATTAGAGACGGAGCCTATAGTCTGTTTGACAACACTAAGATTGTTGAAGGCTTTTACCCCGCTCCAGGACTCAAGGTAAACTGGACTCAGAGGGGCAGAAGTGTTGAAGGTTGTCTCAGACGTCTTTCCCGTGTATTTTAGTAACAATAACATGTCTGCTCCAACACAAAAAAGGTTGTTCTCCCACTGATATTTCTGCACAACTTTTCACATTTTTTTATTTTTATTTTTTGTAGACATTCCTGAATATGTTTGTAGACAGCAATCAAGATCCTCGCCGGCGTTCTGTCAATGAAGATGACAACCCTCCCTCGCCGGTGGGTGTAGACGTGATGGACACTCTGATGAACCAGCTGCAAGCTCCACAGCAGCCGCAGCCCATGAGAGGGGGTCCGGGAGGTGTATACCCTCCTCTCACTTCACCACCACCAAATTATCACGCCAATGTAACTCCATCACCTTCTATGTTGCACACCCAGTCACCAGGTAATGATGTGTGTGAGACTTGATGTTGACCTAAATTTGCGAGAATGAATGTCTTCCTGTACTGTTTGTGTCGTCTCATCTCATTCGGCTGCCGTGCAGCATTATGACCCACAACTACCTCACATTGCTTTCATAGGCCTTGCAACACATGTATTTGTTGCCAGAGCAAACTGCGATTGTCAGAGAACAAGCTTGTGCAGCCATGTGTGCCCTTTTTTTATTTTTTATTTTATTTTATGAAACCATGAGACCATTTGCGTTTCTCATGCAACACGTACACACCTCTCAGACAAGAGGGAACAAAGCATGCATACAGCCATGCTTCTTCCATTTTTCTTCATCTCAGCCCGCCAGCCAGAGGCTACAGCCCTTCTCTCCAGCTTTAGCTTGCTTTTACACGAGTGAGTGCAAGTGTGTGTGTGTGTGCAAGGAGCAGTTGTCATCCCTAGAGTCTGATGAGCCATTTGATGTGTGTGTGTGTGTGTGTGCAGGGAACATCCATGCCTCTGGCTCCCCTAGTGGAGCTTTGAGGGCACCCTCTCCTTTCGGCCCCACCCCGTCTCCATCTTCTCTGGGCATAGCCATGGGCCAGACCAGCTTTGCCAGTCCCCACGGTAAGCTGCAGCAGGGGGGGCCCATAAGTGCTGGCCTGGTGGTAAATCCTGTCTGCTGGGCGAGGGCTCGACGGGCTGAAGTGAACATCACTAGGCTGCAGGGATTAGCAAACATTTAAATAAACAGCTTGTAAAGCCTGGGCACACAGTGGTGTATTTATGACTGTGATAGTGTTACATGTTGCTAAGTGGCTGATGAGTGGCTCTCCTTCCATTTAGGTCCTCTGGACCCCAGCTCTCCGTATACCATGGTGTCTCCCAGCCACAGGGGCCAGTGGCCAGGCTCACCACAAGTTTCAGGACCTTCTCCTGGGGCAAGAATCCCTGGCATGTCCCCTGGGAATCCTTCGCTGCACTCCCCTATTCCTGACCCGCATTCTCCACGAGCTGGGACCAGTAAGTACTGCCTCAGTTTAGATACTCTGACACCAATACTGAAAGAGGTTGACCATTACTGATACACATAATTTAAAGTTTTAAACATTCTTATTACTTTAACATAAACAATCTATTTGTTTCATACGTTTTAATGCTGATCCAAATGACCTTCTACCTTCTTGGTAAAATATGTTCTCTAAAACAGTGTTTTCAATATTTTCAGGACTCCAGCTTTGTTAAATTTTTGGTGCTTTTCTTGTGTTTAGGTTCACAGGTCATGCCCACCAGTATGCCTCCTCCTCGAAAGCTACCTCAGCGCCCCTGGGCTGCCTCCATTCCCACTATCCTCACCCACAGTGCTTTACACGTGCTTCTGCTCCCCTCGCCCACTCCCTGCCTGGTCCCCGGCCTGGCAGGAAGCTACCTCTGCTCGCCGCTGGAGCGCTTTCTGGGTTCAGTTATCATGCGACGACACCTACAGAGAATCATCCAGCAGGAGGCCAACGTGAGTGTCACCCAGTTAATTTCAATCAGTCTGTTTCATGTCGTTGCTTAAATGAACTATTCTTCAGTGCCTTCACCACTTTTTTTTCTGTATCCCTCCTGTTTCAGTTATCCATTGTGAACTCTAACGAGCCGGGGGTGATCATGTTCAAAACGGACATGCTCAAGTGCCGGGTGGCTCTGAATCCAAAGAACTATCAGACGCTGCAGCTTAAAGTCACCCCAGAAAACGCAGGCCCCTGGTCCCAGGAGGAGCTTCAGGTGCTGGAGAGGTTCTTTGAGACCAGAGTAAGTGAAAGCGGCAATCATTTTGGACCTAAATAAATTCTTAACACTAAAACCTTGGTTCATGTATACAGACTTTGGAGAAAGGGGGGAAAAAAAAGACACTTTTTAGAATTTTATGTTTGTCTATTTTAAGGCCATAAACAGAAACATACTCTTCCCTTCCTGTTTATAGCAATAACTCATCTTCTGTGATCTTTTTTTATTTATGTATTTTAGGTTGCCGGTCCTCCTTTTAAATTCAACACTCTGAGTGCCTTCACGAAGCTGCTGGGGGCTCCCACTAATGTTCTGAGGGACTGTGTACGCATCATGAAGCTTGAACTGGTGAGTAGTTTTTTTGTTGGTTCTTTCCTCACATAAAAGCATGTTTTTCCTAATTTTTGAAAATCATTAGTGTTTTAGCCCCCTTCTTGCTATGAAAGATGCGTGAAAGTAAAAAATTTAGTTGATATTAAATGAGAAACTTTTAGATTAGCATTCAAAACAGCATTTCTGTTGCAGTGGCTCATGTCTGTGTGTTTCCTGCAGTTCCCTGACCAGGCTGGACAGCTAAAGTGGAACGTCCAGTTTTGTCTCACCATCCCTCCCAGCGCTCCCCCCATCGCCCCTCCCGGGACCATTGCTGTGGTGCTCAAAGCAAAGATGCTTTTCTTTGTAAGTTCCAGCTGTTCCTCACATCCACCATCTTCTAAATGTTAAACCTGTTGAATACTTTTGAGCATCCCGTCCTCGTCTACTTGCCTTCTCCTCCCAGTTGCAGCTGACTCAGCGTATCCCAGCGCCCCAGGAGCCGGTGACTATTATTGTGCCCATTGTGTACGACATGGCCACCGGCCTCACTCAGCAGGCGGACATCCCCAGGCAGCACAGCTCCTCTGGGGCTGCGGCGCTTCTGGTCTCTAATATCCTCAAGAGGTTTAATGAGCTGCACCCGGCCAGGCAGGGTGAGACATCGCTCCCAGCTCAGGAATAATTTACTCAGCTTACAGCGGCGTCGACAGAAGGTTCTGCTTTTTTAAATTTTTTTTTATTTGCAGTGACCTTGCTAACACTGTGTTCCTTTTCCCCCTCCAGGAGAGTGTACCATATTTGCATCTGTTCACGAGCTGATGGCCAACCTTGCTCTTCCTCCCGGCACTCGGCAGTAGGAACAAGGAGCTCTGCCGAACTCCACTAAGGTCCCGAAGCTTGTTAGGAGGAAGAAGAAGAAAAAGCTGTTGTCCCAATCCAACATGTGTTTCTCTTCTGCTTAGAACTGTGGGTCGATGCAGAATCGCTGTTTAAAAAGAGACAGGTGTGGACAGTAGGGTTTTGGTTTTTTCAGTGAAAGTAGACCTGAAACAGAGCCAACACTGAATGCAAAATGATGTAAATATTCTATTTTTTCCCCTCTCCAGTGCACTTGTTACAAATGTATCAAAATTAAGTCTGTTTACAAAAATATGTACATTGTTGTAAATTTGCTTGTCCAAAAAAAAAAAAAAATCAGGTGAGTTAGATTTTTGCAAGAGCCCCGCTTTTCTATGCCTGACGGACATTATTGTAGTATGGGGATAGATACATTAGCACAGTATTTAGTTATCTCCTTGCCTTCATTTTGTTTGTGTACCTGCTTTTTTTATTTCATTTTCTAAACTGTAAAAAAAACTGTGAAACTTTATAAATCAGTTGTATTTTATTAAGATCCATTTTGAGTCCATATTGAAGGATTTGAGACTTCGTGTCTCACTTTACTATTTAATAAATAAGTTCAGAGCTGGTTTGTGCTTTAAGGATCTTCCACGGGCAGTTCCATATAATGTGACGTAAATCCCTTTATATATTTGGACTTTAAATAAGACACCTGTCAGAAGAGAGTTCGTTTGTCATTAATATATTCACTGGGTTGCAAAACGATTAATCGCTGTAGGTTTTCTCTGTTTGCCAAACAAATTGGAATTTAAAAAGGTTTATATATCTTTTAATCTATACAGCTTCCACCTTCAGGATGCACCTGTTTTTATCGTAAAACAAAACAGGAAATAAAATAAATAAAAGACACCTTTAGTGCACACTTAAAAGTGATGATTTTTGGCGTAAATATACTGAAATCATTTGACTCATATTGGCCACAGGTGGATCTTATTTTACTAAATTATTTTTATACCCACTAACTCAGTCTGATTTAGTCAGAAGCCACATAAACAATACACGTGTCCATGAATTACAAATGTATAAATTGGAAGTTACAGTCGTTTACAATCCCAGAATGCAATTGTTTGCAAATCTCAATTTATATAGTCCAAGATTATTCACATGGGCCAATATGATCATGGAGCGTAGTAAACATGTCAAATGTTGAAATTATTTTTGAAAAGTAATTTTGAATTTGACAGCAGCAACACATCTGAAAGATTGGGATAGGAGCAACAAAAGACAAAGTGTGTGATATGAATAAACAACTGGAGGAGCATTTTGCAACTAATTAGGTTCTTCGGCAGCAGGTCAGTAAGAAGATGGGTAAAAAAAAAAAACAGCATTTTAGAGCGGCTGAATCTCTCAGAAGCAAAGATGGGCAGAGGTTCACCAGTCTGACTAACTGCACAAATAACTGTTACACAAGTTAAAATGTGCATAAGGTCCTTTAAAAACCATTTGAAGTAATAGCAGGTTATCAAATCAAACTTAACTTAGAAAGCACATTTTGTGCATAAAGCAACCCAATGTGCTTTCTATTAGGGGCTTAAAACATAAATGGCTTTATTTACATACTGTTAAACAATAAAAAAAAAATTAAATTGTTTTGCAAGAAAGAAGGAAGTTTTTAATATTTACAGTGGAGTGGAGTTCTTGGAGGTTCTATGGATGTCAGTAATAATGTTTAAACTCTTAAACACTCTATAAAGATCACTTATTGATAATATTACATATAACTCGTTGTGAATGTCATCTTACCTGCAGTTTAAAACTATTTATGTAAGAGTGCAGTCAGGTGTGTTCATGTTGAACCTCAGTGGTCCTCGGCCCTAAAACATGACGTCATCGTGAGAGGACGCTCCCCGGAGTTTGGACGTGGGGGGTTCGAGGGTCGCTCGGTGCTGCAGACGGCATCCACGCTGCTGCCGCTGCGAGGCGACGTAGAGGTTTGACTTAAGATGGTTATTAATCCGGAATTGAAGGCGCTAAATTATGTGTCTGGGCGCCGCTGCGCGTGAGCGCCGTCATCCGCGAGGAAATCCGCGCTCGAGCGAACGGTGCCCGTTTGTCCGCCCGAGCCTTTGACACGCGAACGCACCACCGGCGATGGACGCTTCAGACAGGAGCGCGTCGAGATAAACACGACGTTCCTGAATTTGTTCGTCCCCGGCGTGTTGTCAGCGCTTTCATGAGCTTCTTATGGCTTCTGGGAGCAGGACGACATAAGGAGAACACGCGAACTACAGCCGGGTTGGGACAGAAATGGCAGTACGCGTTTCGGAGCCTCTCTGTCAGCCGAACATCTACCATGAAGTGTTTAAAGGTAAGACTCGGGGTTTTGTTTCAGGTTGCGGCTGAACTACTTCATATCGAAAAGCCCTGCAGGCTTTTAACAGCGTCGGATGATGGGACCACGCCCTTCCTGTCAGCGTCACACACTCTGAGCCCACACAGGTGACATGTTGGTGTTTATTAAAGAGGTGATGCTTTGCTGTGATCAGTGGAGCTGCAGGTGAGGAGACCCCTGATGCCGGTCCGGCTGAGTCCTGAGCAGGTGGGCCTGGAGATGCTGTGTCTTTGTGGCCAACTGGACCTCCTCATCAGGGCGCAGATGCAGCAGGTGAGGGGCAACCTGGGCGCTGAAATTCACAACCACAGCTGACAAAAAACCCACTTCCTGTTAGTGGTCAGCATTTTCCAGGTAACCCCCCAAATAAAAGACACATTTCATCCAAAACAGCATCCCCCTAAACAAAGGAAAATGAGCAGCCACGACTAAAACACAAGAGAGTTTAGGTTACATTTAAGAATCCACAATGTCTTTCAACTCCAAGAAGTCAGATTTTTCTGCAGCCTTTAAGCTAATTTTGATCTGTAGGATTTCAAAGTTTCTTTTTGTGGGGGACCGTTTGTAAAGTTACACAGTCAAAAATTAACAGCAAGATGTTGGTTTATTTAGCCTTTCATAAGAAAACAAAAGTAGTTTGTTTTTTTTTCAAAGTCATATTTTCAGCATGTTATTCATGCATTTATAAATGTCATAGTTCCAAACTAAATATTGAACTTGCAAGCTAAATATTTAGTTTACAAACTAAATGTTTATGTCCGGGCTGAATATTTAATTTAGTAGAAGAAACTAACGTCTGCTTTGGTGTTTTATTCATCTTGTGACGTACGTTTATCGTGTCCCAGTTCCAGGAGCAGTTAGGTCAAGGCTGCAGCCCGGAGGAGTCGGACACCTTCCAGACTCAAGGTATGAGGAACATAAGACGAGCTGCTCTCAGACAACAGCTTCGGTATGTTTCCTGCTTTTGTTCCGTGTTTTTACAGGATCCGAGATTCTTGACCAGATGCTGCAGTGCCTTGAACATCTACCAAAGCCGATGCCACAGCTGGAGGTATCACATCCAACACTCAGAAAGAAAGCAAAACCCGGATCTTCCACCGCCTCTTGTCTTCTAACCAGACCGGGCGCTGTCGCGTGTTTCCTCAGGACTACCTGGACACGGTGGGTCTGTCGGCCATGTTTCCTCGCGTGGAGGTGTTTCTTATTCAAGGCAGTCCCGTCGACATGTTGGAGACGCCGCAGATGGACGGTGAGAGGCCTGAGAAAGACCTTTGTTCCTCCACCCTGTGACAGAAACACCAAGCTTTTCCTTTTTTATTTTAATGTCTGTTTTTTTTTTTAGAGATGTTAAAAAGCTCTGAGAAGAATCTACGTAGCTGCTCCTAAATTCAATATTTCAACACTGAAAATCCAACCCTCTACATTAAAAACACCTTTTTTTTAATCTGCTATATTTTACTTTTTAAATCAAAGTTCTACATTAAAACACCAGATTGATTTTCCTCTGATGTAATTTTAATGAACCTAAACATCTAAGTTGGTTGAGCACTGATTGAAATAAATGCCTCTTACACATGAATGAAGCAGGAAATCTGAACTATAAGGGTTGAATGTTTGTGAAATCTCATTTTGTTTTTCATTTCTGCTTGAGTTTTACTCGCCATTTAACAAATGTGGCCAATATGAGAAACTAGAAGCCCTCAGAGAGCGCAAACCTCCGCCGAGGCCACAGCGTGATTAAAAAATAGTGCGATACGGATCACGATCTGGATCAGTGCCAAAATGTAACCCATTGATTTCTGTGACAACCCCAACACTTCCTGAACATTTCCCCCAAATCTGTCCATTAGTTTTTACCTGAACTTTGCTGACAGACAGACAGACAAACCCAACGGCCACAACCAGAAACACAACTTCCTTGGTGGAGGAAACAAAAGGGTCACATGTAGGAGCAGAGACAAGAGGTTACCTGTGACCTTAGACCCCACGAACCTTGAAATCACCAGTGATCACCCCTCGACCCATGAGGCGTCCAGCTGTGGAGTTTAACATTCCTGTTATCCGGCTGCAGAGTCAGAGCACGGGCTGAGCTGTGACCTTGACCTTTGACCTGATCACCACTGAAATGTAACCCCTTGTTCCTTACGTGTTGTTTGACGTTTCTCGGAAATTTCATGAAAATCTGTTCATAACTTTTTGAGTGATCTTGTCCACAGACAGACAGACAGACAGAAAACATCCCCTCCTTGGTGGCGGTAATAATGCTTCAAAGTGGCGTGTATCTTATGTGAGCGATAAGTGTGTACATCTTTCTAGTTACCTGTGAAGCTAAACGGGACGTTAGGATTATGAGTCTGAGGGAGCCTAAGATTAAAGTGTATTTCTGCCATCTTAAAACAACTGCGATTTCTTTTCTTTTTTCGTTCTTAAGGCTTTTAAAGTACACGCTGTTTCATAGACCTTTACGCCCCCGTCAGCTTCACATTACACAGATTCTTACCCTGAATCCTGTGGTTTTCTTTACAGTTATGCGGTTATATATCGGCGGCAGCAGCTAGCGGTAGCACTTCCAGTGCAGCATGGGGTGATTTCTGCAGCAACATGATTGCACTTCTCCCAGAATAATGATGTGGTGTGAAATTAAAAGCGAAGTAAAGGGTTCTAAACTAATGTTTGCAGTAACTTCTGTTTTGAAGCCCAGAAAACCTGCTTTAGAAGAGCGTCCATTATTAGCTGGGGACACAGTCCAGAGTTAACTTTACAGTCTTCACACAGCTTCATTCTTCCAAATAAATTTCATTTAAAAGTTACTACTTAAATCTTTACACTGCCATCCATTTTGCAGTTATCCAATATTTCCTGCAGAAGTGCTACAGCTAGCTGCTGATGCTGCTGTTTGTGCTGCTACTGTAACCAACCATACAAGTTTTATGTAATTAATTGTAAAATAGCAATCACATAAGCTGATATATGATGGATTTTTTTTAGATTGGAGTTGTTTTAAGATGACAACAATCCAGTTTGATCTTGGTCACACTCGGACTAGCCATTAGCTCGTCAATCCGGTCAGAATTAAACCATTTCTCTAAGCTGAGGTCGCTCGAACACCTATCTACAACAGGTAAGATATTAATCGGTCATAACTTTTCCACTGAACCCTTGAGAGAAAATCGGATCTTTAGGTTGTGTTTATGTGGAGCTACAGAAAACGAATAAATCACTTTCTAGCTGTTTTTGCTGCTGCAGCCTCTGATTTCAGCCGATGCCTCTGTTGTAGACTACTTCTTCCACATCGCCAAGCTGAACCAGCTGCTGGTTCTGAGTCAACAGCTGGAAGAAGACATCCGACACCTCGGAAGTCACAAGTACATCGCCCACCAGCTCTCAGTTTTATACGTACGGAGAACCACTTTCCTTCCCTTACTTAATGAGTAGTTCCTCATTATCCCAAACCATGCCGTGTGCGCTTCGATGCTTTCCCTTTCTTTTTTTCGCAGCAAGTCATCAGCTCCTTCAGGGGAATCCAGGTCTTCTCTGATATAAGGAAGGATATCGAGGCCAACTTCAAACAGATGAAGCAGTCTCTGGTGGCGGAGGAAGGCTGCAGGCACGAGCCTCAGCTGGCAGCTCGTTACATCAGCTGGTGAGTTCATATTAAGTCGAGGAGATGATTATGATTAACACAGCAACAGCCAGATTAATGCTCTGCCTCCCCCACGTAGGATTTTAGAAATAACTCAGAGCTTAACATCGGTGGTTTTGTCGCTGCCCGAGGAGCTGATGGAGGACCTTCAGCAGGCCGTCACCTTCACGTCTCAGTTTCTGTCCTGAGTCACGTCCGTGTCTCCAGCAGCTTCCTGTTTCCAAATGACGTGACGGACTTTAAGAAAAAGGTGCTACTAAAGTTATCTATAACGTTGGGAGTTGGACCGCGGTCTTTTCTTTTCACTTTTGTCCTTTCTGGATGTGGCTCTCGTCGGTACCTGTAATCAGTCAGATGTTTGGGACTGAATGTGACTTTGTTAAATCTCTCCTTGCACTACGCTGTAATTACAACTATTTTTTAAACCAAGGTGGAAGAATAAAGACGAATGCAACATGGCGTGGCGTTTGCTCCTTCCGCTTCACGACAAGACAACTCGAAGCAATAGTTCAGATGTTTCGAACTGGGGCTCTGTTGAAAGATCGTTGACAATTAATATCTTATCTAATAGAGTTTAATTCTGACTTTATTGACGAGCTAACAGCTAGTCTGAACGAGGCCAAGGCCGAAGTGGATTACTGCTGCCTTAAAACAACTTCAGCAATAAAAATAATTCATAGTAGTTCACGCAAACACTGTTTTATGAACCTTTACACAGCCATCAGCTTTACATTACAGAGTTATTGACACAAAAACAAAGCACAGATATCCTCAGACTTTTGTTTCCTCTCAGCTCTCTGAAGGTCCCACCACAGCGTCTCAGTCAGGTTGACGTCTGGACTTAAACTGGACCGCTGCAGCACCTTGATTCTTTTTGTTGTCGGAGATATTTAGTCGTAGATCGGCTGCTGTGTTTGGGACCCAGCTTCAGCTGTCAGACAAACAGTGCCCAGGTCCTGTGGCTGCAAAACAAGCTCCCCCCCATCATCGGCGCTCCCCCACCGTGGAGTTGTTTTTGGTTTCCTGCTGACAGGGTGCTTTATGGGTAAACACCTGCCCTTTGGTCTCGTCTGTCCAAACGACACTGTTCCACAAGTCTTGTGGTTCATTCAGATGAAATGTTACAAACCGTAAGTCGTGCTGCCATGTTGTTTTTACAGAGAAGAGATTTTCTCCTGCAACCCTTCCAGTCTTTTTCTCTTTTCACAGTCATGAACTTTAACCTTTAACCTTCTAACTGAGGCCACCAGAGTCTAAGATGGAGGTTTTGCATTTTCTGCAGTTTCTCGCAGCACTGCACATTCTGAGCTTGGGGTAATTCTTCTGTCTTTAATGCTTCGCATTCGTGAATCATCTCCCTCTCTGTAGAATGATGGACTCCAAATTGTTTGGAAATGACCTTTGACCCTTCCCAGATTGATGTGCAGCAACTGTTGCTTCTCTAAGGTCATTGCTCAAGGTCAGCAAACCGACAAAACTCTTGCTTTTCTAGAGGTGATCAGTCTAATGATGATCAGTTAATCAATACATCTGATCAGCAGCTCCTGGCTGATGGCTGATACTGGATCAGCCAGGAGTGACATGGTGTAATCCGCTTGAGATTAAATTTAATTTAATTGTCGAACCTGGTAAAGACCCGATCATTTTTATTGTTTATTTTTTTATTATACTTACCTCTCTTAATTTAAAAGAGAGCAGACTTTTTTTTTTTTTACCCCATGACCGTAGCTTAAGCAATTTCAGTGCTGCCTGGGGCACTTTGGACAAAAATATTATATTGTTTCTGCTGTTTTGGTGTATTTTAACCCTGTAGAGATGGAACAAACCATTCATAGACGCACACAAAACTGTGTCACTTACAGTACTCTCTGAGGAAGTTTGTGACATTTTAGCGTAGGCGGCACAACAAAACAAAAGCAAATGGTGCTACAGCTTGAACTGGTCTTGTGGTAAGAAGTGTAAACCAGCGTTCGGGGTTATAGACAGGTCGCGCACTCTTAAGAGGAAGTCATGCAGTCTTGAAGCAAAACCAGAGAAAACAAAACAGATGACCGAGCATAAATATCATAGAGCAACTTAATCTCGATCTGGAACTGATCTTCTGTTTCTAAAAGCAGATTTACAACCTAAAGCCCCAACATTTCTGTCGTAGACGAGGTGAGGTGCATAGATTTATAGAAAAACATTGAATAATGAGATGATTTTCCTTCGTTTGTTTTGTTCAGACTAAAAGCTCGCTGGGAAAATTGCGCGTTAATGGCGTGCGCTTTTCATTCAAGCTCCAGTTTAACAGCAGAGTGTGTAATACAAGAACATCTGAAGAGCCTGCGTGTCTGCGGCCATCAATATTTCATGTTTTCATTACATTACTGCGCTGTCCTGCTGTTACACATTAACATATGTGCAGCTAGAGTAAAAATCCCAGCTCCAGCTTGTGGAAGGGGTGGATATTTTTGCGATGCGCTTGATGGGAGGCATGATTAGTGGATGAGTACCAGGGGAGCTGAGGAGCGGACGGGATGAACGTGTGAGGAGCAAAATACCTGTGAATACAAGCAAATAATAAACAGACAAAACTGAACTCAACATGCAAAAAAAAAAAAGAAGGAAAAACAAAAAGTACATATAAAATACACTGCTTTTTAATTAAAGTTCATATGCTATTAATCATGGTTCTGTATTGTGTTTCATGTTAAATTAAACACATCTTAAGTTCAAAATCGTTTCAAGCTTTTTGTTTTGCTTTGAAGTGAGTAAACAGCTCCCCCTGCTGGCAGACTGACGTAAATCCACAGAAAACCAGGAAATATGACAGCTGCCCCCTGAATTGACAACAAAGGAGTAAATTAAAACACACCGGATGCGCACTTAATCATGATATACAGGAATTCCTGCACTAAAACGTCAGCAGAAACAAAATAACCGAGCTACTACAACATTATATTGGTGTTATTGTTTATGTTTTTAGTTTCTGGCTGCCGTCTTTCTTCCTACAGATGTGAACAGGACGCAGCCGTGACGGCATCTGCAGCCAACCAGAGGCGGGGCTTAATCCTGAGTGACGTTTCAAAGTAGCCAATCACTGGACTCTGATTCGGTTCCGTGGCCAATCAGGTTCGTGTTCGGCTGTCCGGCAGCTTGACTGTGAGAGCTGAGGCTTAGACGGAGGAGATGTGAAGAAGCGGTGAAGTTGTTTTTGGTCTGACAGCCTTCAGAATGAAACCCAGCAAGGAGTTAGCGTTACAGAGGGATGAGGCTATGTAGAGAAGGTAAGTCTGAGGGTTTAGCAGTGACCTGTTTGCAATGTGTGGGCTTATTTAATCAAAAAAGGCACTAAATAAGGTGTCCGTGTGCAGAGGACACAACAAAAGATCATTCTAAAGAAAGGGCTACTAGCTACTGATTAAATATTCATATTTCTTTGCTCATACTGTGTGTGCAGAGACACATTTGAGTCCTGTGTGAAGATCTGAGGAGGACATGATACCAGAGCCTTCAGCTGCATCCAAGTCCTCAAAGCAAAAGTGAGACTCCTTTAGCAGAGGCTGAACCCTGTCAAGGCTTTACAAGCATGCGTCTCTTCTCACATTTCCTCCTGTAGTCCTGTAATCAAATTAGATGTTTTTTTTTTGTGGCTTTCCAGCACAAACGGTCATGCAGAGGGAACCAGCTCTGGAGCTGTCAGTCACTCAGAGGAGGACTCTGGGAGTGAAAACAGGCAGAAGACGGTAGGTTTCAGCTACTGACGCTTGTGCAGACAGTTTCCTGCAGAGCAGATGGCAGAAAGTCAAATGCAAAGGCATTATTGCTGTCGTGGGAATACATTCATGATCAGAACGGATCGGGTTGGAAAGACCAGGCAAAACAAGCCGGTGGCTAGTAAAGTCACAGCTCCGCCGGGAGACAGTTTGGTGATCGTCTTCGCTTTCACGGTTCAATCCCGCAGAGGCGGCGGAAAAGAGCCCGCGGCGTCCCGGAGAGCGACGAGGGCAAAAGAGCCAAAGCGGGCTGCAGCGGCGTGGGCAGAGCGCGGGGCAGACGCGTCAAACAGAAGCACGTGGAGGCCGTCACCCTGTTCGAGGTGATCACCATGGGCAAGAGCGCCGTAGAGGTAGGACGGGAGACCTCACGAACGGACGTCTGCTCCGATGGTGCATCTGGAACGTTTGTTTTGTGACCGCCTTAGGAGTCTGGATGGGTGCTGCTATTTAAAAGCAAACGGATCGGTCAGATCGCACACACTGAACGACTCTTTCCTTGCTAATGCAGGCGGTGATTGATGACTGGATTGAG
Source organism: Kryptolebias brasiliensis (assembly GCA_028566095.1). Lineage (NCBI taxonomy): Eukaryota > Metazoa > Chordata > Actinopteri > Cyprinodontiformes > Rivulidae > Kryptolebias > Kryptolebias brasiliensis. The sequence continues at coordinate 18,763,892 of JAOXNZ010000188.1, read as the reverse complement.
GCGTATTTGACAGACAGAGACTCCTCTCTCCTCGACCTCATCAGCTTCTTCATCCAGTGCTGCGGATGCAAAGGCGAGCCTCCTGCGCACACCTGCCAAAAACACTCTCAGACATACAGAGCACACGGAACTGGTTTCATGTGATCCTCCTGATGTGTTTTTGTCGCTCCAGGTGTGGTCACAGCAGAGATGTGTCAGAGCAAAGAGGACAGCGGCGTCAGGAGTAAGATGGTCGAGGAGCTCGACGAGGTGAAGCCACAGCTCCCGTTCTTTGGTCTGAACGTCTGACTGCGCGTCTGACTGACTTTCTGAACAGATCTGTGTGTTTTTCAGGGTGCCGGGCTGCAGTACAAGAGGTTTCTGGCCTTTCCGTGGATCCTCACCGTCACCTGGCCCATGGATGCAGTCAGTACCTGCACACTGCACTTTACTGCGTTGTTATCTTTCACTGATTGGAGGCTCCATGCAGATTTTTTCACAGTGATAAATCAAAGTTATTTATTCAGTGGTTGAACAGTTACAATTACGATCAGTTGGTCATTTCAGTGGGAAACAAGTGGCATTGTTTTGTATTGCTCTGTAGTTTAGACGTTTTACAAGGTGCTCTATGGGGGTAAGAGTTTGGACATACTAGAAAAGATGGCTACAGTTACAACAGGAAGAAAGTTAAGGAAACACAAATTTTAAAAATGTCTTTAGAAAACATCCTTTTTTTGTGACTCTAGGTTTTGTGACACGACATGCACTCTGTGTTGAGGTCTTTCCATAGGTTTTCCAAAATGCTCAGGCTAAGTCGTCTTCCTTTTTTTTCTTTTAGTTTTTATACGCCCCGTCCTAAGGCGGGGGACGTATTATGGCCTGTCTGTCTGTCTGTGGACTATTTCTTGTCAGAGCTCTAAATTGACGACTCTTTAACACAGAAATGTCAAACTGCACAGCTGGACACAGCATGGGTCAAGGATGATCCCCATTGATTTCAAGGTCACGGGGTCAAGGGTCAAGGTCATAGGGGAACCCTTTGTGAAAGCCTTATCTGTGCTCTGACTCTAGACACGTATTCAGGATCGTTCTGTGAGGGAATTCATTCTTTGGAGTTTGATTACGAGTGTGTCATGTAAAGTTGGTGGTACTCTTGTTTACTGAGTTTTTGCTATGAAACCAAACTGGTTCTTTTATCTAACAGTTAATGTGTCCTCTGTATAATCGGTTGCAACACAAGCCCAAACCACCATGGCTCCACCACCATGCTGGGCAGCTGGAGACGTGTTCCTCTTATACAAACTTTGGCACCATTTCCTTTCCAGACATACTGTTTGTTTGCCAATTGCTGCCAGAACTTAAAGTCCTAATTGAATCACTTCACAGGACTTTTATTTGCAAAACACCCCAGACCCGTTAAGCTGTCCATTTGAAAGCGGATGTTGATCGTCTGTCTGGTTTGGAAATGGAAGGTTTTTCTTTGTTCACCCCCTTCAGAAAGGTCATACGCTCACTGTGGACCGTGCTCTGTGTGATCAGAAGGTCAAACGAGGATTTTGATTAGTTTGTCTGGTAAACCTACAAGCAGCGCTCCTCTCTTGGAAGGTCTTCTTGATCCTCCTGGCCTTTACTTATCCATGAAACGTCGCCTGAATGCTGAAATTCTTTGAAATGTCCAAACTGTAATGTAGAGTCACTTTTCCTCTTTTTTTTTTTTAAAGTCTGAAACTGTACAAAACAAAGGGAATGTGTTTTTTCTTGCTGAAAATGTCGAGACCTTCCTCCTGAAATGGATTATAAAAGTAGGTGACGAATAACAAAGCTCTTGGACATGTTGAGCTGATAGTTGCTGACAGGTTATTTTTTGGAGCAGTGGTGGAGCCTGCAGAAACGCTCTCACTCACAATGGATTTACAGTCTGCTTCTGTACTCTGTGATCTGTTATTGTCAGATGTTCTGCATCAGGAGGAAACTCCTTGTGGACACGGCGCCCTCACTGTGTCTCCCTCCCCACTGCAGGACAGCGCGGAGTATCCCCTCGTGCAGTCCGGACCGCCCGCTCGCTGGTTCCACTCCGAGCTCTGCGACTTCGTGGCGGTGCTGGTGGCTCAGTGTCAGCGCAGCGTCATCTTCGACGGCTACCTGATGGGCGGCCTCATCTCGCTGCTCACCGAGCTGTCGGACTCGTACGTGCGAGCCTTCAGGCACACCTGCACGCTCGCGGGTAAGGGACGGCGTAGGGCACACGTGCATCGCGCGTGCGGAACTAACTGATCCGTGCTCTAAATGTCGACGTGTCCGATCAGCGGTGAAGGTGCTGAGCTCGCTGGTGGCCGTGGCTCTGAGCCTGGGCGTCGGGGTGGAAAACAGCCAGAAGCTGTACGAGGTGCAGAGGACCAAGAGCTCGAGACAGAAAAGCTCCCAGCAGCTGGAGAGGATCCAGAAGAAGCTCACAGAGGTAAGAGGCAAATATCAGGCACATGAATTGGTTTGGTGGATTATGAGGGTTTTTTTTTTTTCTTTTTCTGTTTGAATGAGTCCGTCTTTAATGACTATGGCTTCTAAAAGTTGCAGGAAAAGCGAGCAGAGATAGAGAGCATGATGGACGCCATCTTCAAAGGAGTTTTTCTCAAGAGATATCGGTATTTGTTACTCTGAAAATGTTCACTTCCTTACATTACAGTGTTCAGTTGATCACCTGCTGCCATGAAAGGGTGGCAATTGTGTAATAGTCTGTGTGCGCACGTTTTCTTTGGTTCTCTCTGTCTGTTAGCAACATATCTCGCTTTTAATGAAACTCTCCAAACATTCATTGAATGTTCATCTAAAACTGATTAACCCGATTCCAGGTCGCCGCCACAGCCACAAATACAACGATGGTCATAAACGGTTTCCATTTTCCACATACTGAGCTACAATTCGGTGTGGTAGTAGCTGAGAGCCACCCTCAACACATTCTTTAGGCGCTCTTATGGACTCTGTAAAACCTTGGCGTGCAAGGCGGCGAACTTTGTCAAGTAGCTGTTTGTGCGCCCGTGCAGTGACATGCTGCCAGAAATCCGCTCCATCTGCATGGAGGAGTTGGCTTTGTGGATGAAGCTCTACAGCTCTGCGTTCCTCAACGACAGTTACCTCAAGTACACGGGCTGGATGATGCACGACAAGGTGGGTGACAGCTCTGTGGAAATCCAAATAAAGGCTGGCGGGTTTACTGGAACCGGGAGCTTGACGCAGATATTTCTGTGCGTTGTCTTTCAGATACCAGATGTGCGTCTGAAGTGTGTGTTAGGTCTGCAGGGTCTGTACAGCGACCCTGTCCTGCTGCCCAAACTGGATCTGTTCACCAGCCGCTTCAAGGTAATCAAGCGTCGAATCAAACGCACCGTTTTTGGGTGTTTCTACTGTCTAATCACGTCCGCCAACGCTCCGAGTGCAGCTGTATGTCAGCTGTACGCCTCGCTCGATGTTGTCCCATCATATGGGTGGCTTAAGAGTTTTGCTCAGCGCTCAAAATGGTGAACCTTGTTTGCTCGCGCTGTTTAAGCTGAATCCGTCAGGCGTTTTTTTTCGGGTAAATATGTGCAAACAAGCAGCACGGATTGATCCGTTTCATGGTTTAAAAAAAAAAAGGGCTAAACGCAAGGAGAATAATTGAACTCACAAATATAGGTTTAATTGCGTTTAACTAGGATTGCAAAGAGGTGGAGAATCTCCGGTCAATTTCCGGAGACTTTCCACGGGAAGTTAGGCTGGGAGATTCTGGAAACACGAAAAAAGAAAATTCCTTTCAGATCTTCTTCCTTGAAGATTTCATATGGAAACGTACAGAAATGTTGGGACATAATCAAAGAAATATGTGTCTGCCTCTTGTTTTGGCAGGTAGAAACAACAACAGTATGTCGTTTGGACTTTAATTCTGCATTATTACCATCAGATATATTTACCCAATAATATAATGATGCGCATGTGATTGAGGAATAGCATAGATAGTAAATATCCTCTCACAGTTTGGGTTTATTTTACAGCAGCTCCAGAGATGCCCTTTTTTCCCCACCAGGTGGTTATTTGCTGCTGGAAATTTGGTGGCTAAGAGTTGAAAGACTGATCAAAGGTGTAACGTTTGAGCTAAAATGGCTCCAGCAGATCTGACTCGCAGGTCTTCCTCGCCGTTAACCCCGCTGTTTGTGTCCCAGGACCGTCTCATCTCCATGACGCTGGACAAGGACAACGAGGTGGCAGTCCAAACCATGAAACTACTGCTGCTCATCTCCAAGTGAGGTTTTTTTTAATTTTCTTATTACTTTTTAATCCGATTTTAATTTAATTGCTTATGTTGTGTTTTTTATTTTTGTTTTTTTTTGCGTCGATCGTCTCTTCGCGCCGCAGAATGTGCGACGATGTGCTCACCGAGGCAGACTACAAGCAGCTGCTGCGGTTTGTTTACTCCTCCCATCGGCCTCTTGCAGCCACTGCAGGGGAGCTGCTCTTCTGGAGGTACGAAGCCCTTCGCCCCCCGCAGCGAACGCACAAACACTCTGCTAGTATTCACGGGAGATATTCGTGCCTTTTCCAGGATTCTTAACGCTTCAGCCGCCGCCCCCGCCCCCGACCTCCAGGACGACACGAGTGAAGGGGAGGCGCACGAACGCCAAACGCTTGCCAGATTTAAAGTGTTACTGCGGTTTTACCAGGAGTCGGAGGTGAAAACGTGCTGGATTTTAAGGATAAGACATTTAACACATTTTCCGCGTCTTATAGATTAGTCTTACATTGTCCCAGCCGTGCTAACGTGTGTGTGTGTGTGTGCGTGTACACCTTTAGCTGCACCAGCATGTTGTGTACCTGGTGGACAGTCTGTGGGACTGTGGGGGAGCTCTGCTGAAGGACTGGCCCTCGCTCACCGCTGCACTGCTGCAGAGTCCCTCGTCTTCCTCCTCTTCCTCCACATCACACAGCACAGGTAGGGAAACGTGTATCTAAGAGGTAAACAAGATCCAAACCCCCCCCCCCCCTTAAAAGAACACAACTCAGATCCAATTAGACCCTGAAGTCACAGGGTTCAGTGCATCTGTCGCTAATATCTTGGTAATCAAACATCCAGATGTTCTGACTCGTCAAAGCTGTTTTGGAAACAAATATCAAAAGAATTGGTTGTAATGATACGGCTGGTCGGCGTGATGGTGTGTGTGAACGGGTGCTGGAATGCAGACTTCTTTTTAAGAGTAGGGCTTGCTTATTTCAGCAAGACGATACCGAAACCAATTTTTCCTCCCAAAAACATTTAACTTCTTTTTTTTTTTTTCATTCCCCTGCCAAAGTGATTTCTCAGTAGTCTGATTACAACAGCAACAAAGAAACTCATATGTCCCGCCTCCTAAGTCGCAGGCTGTTTTTGTTAACTAATAACAGCACCTCTCCTCGGCTTAATTCAGACTTTGAAGCCCGCGAGAATAAGCCATTTAAAGAAAACAACATTTTATTAGAGTCAAAGCATAAAAAGCCAAAAAAAAAAACAAAGTTCGGACATATATAAAAAAAAAAAAAAATAATAACATTGACAGCAATTATTCACTTTAAACACAGGGATGTGAAGTCCTCCAACAGAATTACATGACTTTAAATGATAGTTTTACTGAACATAAACGGGAGTGTGTGATTAGATTATGCAGCATTGTTCCCTCGGTGGGGTTTGAACCATGCGTTGTAGGTTTCACAGCAGCGGAACACGCCGTGATGGTGGAGATCCTGGCTGCGGCGGCCCGTCAGGCCTCAGAGGGACCGGCCCTGCCTGGGAGGACTGGAACCAAGAAGGTCAGTTCTGATCAAACCAAAGTCCGTTACGCCTCGCTTTTAACCTGACGAGACGGACGCTGCGTGTTCATCTTGGCCCCCTGCCTCAGGTGGTGAGCGTCCGGGAAAAGAAAAGCCAGACCGACGACTGTCTGAAGCTCACTGGGCATCTCCTCGCAGAGCTTCCTCG
>JAOXNZ010000188.1:18733314-18748940 GCA_028566095.1 Kryptolebias brasiliensis | reverse complement strand
CCATTCCTCAGGGATCCTCTCACTGTCCAGGATTTTGTTAAACAGTCTGGTTAAAAAGTCCACGTCCTTCTCCCCTACTCAGACATACATTAATTCATCCAGATAGACACGTACAGTATTCTGTGTGTGTGTGTGTGTGTGTGTGTGTGTGTGTAGAAGGCCCGACGGTGGCTTGTCAGGCGTTCACAGCAACCCGACCCTTCAAACCGCTCGGACATTTACAGCCCCGTAAAGTAAAATGAAAAACAACCCTTTTGATATGATCTCTGGAATGTAACGTTAGCCGACAAGTTTGCTGAATTGCGCCGACGTGGCTTCTTTTCAACAACCTCAGGGGAGCTCCCGGGTGGATTGGACGGGAGTCGCCAAACGAGACGGTGAAGATGACCCGCAGTAAACAGCTTGTTCAAACGTGGGGGGGGGTGGTGGAAAACACGATTAAGCCCCCCGCCTCCTTTTCTGTCGTAAACTGTTGCTTCATTTTGCCTGTCATTTCTCCAGCTGCTCGCAAGAAAACCCTCCAGCCTTCTGACGTCTTCTTCTGGGTTTTATATCTGAAGTGTGTTCTGTTGCTGTGCAGGACGGCGGCCGAGCCTCCGTCTCCGCGTGACGCCGTTCAGCCACCGCCGTACATGTTGACCTCTGCGTTCGAGGCAGGGGATGGGCCGCGCGGCGTCGGGCGTCACTCGAAGTCGTCTTCGTACTCGTCCAAGTCCAGGTTGCAGTGTGGGCTGGGGATCTCGAACAAGTGTCTTTTTGTCAAACTCAGCTCAGTGGAGATGTGCTGCCCTAAAGGGCTCAAAGGATTATCGTACCTACAGACACATGCAGAAGGAGACAGGATCAGTATAATAATTATACTAAAAGTTACTCTAAAGATCCTCTTTTCATCAGTGAACTTCTAAGAAATATTGGATACGATTCGATCCTTGTTTTCAGCAGATTTCCACCTTCATTGTATCCTTTAGAGCAGAGGTCCCCAATCTTGGTCCTGGAGGGCCACTGTCCTGCATGTTTTAGACGTTTCTCTGCTTTGACACACCTGATTTGAATGACTGAGAGATGAACAGGCTGCTGCACAACTTGAAGACCTGCTGAAGAGCAGGGAAACAACTAAAACGTGCAGGATTGAGGACCCCTGCTTTAGAAGAATACATTTAGTTAATAAAATAAGAATGATCAGAATAAAAAAAAAACATTTTTTAAACTAAAGTGCCTGGTGAATGTGCCTCTGGACAATCGTGCTACAAAAATAGATGGGAAAAACACACATTTGCCTTCCTGCCAGGAGTTTAATAAAAAAAATTTGGCTGAAGAAGAAGAAGAAGAAGGTTTCCGCTGGTTGCTCTGCGAGCTCACGCCAACAAGCCGAGATCCCAATGTTGTTTACGCTGCGAAAGCAGGAGTGAAGGCGGTTCTCTCGTCTAAGCCTCGACACGAAAGCAAAATAAAAAAAAAAAAACTGAAGCACGTTTTTTTAAAAAAAACCCAAGTGTGGTTGGAGAGGACACAGGAGCAGCACATGAAGGCAAGGGACACATATGACGTACAGCTTGGTTTGGTTTAGTGAACAAAAAGGTAAAAACAGAAACCGTCTCCCAGCTCTAAGATAAGGCCGTGTGCGCGTGACACAGCTGCTTCCTGTCAACAATACATACAGATTAGTGGGAGAACAGGAAGTGGGTTTAGGACTAAACTAGCCCAGAAAGGAGGAGGAAGAGGAGGAAAACTGCAGTCCCTGTTGGTACCCTCAGTGTCTTACCTGCTCTGGGGAGAAGCCTGTCTTTAGAGGTCAGTGGAGTTCCTAAAAACCGCCAAACAACAAGCCTGTCAACAGCCTGGTTCGTCACTGATTCCCTCTCTGTTCACCAGAAACATCAAACTGCCACTCAGCTACGTGAGAAGTCTGAAACCAGCTCATTCTACAGCTACTTTAACGTTCTTACCAAACCATTACTGTCATTTTTGTTTTTGTTAGAAAATGTCTGCCGCGCTTAAGACTCTAATGATTAATACATGCGTGTATGTTTCCAGTTTCAATACCCACAATGCCTCGCTTCTAAAGCACACATAATAGTCTGATTGTTGAGTCAGCACTAACACTTGGTGTTTATTTGCAATCTAACTACTTCTGGATACTTTGTGCTATTTTAGCCAGTCATATATGAAAAGGTTCAGCTCATTCAGAAGATGGCTGCTATGACTTTGGATTTTAGAAACTTTTATACTTTTCAAAATTTTTTACAAATATTTTCTCCTCAACAAATACACTGACATCTCTTTAATTCCTTCAAATTATTTTTTTCTTTGAAATCTATTTCATGCTAAACTTTTGCTCCTTTTAGCTTCTGCCTAGCATTTTGCTTCTTCTAGCCTCTGCCTAGCCTTCTGCTCCTTTTAGCTTCTGTCTAGCATTTTGCTCCTTTTAGCTTCTGCCTAGCCTTTTGCTCCTTTTAGCTTCTGCCTAGCCTTCTGCCCCCTTTAGCTTCTGCCTAGCATTTTGCTCCTTCTAGCCTCTGCCTAGCCTTTTGCCCCTTTTAGCTTCTGCCTAGCATTTTGCTCCTTTTAGCTTCTGCCTAGCCTTTTGCTTGTTCTAGCCTCTGCTTAGCCGTCTGCTCCTTTTAGCTTGTGCCTAGCCTTTTGCCCCTTTTAGCTTCTGCTTAGCCTTCTGCTCCTTTTAGCTTCTGCCTAGCCTTTTGCCCCTTTTAACTTCTGCTTAGCCTTCTGCTCCTTTTAGCTTCTGCCTAGCCTTTTGCTTGTTCTAGCCTCTGCTTAGCCTTCTGCCTAGCCTTTTGCTTGTTCTAGCCTCTGCTTAGCCGTCTGCTCCTTTTAGCTTCTGCCTAGCCTTTTGCCCCTTTTAGCTTCTGCTTAGCCTTCTGCTCCTTTTAGCTTCTGCCTAGCCTTTTGCTCCTTTTAGCTTCTACCTAGCATTTAGCTCCTTTTAGCTTCTGCCTAGCCTTTTGCTCCTTTTAGCTTCTGCCTAGCCTTTTGCTCCTTTTAGCTTCTGCCTAGCATTTTGCTCCTTTTAGCTTCTACCTAGCCTTCTGCTCTTTTTAGCTTGAACTCAGTTTCAGCTTCTCCAGCGTGTTTCAGGAAAGTCTTTCAAACTCAGCATTCACTCTGCAGATTTACAAAAACTGTTAGTTTGGTTTAGATTTTTCTTTTTAAACTGCTTCAGATTTACACAATAATCAGAGCTCCGTTACTCACTGAAAGGAGAGCCTTCAACAGGTTTTTATTCATCAATAAAAGCCACATACTACTGCAAGCCAATCAGAGAGCAGGATTTGCATTTCTGCCAAATAATTGTTTGTTTCACAAACTTAAAAAAAACTATATGATAAAAACTTCCTTAGAAAATATTTTTAAAAAAGACACCCTCTTGATGAGAACGGTTTCTTTGATAATTCTTTTAATATTTTGATCACTATTGGCCTGGAGTTGTTGCTGCAGCCGATTCTGATTCTGCCTGAAGAGTCAAGTCACACTTACTCATCGTTACAAAGGTTGTTGGCGGCCTCCTCAGCCACCAGTATGTCGTACTCCTCTGCAGCATATTTTTCCCAATCTGAGACCTCCTGACCGTCCGATTCCGCCTCCTTGAATAAGAAAATAAAAACAAGACGGGTCAACTGATCCACCCAACCTCTGAGGGAGACACTGCTGCAGATACGGAGTCATCCTGTCAGGTCTTACACACCCTGATCACGGAGAACGGGTCCCTCTGCTCGTGGTCCAGGTACTTCTCTATGTTGAAGAACGTGTCAAAGAAGACGTGGGTCAACTTGCACCTCTTGAGGTCTCTCAGAGTGATCTTACCTATAAAGGATTTAAAAAAAAAAAAAAAAAGTCACTTAAAATGAGCTGTCAGCTGTGCTGTGATAAAGTTCTCAAAGACTCACCTTTTAAATGATTAATAGCATGTGTTTTATATGAATTTAACTTCTAAAATCTGCCTGATTTGACGACTTTTGCCTAATGATCAAGTTGCAAAATGCTTTGGTCACATGTCAAATCGGAGGCTATGATTAACCTTTAACTGATCAGGTTTAATTAGAGGCTCCTTGTAAGATACCTCTAATTAAACACGCAGCATTTATGACACTAAATTTGAATTTGGAGTGTTTCCAGTCATTGCACATATGATATTACAGCAACAACGAGATGACAATAAATGGCATCAGCTGCATCATTTATATGAAAAACTGTTTTTATATATTTCAAAGATTTAACGTGACAATAAAAACTTACCAGGATTACCTCAGCAATCACAGTAATGACTTTAAGTAATCTCTCTAACAGGCCTTCTTAAACTAGTGCTGAAACAAACCATTATTGACTTAATAGGAAATATCAGTTTTTAAAAAACTATTTCTTCAGTAAACGATATCTGGAATTCATTAAAAAGCCAAACATAGTGAAGGACTTGTTGTTTGTCTCCTTTAACATTTTTCTTTAATCACCAATTATTTCCAATATTTTGCCTGTACTTATTTTACTTTAGTTATTAATGTAATAATATTGTTATCATGCTTCCCTCTTTTTTGCTCTTCTAGTTTAATCAGTTCTCTATGTCTGCTTTAATCACCATTATTCACCGTATTTAATTAATTTCACTATTTGTTCATTGATTTTGTCTCAAGTACAGAATATTAGGGGAAGGCTCATTAACACGTTTCCATTTATCCTTAAAAAAAACTAAATCACTATGACTTTGGTGCGTTTACAATCAGTTTAGAGGTTTTTGTCTTGGATGTATTGTTGTTTCTGTCTTCTTTGTCAGTTTGTTAAAATTGTGCAGGTTGTGCTTTCACTTGGTGTCAAAGAAAACGTTTCAGTCGAGAAGTTGCTCCATATCAGATTACGCGTTATACTATCCAACGCCGTTCATATGCAGCACATGATTAAGTTGCTTTAGGGTCAGATTCTCGCTGTGGCCGTCAATACCAAACACGCACAGCCGCGAGCTGCTAACTTCTGAATAACACACTGGACTAGTTAAGTGTTGGAGTGTGGATGACACCAGCAGCTGGCCCAGTTTGTCCTCTGTTCCCTCAGCCAGCGATCGATGGTCTGGCCTGAAAACGTGCCACCAGCCACACTCTGCGCTGCGTGTGTAAATGTGAAACAGCTCTGACCTTCCACCTCAGGTCTGACGAGGTCAAGCATTTGGCACAGGCAGTCCTCGAAGGGAAGCGGCTCGATCGCCATGGCCTCCAGTTTTTGACACTGCTCCTCGTAGAAGTACTCCAGCTCGTACATGCTGAGCACCCCGTCCCCATCCAGGTCCATACAGCGGAACCAGTACTCTATGCTGGACAGAGAAAAAGGCGTGGTAATTAAAATAACAATTAATAGCGTACCTGTTGTAGATAGCTCCTTGGACGGCCTCAGTTTAAAGGAAAAGAGTTTAAATCTGATCTGATTGATGAGCTAAAAGTGAGTGGAGCTGCTGCAGTTTTACAACTCCAGTCTCAAACAAATTTAAACTGGTTTGTGCAAAAGAGGAGATATACGGATGCAGTTAGAGAGGACATGGAGGTAGTTGGAGGGAGGACAGAGGACGCAGAAGACAGAGTTAGATGGAGGAGGATGACTAGCTGTGGTGACCTCTGAAAAGGGAACAGCCGAGAGAAAAAGAAGTGCAAATGCTACTTTATAAACTTACACTGCCTTCAATTTTGCATTCGAATGGTAAAATATTCTGGCAAAATATTAGAATATTTGTGCAGGACGTGTTCCTGGTGCTACAGCCATCTGCTACTACCCCCTATTTGCACTAGCAAAAAACCCAGAAAATTCTATGTCAAACACTGTAATGCAAAACTGATGGTGATGTAAAGGTTTATAAAATAAAGTTAGCATAAAATGCTTTAAAACCTTTGAGATTGGTGTTGTTTTAAGACAACAGCAAATCACTTTGGTCTTGGTTAGTTTATCAGTCTAGTCAAGATTTGAACTATTTCTCCAAACTGTGTTCGTTTAGGGAGTTACCTACATCAGGAAATATAATTATTGTTCTAACCTGACCTCAGAAACCCGCTTCAGAAGATCTGAACTATTGCTTTAAGAATGGTACACCTTGTGGCAAAAGGCGAAGCTACCTGGTGTCGGTCTTCTTGTCCTCTTCAGATATGAGGAACCAGACAAAATCAGCATAACTCAGCCGTCCCTGTTTATGCACCCGTCTGTCTCTGATAAGGAAAATAAACCAACCACCATGTTAAAACTGGAAGCGGAGTTCAGACTTTCAGCTCTTTGAACTCTGAACGAAACAGTGAACTTACCTCGTTACTGTACCCGAGAATATTCGCTCAATCATTTTCTGCGAAATAGCTAGAAAACACAGAACGAAGCAGATGCTTACAATCGAGCTCCTTCAGATACAGTTCAAGTTTTTTCCCACAACACATGTAATCCATTCTCAGACTTGCTGGTGTAGTTTTCCTGACAGCCCTATAAATCCTCTGGTCATCATTTTGACCATAAAGTGGTGGAAATTGTTCCAGACGCGGCGTCATTGGAGCGGAGTGTATATGCTGCTCTCCTATTGATCTTGTGTCTTATTTCCCCTGCCTCACTCACAAACCATCAACCAAGAACATGTGGCGCAAAGGGAGGAAGTGTCAGAGATAAATCTTTTCCTGCCTGTGTGTGAGGAGCAAATCTGGTCTAGATAACATTTACAAAAAAAAAAAAAGGTGTTTTATTGTCCCGTGTAGTTTCAGTCAAGCGGGACATTCAAACTGCTTTTATTGCCTGTACTTCCCCTCCATTTGTGTTGTCGTGACATGAAGCCAAAACAGACGAAATGACAAACCACTGATGCCGACATGATGGTGCGTTTGCTCACCTTGGTCATTGTGCCGCGCCAGGTCTTTCTGGTCAATATAGAGGTCGTGATCCGTGTCAAGCTCCCAGAACTTGCAGTAGATGACGTAAAAATGTTCGTAGGAGAAGTACTCCGTCAGCTGGTTCACGTCTTCCTCTTGCTCCAGCAGCGCCACATTCTGCCCAACAGGAAGTATTGGTTTTAGTCATTATTACTTATAGGTATATAAACATCTTAACATGCACGTTAAAGACAACAAACAGGTTGATAATGTGCGACGGGGACATTTAATCTGATGCTTTCTGTATGTAAAGCGCCAACAATGAAGATGCTGGAAACGGGAAGATTTACCTGGAGGAAGTTACTTTTCCGGAGCTCGGAACAGGTTATTTTCCCTGTCCACGACCGGTTCACGTTGTAAAATATCCTCTGAATCACCTGGAGAACAATCAGTGCTGTTACAGCGCGAAATGAAGTAATTATAATTAGCGAGCAAACCGTGTGTACATACCGTGGTGATGTATCGTGAGTGAAAGTCCGGTGCTTCTTTGAGAAAGGCCAAACCTGCGTGCGAGTTCACCACGTCCTGAAAATATGCAATATTTAGTTTTATTACTTAGTCTTGACTCCACAAAAGACAATCCGTTCATCTCCATAAAACGTAATGCCTTCTACTCTAATAGACAGCCTTCATTTCTGGAAGATAGAATCTATGGTTGTCAGAGTAGCCGTATAAATACTCCCTAAGTGAAACATCAGATATCTGTATTGTTCTACTGCACATCATTTTATCCCAACATATGGTTTTTACATTGTCCTAAGAGTAGAAAATCCTCCGAACCTTATTAGAAGAGGACATCTGATTTAAATGGATCTTTAAAAACCACAAAACACGAGGAAGTACCAATAAAAAAATATGTTTATTATGTCATAAAGTCAGAAAAGAGCGCTGCATTTCTTATAATCTGCTTATTATGAAACTCCCACCAAGTCTTTTCCTTATTCTACCTCCTTGCCTTCCAGTGAAGGAAAGAACTGTTGACATAAATGCGAAGGCGGCAATGAAATTAAAAGGCCTTATTTCAGGGCAGCCGTCGTGCCTCTTTGACTCTCGCCGAGCGAAATTAAATCATAGAAAACACATAAATCACAAGCCGCAGGAAACAGGCGGGGACAGTCAAATCTACTCCACTGCAATCCGCCTTTCATTCATCAAAACAGTCAGAGGCGATTCGCAGGGCCGAACCGTACAAATTAAACAGCGCGTGCCACAAGGAATCTCTGCTTGTATGCTAACGGGTGTTCATGTCAGACTGAAAGCTCCTGTAAGCAGAAAAATCCCCAAATCAGGTGTGGAATAGGGCCAAATGATTATTATTATTATTATATGTTTTACTGCTAAGCTTGAACACATCTTCAGGGGAATCTCATTTTTGTGTACGCCTCGCCACCATATTAGCCTTATAATAACATCCCTAAATTAGTCCTCTGTCGCACGTAAAAGCACGGCCTCAGCACGGCGGTCCACAGACTGAGCTCAGTTTGCGCCGCCGGTGCAGTTTTCCCACCCCGCTCTGCCAGCTCCAGCCCCTCTTCCCTGCGTGTGCTGCAGCCCGTACCTGCAGGAATGGAATAAAGTCGTCTTGTTCCAGGTAATTACAGCCAGGCTTGGCCAAGAGGTGCACAAATTTAGAAGCGTCATCGTGACAGGTCTGCAGAGTTCTGGAGAAGGTAAAAAAAAAAGAAAGAAAAAAAGAGAACAGCTGGTTAGGAGGTTGCTCCCTCGACAATCTTTTAAAGTTTTAAAGTCTGCTAAAAATGCACGTATAATGCATTCTGAAATTAGGATTCTGAATTGGTGATTATTATGGTAATAATGGGAGGGCCTGATGTGGCCTCTCATCTGAGAACGGTTCATTCATGAGCTCAGGTCAAAGGTCGTGTCTGCTCGCACATTAATACAAGGACATGCCTATTGCACAAAACGGCATTCAGCACACAGCCGCCATTATAAAAGCCTCATGGCATTTCAATCAGCTTCATGCTGAAAGACACTGAATGGATGTTTTCATTTATGTGCCGTGCTGTAGATACACAGCAACCTTCCCTCGTGATGTTTATAAAGGAAAATGTCATAATAGCAGGGAGCTGCATGCAGTGTTTATGTTCCTGAGAGAGTGATCATCGTTGTCCAGAGGAGACTGTATGAGCCATTTGGCTGAGAGTGAATGTGCCGATGGTTCAGTTAGAATAAGAGCAGCTATTGTCTTACTTTCGCCAAATAGCCACAAACTTGTGAACGGACACGAAACCCGTCCTGTCGCCTCCGGCTGAGCAGAACAATGGCACTTTCCAGTAGAGGGGACACTCACAGGCCTAAGCAGAGAGAGAGAGAGAGGAAAAAAAAAAATAGAGCCTGTGGTGAGGATGAAAAATACACAGAGGGGAGCAAAGTCAATAAATAAACAAGTTTTATTTCAGAACTTTATTAGGTAGAAAAGCAGTAATAGATGATTTATAGGTTTTCCTAAGTAAATCTAGCTCTCTTTGCCCTAAAGTTCTCCTCAGGCTACTGACCACATTCCTCCGCGACACGGAAATAAGATTTTCCGTAGGGTTTTAAAAATCAGCAAACATTTGATAAGGGAGCCAAATGGCACTAAAAGCAAATAATTTCCTGGGTGGCAGCTGAACCGCGGCGCTGCGACTTGCGTTCTCACCTTGGCAACGGGCCCCATGTCTTCACTGGTGGCCCTTTCATTCGGAAATTGGGAAAATATTTTCTCAATTTTGGAAATGAGGCTGTCGGTGTTGAGGTTGGCTTGGGGCCGGCCCTTTGGGAAGTAAAACTTGGGAATGCTTTCGCTCAGTGCAGTGGTAACCGGCTCCTCCGTCCTCACCTGGGCCTGAGACAAACACAGACATAAACCATTAGCCCTTCGTGCTACTCACGCTGACGTATAATTCAGTGCTTGCTGAGGCTCACTGTAACACAAACACCACACTGCTGGTACCTATGTAACCATATCTTTAAGCACCCCTAAGGCTCATCGTGGAAGAGCTGCGACTGCTCAGCACGTATGATCATTATCCATTTATCTGTAAGAGATACTCCTGTGACTGGCACTTCTACCTTACAGTAATTCTGTAATAAGTTTGAAATGAATGTGTCAGCATTCATTAATGTATGTGCAATTATCTGACACGGAAGACATTTAGGATTTATGGTTAGAATTGTGCTCGACTTCATTTCTGGTTAATAAATAATTCTTAAAAGAGCTTGCAGTTTAAAGCTTTTTACATCACACTAACAGGAGACAAGCAAAGAGCGACTAACTCTTTAGGTAATAAACATGAATACTGAACATATACAGATCATATATGATGTATTGGTGTCTAGCTCCTTAATGTAATATCCTGACAGGGATAATACTTGTCAAATATAAGAGCAGAATCGACAATAAATACAGTAAACCAAGACAAAACCACAAAAAATATATATCTTGTGATCTACAGATGTTATTGAAACTCATTTGTTTTAGTAATGTTTAATTATCTTTTCAATCTAGTTAAAGAACCTTTTAGATCGTGTTATGATCCGTTTTAATATGCTTGTGGTTTAGAAGTATTTAAAAAAAAAAAATTAACAGGACGAAAAACAAGTTTTAACAAATCAGTGGTTTTAAACGCTATCAAGTCGTGGCAACGCCACAATAATCACGCTGTTCATCTGTGCATGCAAACCTACACACAAACAAAAAGAACTCCATAAAACCTGTTCTTCCTGGTACATATACTGTATTTTGTAACTTATTCTCTTGTATTAACGTTTTATTATATGATATTTTATCTTTTCCCAACAACCTCTTAGAAAACCTCAAATTATGTCCTAATTCTCCAGGAGTCCTGACCCACAGGTTGAAACTCAGTGGTCCTAATGAGCTTGTTGAATAAAAGGTAATGCAATAAATTATAAAACCCATTAGAGCCCTTCTCAGCCTTTAATGAAAATAAAGTTCAATGAAACACAAACCACGGGCATGCATACAATAATATATTACGGTTTGGAGCCAACAAACCTCCAATAATTATTTACTTTAACTGGACTTTAAAATGTGGCAGCCATCTTTTTCTTTTTTTATGGAAGTGAATAATATGTGGCAGGAATGCAAGGTTTATAAAGAGAGAAAACAAAATGACATGATAATCAATTTCAAACAACCAGACAAAGATGGGTTTTGTGATTTCCTTGAATTTACTTTTTGTCAAAAGTCTACTTTTAGTATCCAAAAGGTTTCAGCAGCTTAACTGAAGCTCTGATTTGCCTGTTTTTTTTCCCACATTACGAGCCTAAAGGTAAACAAAACCCACCTTAGACATTGCAATCAGTGCTGGAGAAACTCCGGCCTGTGTGTTAGTTCAGCCATTGTTGTTATTTTTCACTCATTAAACACTAAAAACCAAATTCAGGCTTTTCTGTGTTTTTAATAAATTCGAATGCTTCTGTTCAATGACACAAGTTACTCTGAGTTGCACAAGAGTGGCATAAATAAAGCAGCCGACTGAGTGATTATAATGTTTTTTAGATTATTACTATGATATTACTTTGATATTTTATATAAAGTTAAAAGCCGAACTTGCTATAAAATCATTTTTGTGATTCAGAAGTTGAAAATGAAGCAAATACTGTCATATAAATATCTGGGTGTGACAATTAATCATTTGTTATTCTGTAAAGATCAAACTGAAAGAAAATAAACCCAAGATTGTTGTTCAGATTTGCTTTATTTCCTTTATCTCCTGATTAGTCAGTACTTCACCTGCATCAGATAGCAGTCAGAGGGATTTCAGTTTGGAGAATCAGGGAGAAATTCTCATAAGGAAGTCAAACTGAAAGCTGCTCAGAAGAAGGCGTCTCTAAGAGCAAATCTCCACCAAATAAAACAACTAAACTCACAACATTTTATAGCTGTTCAAGTGAACGCCATGTTGTTAAGAAGGAAATGCCTGAAGGTTGCTTCTGCTTTTAATTATGTTCTAAGAAATATATAATTTTACCATCAAAGACACAGGGTTCAATTTAACATCCTTTGTGCTTTTTTTATTCTAATAGTGAATAAAGGGCTTAACAGCAGATTAAATATATGATGAAAGTTAAATGTCTTTTGCGGTTGTACTGTTTTTGTTTTTTTTGCAAATCTGTGCTGTTTTTTGTTTTACAATATTTTGTAGAGTAACATTGTTAGTTGTAACATTCTAATGACGTTACGAATGGAGGTGCTGTAAGGCAAAAATAATTCAACATTTATCCAACATTTTTCAACATTTATCTTGTTAAACTCCAATGGAGGTCACCGCAATATCTTGGTTTAGACACAACAAACAGCCTCAGAAACAGTATGAAATGATGACATTTACAAATAAAATCCTCATTTTGAGGTTTGCTAAGCGTTATGCAGCGGAAAACATGAAATCTGTGAGTAGAAAATGTTAATTATACAATAAAAAAAAAAGAGTCAGAATGCACTTGGAGCCACGTGTGTTTTTTACACCATTTCCTAAAACAGTTTGAGAACATGCTACACTCCCAATCACCATCACACCCAGAGATCATTTACATGACTCAAAAACTTGCTACGTGAATCATTCTTTGTGATCTTGAGTAATGATGAACAACTGCTAAAATCATCATCCTGGGGCTCCCAAATTTAACCCCTTGTTCATTTGAACAAGCCTGAATCAACATCACATTCGAATTAAAGAGCTATTCTAAAAACGTTTGCTGTAATCTGATGATATTTTGCCAGAAACTGCAAGTGGGAATCTGCTTATTTTACCCTGACAAACGACATGTGATCCTTTGCTTGTCTGTGCTGTGTGCTAGTATCAACCATGGCTATAAAAGGACATAAACATCTCCTGTTGCCCTGCACTGTCCCCTCGCTGTCTTCGTGCTCGCAGCGCTCTTGAGCACAACTGCTAAGCCGCATGACATTTTGCACGCTGAAAAACGACGGGATCTGAAAGGGGACAACAAAGCAGCTGGGCACAACGCGCTGGACAAAATGAAATCTGAAAAAAACAGAAATTCGGTCTTTCTTCAGATCGATGAATACTGTGCCACCAAAGGAATGCAATAAAGCCTGTGGGGTACAGAGTGCACTCGCTCAAACACCTGCCTGTCCTTGCTGGAAGGCTCTGAGCCTCTTCTTGAATCGAGAGGGCAGAACAAAGTCACATCCACGTGCCAGGAGAGCCAGCTCCTTCCTGAGGTCAGGATCCTGACGCAGAGACAGCTCCCTCATTCTCATCTTCGCTCCAGACAGGATGGGGCCCTCATATACACACACACACAAAAAAACAAAAACAACACTCAGTCCAGTGTTATCCTCTTGAATGCAGGAATCCCTTGCAGCCGGTGCAGTAGGTAAAAGGCGGTGGAAGCAGTGGAGGTCCTCTGTGAGAATGCCCCTAAGGTTGTCCTCTGTCAAAGTAGGAGCCTGTTAATGGGAGAGAGCAGCTGCTGCTGTGACATTCACTCCCATTGCGAAGCCTCAACTCTGCCGGCTGCTCTGTCCTTGCCTCTACCTAACGTGCAACATACACACATGCTGAAGGGTCAGGGAGCCCTTGCTTCAAAGCTGTTGGGGAGATAAGGAGTGACTGGGTGCAACTGTGTGGGACTCACTTGCTGTGTGTGTGGGATGGGAGGGGTGAGAGCAGTGGATCTGCCCTTTCCAGTTTGCATTCCTCAGTGTTCATGGAAGGTTATGTAAAGATACAAACTAGTGACTGCTTGCTGTGTTCAGACTTTAACAGAGGGATGCACCTTGAGCTAAAGGACATTAGGTTCTTCTAAGAAACTATTACCTCAGAGAAACTTTGCTTGTAATAAGAACCCTAAACTCTGGACTATCCTAACGTGGATGAAAATTCCTGACACCAATAGGAAGCTTGAAAATAAACAATGAAAACTAGGTATTATTTTGACATAAATTACCTAAATTTGTTGTCAAATCTGCACCAACAAAATACAGATGAAAAGTAATGTATGATGGTACATAAAGGTTTTGGTGAAGTCACTGGCAGATACAAAACCTCAAGTTTTACATGTTTCAATACATTCTGCATCCTGTCTTTCGGTGGGTTTTGTTTTGCCGTTCCTACTGCAAACTTAAACTGCTTGCCATTCCATGTCTTATTATAGTTGACGGGCAACAGAAGGAGGAGGGGGGTGGCAACGGGACATGTCAAATTCAAAGAATGATTACTGAACCAGTCTGCACCTATTAAAAGCACCAGCAAACACTGTTTGTGCAACCCAAGAAACAAGATCTAGAGAAACACGGGTGTATCTTTAGTCCTCAAACAAACATCCGCTTCCAGTTGTTGCTGCACTGGAATGATACTTAGATTAAATCTACACGAATCGTCTGATCCAACGGCTCAGAAGTTGCTTTCGAAGAACAGACTGCGATCAGGGAAAGCCCCGAACGACTAAGCCGACAGACAAAATGAGAGTTAGAAATCCCATAAGGACGTCCACTTTGGAAAGATACGTCCTTTACCCGTTTCTGCCATTGTTATGGTAAACAGAAACCAAGAGTATTTGAGACACAGTTCCTGTTGTCCACCACGCAGGACACTGCATGTGCATGATAAGCCGTCTGTAAAAATGGCACGTTCACACAGTCTGCCTCCTGCTGTCGCTCAGCTGTTCTAACGGAACGTGGAAAGGTTAAACTTTCCACACTCGTGCACCGCTCAGTCCATATGTACATTTGAGCGAACAAAATGCGAAGACTGTTCTGTAAACAAAAGCATCATGACGCAGCAGCAAAAACAATGACTTGTTTACGTTTGGAAAAATAGCCCAAAATATTAGAAATTACAGATGCACAAGATGAGTATAAGCTACTGCGCCTAGTGAATTGTGTCATGTGTGACTTTGAAATAACCAGAATGAAACCGCTTCAGGAAACATCACTACAAACCAAATGAGTTTAAAGTCAATCAGGCTGCCAAAACAACAGGATCCTATCAGTTAGAGGAGCTGCCTGTGTGTAGTTTGACGGGTCAATGTAACAAAAACGTGAGAAGTCATATTGACCGCACAATGTCTCTAATCTGCTAACTGCTACAGTCAATCTGTTTGTACATATACGTGTGTCTAGTCACGTTTGCTTCATTGCGTAACCAATAAGATTATGAAAGACGACATTTGGAGTTAGTGACTGGTGGTAAAGACAAGTTGTTGAGGCCGTATTTTACTTGGGCTTCAGCTGACTTGACATTCAGCAGTAGCTGTGTTTCCGTTTAAAATAAAGGCTAAGCATTCCTTGAAAGAATGCATCTCACCCGCCACCTTTTGTGCCAGAGCTTTAGAATACTATCATCTTATACTGAGAAATGACAAAGTTGTAGCTGTAAATCTGACTAAATTCTAGCTATTTTTGTGCTCACAGTCAGTTGACTGTGACGCCCATCTTAGATTGGGTTGACCTGAAGGTTAATCAGTACATCCAATGATTACTTCCTGAAAGATTCATTAAAATTTGTTCACTAGCTCATGAGACATTTTGCTAACAGACAGATTGACTTCAAATAGTTAATGGCAGAATTTGGTACAACTTTGTAATGTTAAAATAAAGGTAATAACACATGATACTTTTATTGCGGTTTCAGTCTACAGACAACATAAACCACACTTAAAAATTGCTGGTGTAGATTCTCAGTCATCCAGGACATGGTAAATCCAAAAAAGGTTAAAAACAAAATTGAAGTCCAGTTGCTT
>JAOXNZ010000188.1:18718508-18728879 GCA_028566095.1 Kryptolebias brasiliensis | reverse complement strand
TTTGTGTTTTTATGATGTAAAGCACTTTAAACTGCCTTGTTGCTGAAATGTGCTATACAAATAAACTTGACTTGACTGAGCATTCAGTATATCTTCTTGCGAACTTGATCCAAGCCGTCTGCATGATTCCCAGTGACACATCCGTGCCTGATTCCACTCGCTCGTTTTCTTCTTCAGCACTTCTTCTGAAAGCTGCTGGGCCAAGCACCTGGTGTGTACAATGGAACCAGAAGTCCTTATTGATTACCGTGAGGAGAAGTGGTCCCAGACACAGAGGCTCCCTCACTGCATCCCCAGCATCGAAGGCAAACAACTCAAAGAAAGGTCACTTTAAATAATGAGCACAGTATTTGACACCAGCGGCGAAAATATTGGAGTTCATATATTTTAGTAGGGCATTTTATACCAGATCGATAAGCAGGCTTAAGTCACCAGTGTATTAATTGAACATAATTTGGTTGCACTCGAGCAGCTACGATAATGGGGTCCGACTTTAATGGCACAAATACAGTTTCTTTCAGAGTTATTTTTTTACTTGCGCAAGCGCTGCAACCAAAACCAACAACTTAATCACTGTTTGTTTCTGTAAATATAGTGTTGCCAGGTAATTACACTTCTCGTGCAGCCAGCACGACAAACTTGATCCGGAGTAATCTGTCCAACATGTAACAGATGAAATTACTTGTTTTTACGAGCTTTTTTTAAAAAAAATTGTTACATTTTACTACAACTACAGCCCTTATTTTCATTTAAATGAACATTATGACTCAGATACAGAGCGGAGGATGTCTTTTAGAAGATCATTAGAAAAATAAAATGTCTGAGAAAGATGATAGCACAGTCGTATGTTAAGTTTACTGAAATTGCTGTTTATGGTTTTTACAGATGCTTTTTTTTTTTTTTTTCCAGCATCAAATCCATTAGAGACAGACATCACTCCAGATCTCTGTCTTGTTAATAACCACATTCGAAGTGCCTCTGGCCCTCTTGTTAAGATTAGCAGTGGCTCCGTAGTTGTGAAAATTATTGACTGTATTCTCCTTCATGTGTCCCTTGCTAAAACAAGTAAATCCTATCTGAGGCATTCAAAGTTTTCTGAGGCACAACGCGTAATGAGAAACCTCTTTGTTCCGTACGGCAGGCTTATATGCGTTTTTAGAGCCAAATCAATATCCGAAATGAGGAGAGAAAAAGAGAAGGTCTCAAAAGTCTAAACTTTGCAACTTTTCAAAGCGTAATTACAGTGTACAAATAGGATTTTACCCAAAGCAGTGTGCATGTTGTTGTTTTTTTTTTAAATGCCTTGAAGGACATTTCAAAGGTTTCGGCTGAGGCTGAAACCACAGGGGGACGGCTGGTTAGCGTAGGAAAGCGTTGGTAAAGAGTTCATGTGTGCAGCTCTTCTTTACTGCTGTCAGCTGTGCTATATGTGCGCTCTGCGAAGTAGACGATAAGCAATCTGCTCTAATAAGGAGAAGGAGGAAAGTTGTGTTTTTTTCAGGTTTATTTGTGCTGCTCTGTATTCGAATATGAGAGAAAGAAATAGGCCTCTTTAGTTTGACATTGTACAAGTTTCTCATACTCAAAGTTGCTCATACCTTCTGTGGAACCTATGAGCAATTACTGTCTTACCTGTCGTAGACAGCTCTCTGAACGGCCTTAATTTGGAGAAGTAGAGTTTAATTGATGAGCTAATGGCTGTTCTGAGCAGGTTTTTACTTATTTTTTTTGCTGGGGTTAGCTCGTAAGTTTGCTAGCATGGGAACAATAACTGAGGCAAGCACAGGAAAAAAGTGTGACCAGAAGAGGCCATTTTCTAAAAACAACAAAATGCCCTGCAGATCCATGTATATAAAAATATTCATGAAAATTGAGTTTTTAAAAGGTTTTGATCTTTTTTTTTTCTGTGCAGCACCATACAGGGTTGGGGATCCCTGCTTTTAATGACAGTTCCTATCGTTTAATCTTTTTTTGCATGAGCAAATAGCGGCATCAGGACTCGGGTTGTTTTAAAACAGCTACAATCCATTTTTGGTCTTGGTCCCACTCACACTAGTCATTAGCTCATCAATCATGTCAAATATAACCTCTGTTTCTACAAACTGAGGTCATTCAAAGAGCTATCCACAACAGGTGATATATTAATTATTTATACCCTTTTCACATAACCTCCCTTCAAATGATCTAAACTGTCTGAGAACAAAACAGTAGAATATAATGTAGTTGAATTGTTCTGAAAGTACTTTTCAAATAGTACATTTCCATTTAATGATAGTTTTGACCAAGCTGGTTCACCTTGCAGAGATTATTGATCTTTAAATCATCAAGTAGATCTGGAAATCCTGATTGTGGTCAAACTATAGCATGTAAACTTTGGTTTTCCTCCAGTTCAGCTTCAGTCTCAGAATCACATGTGAGTTCTGTTTGAGTTTGCTCTGCCACCTCTGCCTGAACTGGTCCTTCAACCTCTGTTCAAGAACAGTTTTTTTTTTTTTCTCATTTTTGTGCAAGTCAAAGATAACAACAACCCTCAGTCAGACAAACAAATGAGTTATACATCTGTTACAGATTTTCCAGAGTTACCTAAACAGTTTTAGCAGATTTCCCAGAAGATAGAATAGATGTAATGCACTTTTTCTTTCTTCTATGAGTCTGAATCCATATATGTCAACTTGATGCGTTTCTCGTCTTTTTCACAAGTGTTTCATGCTGTAAAGTGGTTAGATGCCCTAAAAGTTGGGAGTTTCTTCATTTGCGCTGATAACCTTGGACATGTGTTTTTATATTACTTCCTTAAATGTTTTAAAGATTAACTCTAAAATAGATCAGCATTTTGGAACATTTGAAAGCGAATTGCTCGCTTTTGGTATAAAAACAAAAACCAGAGTTTAATAAAAACGATGTTTCTTTATCTGTTCTGTTCAAAGAATTCAGTACATATTAGTTAAATTAACAAATGATGCCAACACTGCAGTTTCCGTGAGAATATGAGAAAAATGAGCTGTAGAAGGAAAGGACATGAAAATCATGTTTTAAGACGAAAAAAAAACCCCCAACATATTTATAATTATCTGCCTTGAGCAACAAAGCTGCTTTTAAGGTAAGAAATTGATCCGGACGTTTTTTCAGCAATTTACGATCATTCATGGCAACATTTGTGTTTTCGTCCTCACCAGGCAGCTTTCTCTTATATCTAAACTTTGTGGAAAACATGACTGCAGTTGCTTCAGATGAAACACCATCAGCATTTTAAAACCCTCCAAAATCATTTGAGCTCCAGTATTGGTTACAAAAACCAAAACCAAAAACAAACCAAGAACTTTAAACTTTGCTGTGTGTCTTTTAGGACTTCCAGATTGTAACAATATCAACTTGTCTTGCTATATTTATCATTACTATTGTTGTTTTTAGTGTAATCTTATTTACTGTAGATATTTTAAAGATTTACTCATTGACTGGTATTAATGAAGATTTTTTAGTTTGCGGACTGAGATGAAAAATCTCATTTGAAAGTATTTTTAAAGCAAAGTTATACTATTGTAGTTCAAGTGCAATTAAAGTATAGTAAATCTAAATATTTTTTGTGAAATCCAGTAAAGTATGAAAAAGATATCCCTGAAGTAACTATTATATTATTTCCATGCACTTACTACCACAGTTTAAGGACCCTTTCATAAAACCTAAAAGCATATTTGTGATCCGACTTTCATATTAGCTACGTGTAACACATGTGAGGTACCACAAAAGTCTTGAAATGTCTCTTTTTTTATGTGTGTTTCAGTGCCCACTTTATTTCCAATAATAGCCAGACATCGTTGAAACTACTGTTAGCATAAAGCAGAAATCTTCCAAGGAACTTGCCGGTCTGGTGATATTTTTGACCAGGGATCACTTTGATCTGACTCTTAAACATTCCCCGTTTGATATAGCTTCTCAAATGAGCTGTGGTACGAACCTCTCGATCCGCCTCCTAAAATGGCACTGAGTGGTGATGTGCCTCTTTCATGGCCACGCTGAAAACGCACTGTACTTTTTATTTTTTATTTTTATTATTATTATTATTCCTTAAGAAAATCACAGACAGAGAATCAAACTGTCTTCAGTCAACATTTAGGCTCCTAATCTGCTGTGCAAAAAGGAGCCGCAAAGGAGGAGACTTCTTTCATTAGACACTTTGGTGATGCTCTGAAGTTTGCTCTTTTTGTCTGAGATGACTTTAAAAGAGAAACAATGCCTCTGCCTATTGGGTCTTTGGAGATTTTCCTCTCTCATCACATAATAATGAAAGAGGTGGCATGTATGGAGTTGGAGAGCTGAAGCAGCTCGTTGTGAGGGAGCCAAAGAAAGCTTACAGACATAGAACAAACTCATTATTGCCCAGCGCAGAATGGGAAAGGCGGATGATAATGTCGCTGCCCGTGTCTGTCTGTTATCAAAATATCTCATGAACCACTGGATGGATTTTAGAGAAACTTTCCTGACGCAATCATTGGATATACATCTACAACTGATTAATGTTTTGAATCAATCCAATTGAAGATGGCCGCCACAATTCATCAACATTAGCCAACCCCAAAATGGCAGTATCTCAGATACTACCATATCAAATTTGAGCTCAATATTTGTAAAGTTGACTGAGAGTCCTTCATAACATATCAGAAAAACTCTGTCTTTAAAGGAATACTTTGATTTATTTTGCATCTCTTCTTACTCAAGAAATCATAGCTTTAAAGTACATGTGCTTTGCAAAGTGTTCACATTTTCTTTTAAAACCATATGCGGATATTCTATACAATAATCTATAGTGTATAAAATTGCCTGAAGAGGGCGCAATTCACTTGGGCTGTCACTTTTTTCACTCTGTCTTTGGCACACAAACAGCCAGATACGCGCACTGAAACAGTTTCCTAAATCGTCTTATTTTAGCAGGAATTAGAGGCAGATTCCAGTTCTGATGATCTGCGTAACACACATCTGTTTCCAGCGTCTGCCTTCATTTCTTCTTTAATTAGACAGGCCCATCGAGTTGGAGCCGGAGCTTTTTGATATCCTTAAAAGGTCAGGGTGAGCAGACAGATTAATGCTCATAATTCATATCAAATCAAGGAACAACAGAGGATCACACCAATTACCAGTTGTTTATTGTTTGCCATCGTTCTGTTCGCTTCAGTCTAATAATATTTGGAGGTCATCCGCGGCGCTGCATCAGCTCCAAGTGGAAAAAGCTCTTTTGAAGCCTTTTTGTTTCGTCGTGCCATATTAGCTGCACAAAGCAGCCCGAGACGTCGCGCTGCCTTCGCTTTCAAGATAAAAAGAAACAAGCATTACATCACTTTCTAAATAACATTGACGAATTTGGAAAATTGCAAGCAAATTGGTCACCTAAAAACAAGGAAAAAAAAAACAAAAAAAACCCCAAACCCTAAAACATCAGCCCATTAAGAAAAATGTGTTTCATGTATTAATTTCCCTCAAGATAATAATCATTTACATAATGGTTTGAACATGGGAACAAGAGTTTGTGTTCGATTCTGGGCAGTTGTTTGTTGGCTGCAGACGACGCTCCCTCTTTTCCCTTCTCGCCCCTCCTAGTGGAATGGAATAGCAGATCCGTGGCATGAAAGCGAGCAAAATCATGGAAATCAGCGAGGCCTTCATTATACCAAGGTCATTACAGCTGGCTTTTATCC
Organism: Kryptolebias brasiliensis; assembly: GCA_028566095.1. NCBI lineage: Eukaryota > Metazoa > Chordata > Actinopteri > Cyprinodontiformes > Rivulidae > Kryptolebias > Kryptolebias brasiliensis. The sequence goes on along the minus strand of JAOXNZ010000188.1, from coordinate 18,723,189 downwards.
TCCTCTGTACTTAGAGGAGGTAAGGGAATCCTGTTCTCCATCACCCAAGGCCTCACCTTTGAACACACAACCCCACACCAGGGCCAACGAACGCTCACTCACACACACAGACAGACACCCACCCACCCACTCACACACACACATCGGTTCCTCTTTCATTTGGCCTCCTTGGATTTCATCATTCATTTCTACATTACATTAGTGTGTTAGTGGTCGACTTGTTTGAGTGCAGAGGGTGGCTGTTTCTCCAGAACAAGACTGAATAATGCACGGGAGAAGGCTTGAAGGGAGTTAGCTACAGCAGCAACGATCAGCTCCTTTTGCTGTATATATACACAGATCAGTTATATAATAATAATAATAATAATAATAATAATAATACACCCTGTGATGGACTTGCGACCTGTCCAGGGTGTCCCCCGCCTCCTGCACAGTGACTGCTGGAGATAGGCACCGGCTCCCCACGACCCGGAATGGAGAAGTGGGTAAAAGAAAACGGATGGATGGATAATAATACACATGGAGCTGAGCTGAACAGATTATATAGCACCTTAGATTTTCATCTCTATACTAGAAGGCCAACCAGAATGGCAGTGAGTTGAGTACCTAATTGCATTATTTGATAAATCACACTGATGTCACATGATTTCTACTTTTGTATCCATCCCAAACAGTAAATAAAACTAGACAAATTTAGAGTTTCAACGCAGGTAACATCATCTTTCTTCTGTAAAACCCAATAGTAGTTTGGAACTTACATTTCTAATCATCTAAGATGACAAAATTCCTTCAGTTTGATGTATAAATTGTATAAAAAGTATAAAGAGAACCAAGTTAAAAAGGAATGCAGCCAGTGGCTCATTAGGGTCACCATGGTAACCAGACACCCTGTCTGTCACACCCTGACAGCACTCTTAATATAACACACAGATGGATTGCAGATTAGAAGTAAGGCAGCAGATAAACAGTCACTGTGTGAAAACTCAAAGTTTTATTAAAAAACACAAATCCTGAACTGTAATTGGCAGAAGCTTCTTCTCGTTGCACATTTTATTTTGATGCGTCTACAGTGTTTTATGTAAGGGATATGACAAGTTAAACAGAGCCTTCACTTCCAGTTTTGAAAAGAAAATTCTGATACGATGGAGGTCAGTGAGAGTTTGGACGCGCTCACTCTGCACTCTGGAGGGATTTTAGAGATAACTGTAAGTCCTATTGCAACAACAGACAGGCCAGGCGAACGAAAACAAAACTTCCTACACTTTAAGCCATGAGTTGTATAAGAAGAGTAAAGGCTGTGGAAATAAGAAGAGTTTGCAAAACTTTGGGAAAGTTCGAATAGCTCAGAAGTTAGAGTTTGGCATCCTCACCAAGTTCAACATTCTGTCGTAAAATGTCCGTAATTCCTAAAACTGATACTGTGATTGTGTAAAAAACAATTGAAGACATCAAAATGCCAGTTCAGTCACGTAAAGTCCAACTTTCTGTGACCTGTTTATACTTTGAATGATGTTTCTACTGGGAAGTACGCCTGAGCTTTCTCACTCATTATGCCAAAATATTGAAACGTGGAAAGTTTTGAAAATTCATTTAGCAAGTTTTGTCTACGCTGTATGATGTACTTCTACCAAAAGTTATAGGACACTATTTTCTATTAAGCTGCACTTTTGATGTATGTTTTGCATGGGTTTTTCCAAAACTGTGGGAGGAAAAAACAGAGGAATAACGGTCCAATAGTAATAAGGGTGTTTTATGTGCTTTTGCATTAGCACCCTTAAATACAGAAAGAAATTGTGATTAGGTGACCAAAAGGCCACACTGATTTCTATGATTTAAAAAACCCAAAAATCATTAAGTTACTCTTGGAAAAACTGTCTTGTCTTAACAACAGTTTTTGTTTTGCACAGATATCTGAAACGACCATCTTTCCTGAGTATAAACGCACTAACTTGCCATAATTGGGCCATTATTCTCAAAGCAACCCAAGCCTACAATTTACAGGGTAAAAAAAAAAAAAACTACCTTTAAAGTTAATATTTGTAATGGGTATCAGAAGAAAGTTGAGTCTTACTCAGCAGCGCAGATCTCGAGGAATGGAAAAGTGTTCTCTTAATCTGAGCCAAAGACGGTGTCTTCTGTCTGCCTGGGTTTGATTTGAAAGTCTCCACTGATCTGTTACCACCAAGAACTGGCCTGCATGTTAAAACAAAGCTGTGATTCATCTCCTTAGAGACGGGTGATTGTTGAGCACGTGTGCGTTAGTGGGGCCGTGGCTGTCGTCCAGGTTTAGGGTATTAAAAGCACCAAATATATTTGGAAATATGTGCTGTCCAGTGATAGTCATACGAACTGTAATATTCCCACAGAAGGCAAGCTTAGTGCCTGCCAACATACTTTGGGCCTCTCTTCTGATGCTGATATTTAATCTTTAGGGGGAGCTTGAAGTTTCTGTCCCAGATCCTTGATCTGGTTCACCTTACAGGATGAGCCACTTTGTCTGTTCTCCAAAAGAAACAGCTTTGTTCTTGTCCTCCGTTTTGTCCAGACGTTCCGCTTGTCTTTTGGTAATGAAGCTGTTTTGTTTTACCGCCCAATAACAGCACATTGAATATGAACACCAAGGCCCTCGTCTGTTCTGAGTGAAAACTGACAAAGAGCTGTTTGGAAGCGCGGCTCCACTGTCTTGTTCTTCTTGTATCTGCCGGGCTTATGAGCAAGGAAGCAGATGTTCGCGTCTCAGATTAGGAGTGGCAGAAGAGACGGCGCTGGAAAAGGATGAGCATTAGGCACCTGATCGGACAGGATCGATAAAAAGCAATTAGATGATAAGTCTGCGGGATTGGGCCTGCACGTCCATGACTCCGGAGGCCGAGACCTTTACAGCAGCAGGGAGAGCGGGGGGATGAACTGTTTAACATCTCAAACACAACCTTAAGAACAGACCCTCCTCATATGGGCTGAAGGAGTCTGTGACGCTATGCGTCGAATGCAGTATTTATGTGTGTTTGTCTGCCTGTGTGGCTTATGTGTTTTGCCTAACATGTTTTGTCATAATGATGTGCGATTATTAAGAGAGCAGGGTTTTCACAGCAGGGAAAAAAGGGGCCGAGCTGACAACAGGTTGGGCCTCCCTTCGTGTCTTTGTTTGAACGCTCGGCAAATGCATATTCATGCTCCCAATATGCACACAGTGGTGTACGTTCGTGTCTTTGTTTATTTGGGTTGCATACATTAATGGCACTGTAATGCAAACAGGGGTAAAAGGTAACGATAAAGAGAGGTTTCTCATGAAAGAGGCGGAGCTGATGGCTTGTTTTTCCTGCAGGATCCACAGGAAAGGTTAATCTCTCACGGCTGGACAGCTATTAGGCTAAAGCAGGGTGTTCTGTGTTCAGTATGGGCTGAAAAGAGAAGTTCTGACCATTCATGTACCTCTTGTGCCTCCTTCCATGAGTTCAAAAGAGCATTTCCTCTAGTTTGGGATGTATTAGTGTCACACAGCACAAAAGTCAATCCAGCTTTTTGTAGGTTCATTGTTAGATTTTCTTTTTCTTTTTATCCACTTCAACCGAACCTATATCTTATTTCCAACCTTTAAAACCAAATAAACATAGCAACACAGTGCACAGCTTGTGGTGAAGTGGCACAGACTCACGCGTTTGCTCTTTTCCAACACTAGATGGCTCTCTGTGCTGTGCGCTTCAAAAGTCTGCACCGGTGCAGCCTCATCCTGCTGCTTTTATTGGCCTCAGAAATGCAAGGCTGAGCAAAAGAGTTTTGTTGATAATGCTTTGAGACACTTGGGTTATGAATACACACAGCCTAATGTTTTGATGTTTGATTTTGTCAGCCCCTATCTGTCTGTCTCTCTTGCTCTTTTTTTTTTTAAGAAGTCATGAACGGTGGAGTAAATCCACTGTCATCAGAAAAGTCAGGTACAGATGCACATACTCTGAGGTGAAAGAGCATTTGAGTATGTTTAAAAATAAACTCTATGCTGTGTCAGTTTTAATGTAGGCCCCGCACATCTAGATCGTTTTAAAAACTTCAGTAAAACTGACAGAAATCAAAACAAGTCAGGGATGATTTTGATATTCAAGAGGCACTGCACCGGATGCAGATTATTTATCATTCTTTTTTATAATTACTCAAACTGCTGTGCCATTTGTGTGTCCACTCTGTGGGCTATTTGTAGTTTTATTACTTGCAGTAAATGCAGCCAGATTGGAGCACTGGGTCGTATCGACTTTGAAGATTGCCTTTTCTTCTTCCTCCTTCAGAGGCCTTCCGCCTCTTTTTGCTCGTAGCTCCCAAACCGCACAGCCGTGCCAGTTCGCGGTGGCCCTTTATTATGATGTCAGCACTTCGCTTAAACAGCATTCAATATCTCCAGGACGACCGTTGGAGGGACATCAATAGAATAACACAGACGAGCACTGGACGGCCATTCCTCATAGCCGTTCAGTTCATTTACTCATTGATTTATCGGTCCTTGACAGTGTAATTGAATTAAGTGCCAGTGATTATCGCGACTGAACAGGTTGTTTGTTTTTTGTTTTGTTTTTTTTCTTCAGCTGTTCAGAGTCGGAAAACTGGCTCTGAATAGGTGAGCACTGCACAGGTACGGTTAATGCACAGAAATAGACTTAAACGCATCAGATTTCTAATAATTGCTTGTATA
>JAOXNZ010000188.1:18695005-18716296 GCA_028566095.1 Kryptolebias brasiliensis | reverse complement strand
AGATACATAAATTGGTTGAAACAAGAGAATACAAAGAGAATAAAAAAGGCACAAACAAATCTTGCTTATAAGTAACTTATTAAATTCAGGCTATAAGGAAACGAGCAGCATTCGTGACTTTTGGTCATTGTCTCCAGATATGATATTGCAATGATTTTCGAACATCTTTAAATGTACTAAATTAATAATTGTGTCTGTTTTTGAACCCTGAATATAATAATAACATCCTGACTTAGTATTGTAAGCACCATATTCCCTTGTAAACGTAGATATGAGTAGAATGGTAACTGTTTTGTTGTTATTGCAAAAAGTCAGGTAAGACTTTTGAGTTTGTAAGAAGCGGAGGCTAGGAGTAATAATTCCATTAATTTCAAAGACATCCTGTTGATAGGCTCATAATGTCAGCAAAAATGTTCTGTTTCTGCACAATGTTTTAGGATTGCCTAAACATGTCAAGTATTCCCAGTTCCCTACCTTTTTTATTTTAGTCACATCTCCTTTATAAATGAAGAGCAAGTATCACATCAATTCACTTGATTTACTGCTTAGTCTTTATGTCACCTGGCTGACAATTTTACATTTGATGTTGACATGTTTCATTTTTCTTTTCTGTTTGGTAACTACCTCTCAACAGAAATTAGAGTAATGACTCAGATTGCCTACCCACAGCACTGACTTGTTGAGACATAGCATTTTTGGTAAATTAACTTGCCTGCAAAGCATGTGCCAGATAGGTTTTGCATAGATCCAGATGTTAACACTTTGCTTAAATTTTGATAAATTCCTACCTAAATCTTTTTGCCAATATCTTTTTATTGTATTTTATTATGGCGCAAATTTAATTGAAACTTTAACTAAGCACAGTAAAAATACTGCCTTTCTAAAAATGTGTTTGTGTGAAAGTGGAGGTGAACATGTAGACTGAGCTCACTTAATTTGGTCCAATCTTTATTGCCTTACTAGTTCCCTAAAAGGAAAATATCCACCTATGCTTTAGTGCAACAAAAGTTATCATGATGTTTTCTGCTAAAGAAGATTAAAAGAAAGAGAGTAAGGGAGATCCAGCAGCCTCTGTGAAGACCATTTTCTCATTGCTGTTTAGCAGACTCTTTGTATTTCTCATTTCCTTCAGGCAAACATGGCAACGGGTACATGATCTCAATTAGTGGATGGGTGGCTTGTTGTTGTTACAGCCGCATTGCGATTTTTGTTGATATTTTTTGGTAAAAGCCTTGTGCGTCTTTAGGTTTCTTTACAACTAAATTAATCTGAGAGATTACTGTGGGAGGGTGAGAGAAGTGAGGAAAACAGAGATTGGAGGGAGGGAGGTGAGCATGGAGGATGGTAAATGATGCATTGAAGAAGACAGATAGGAAAAAGGAATGAGTGGGAGCAACAGTAGTCAGTGTGTGTGTGTTTTCATGTGTGGTTTAAATAGTGTCCCATCATCCACGCTCAGCTTCTCACCCTGTCCCCTGCCTATGGGGCCCATTGGGAGTTGGAGTGGTGTCTGTTTCACTGACTCATGAAGTGGAAGTGAGTGGATGATGGGCTGCCAGAAACAGTCCCTGAGTGTGGTTTGAGTTCTGGCTGTTTGAGTGTGTTCATTAAAGAATGCATGAAACATGGTGGGGTTTTTTTTTGTTTGTTTGTTTCAATACCAATACACAATCTAAGAGACTAGTAACATACATTCAAAGCTTATTTTACAAGAAACCTAAAATGCCAAACTGAAATAAACAGATTTGTTATACATACATTACTTGTGCACTACTTGTATTAATTTGGGAGTTTTGCTATTGCATGGTGCTTAAGACTTGCACAAGATTTCTAACCCCTGCATTCAAAATATGTTTGCACATTTTTAAAATCAAACTTTACTGTCGGCAGCCATTTTTGCCGTATATGAGAATGAAGAGATAAACTAGATTTGCTAACATGACTTCTGCATACATTTAATCAAATCTTTCCAACATTTTTGCAACACAAGGTTTAAACTTGCTTATACGTTTAATTTTATGAATAATGCAATTTGCCAATTGTGACATTTGTAGGCATTTTTATTGCAGTAGTACTGATTCACAGAACAAAAACTGACTAAGCAGATAAAAAAAATGTTTGTTAAGGCTTTTCACAGGGTTTATTTATAACACATATAGATTTTGGATTTGTTAGTTCTCAGCTTTGCTCTTTTTAGGTGACTTTTTAAAATTTTGTAATTATTACAAATCATAGATATTTCATTCCCAAGGTGAGTCATGAAAAACTTGTAAGGATTTGGGTTTTCTTTGAGTTGCTTTTTGTATTTAGGTTTATTGTTTTTTCGTGTTTCTGTTTTCTTTCTGGTTGTCCTGTGTTTGGTTTTGTTGGACTTTTGCTCCCTGTGCCCTTTGTCATATTCATTTGTCCTCAGCCAATCTCTTGTTTTCCTGCCACGCCCATCTACACCTGCCCCAAGTGAGTCATCAACCCCCCTGTGCCCACTTCTCTTAATTTCCTGCAGTCTTTAAAAGCTGGTCATTTCTCTCACTTGTCACTGGTCACTCCTATGTGCTGTCTGGTTTTTCCTTGTGTCTCGCCCTTGTGTCTTAGCCACCCTGGATTCTGTAAGTTAGTGTTATTTAACTTTTTGTTGCTGCCACGTCAGCCTTTTGTTTTTGTTTTAAATAAATTCATTTTTTCCTGAAGCTCTCAGTATGAGTCTGCATTCTGGGTCCGCCTCATTCTCCACCAAACCCGACAAAACTAAGATGATCTTATAAAATCAAAATATGTTATTAAACAATTACTAATAGCATACTATGGCAAAACTGTCAGGGAAAGTACAAAGGATGAAACCAATAGCCATAGAAAAAAATATTTATATTTTGTTGAAGTTGTTTGTGTCATATCATTGTTTAATTGGCTTTCTAGACATGCTTCAATGAATAATGGCTGGGTTTGCAAGTCTCGGGTACAGGAGGCAGGAGATACAAGAAAAATACAGTTTTACTCACTTCAATAGAGGGTGTAGGAAAACTAAAGCAAAATGTACATTAACTAGATGCCTCATGCAAGGACAAAGACTCTGATACACTTAAAATGAAACCCAACAAAATGCAACCAAGAACAGAAAACCATGATCAAAAAATAATAGTTTGTATATAAATTTGGATATATTTAACAAAACCAAGCCTCAGACAGCATGGACTAAGATAAGCTCACCATTTCCAGGTCAAGGCAGATGTACACACAGGCAGAGGGCAAAGAAGAGAAGAGGAAGCAGGAACTAACCTTATCAGCAGTTTTTAATAGTCCTCACACTGTGCTCTAATTAGTGTGCATACAAATTCCCTGTACACAACAAAATGGGAAGATATTAGGAAAAAACACAAAAAACTGTAACTGAGATTCAGTCTTAAAATCTCTTTGATTTTAATGTTATATCTTAATTGATTGAGTCAATTCTTCTACTGCCAAACCAGTGAAAACCTGAAACACCAGTAATCATACCACTGAGAGAGGTATGCATTTAATCCATACATAACTATGTGTTTACAATAGGGTCAGAAACAAATTAGAGGTTAATGAGCCACACTCCACAACTCCCTACACCTCACATAACCACAGAAAAATGCTTCTAGGTGTAGTATTGGTATCATAAAATTGTTATTCTCTAAATCATTAATTCTTCCCTAAATCATTGTGTGCAAATAAAAGTAATAACTGTAAATAACTGTATATATTTTCCTATACATCAGTGGTGCAGCCATTTGATGAAACAGTATATCAGTTTTAGTGGCTGCCATTTTTTTTAGAAGGTGCATGCCCTTTTGTTTTATGCCAGTGTGTTTGTGTGCAAGAGGTTAAAATGTGCTCCTAAGAGTTCCCAAACCTGCTGTACTCAGCTCCACGTGTTGGCCACCCACCATCATTATGGCTCCTTGTATGTGCACTGTGTTGTTTATTGCTCAGACAGGCACACAGTTATGCACACCCCCTCACACCCCCCCCCCAACCCCCCGCCACACACACACACACTCACATTTTTCCTACTTTGTCACCAACAGTGCTGACCTCAAGTAAAGGGGGAGTCCAGCATGAAATGCTCTGTCCTCATCTGTCGCTAACACACACAAGCAAACGCGCACACACATTAGTTAAAGTGACATATCAATTAGACTTCTGACACCTGATTTGATTCATCAGAAAACAAAGATCAGTAGATGATACACACACAGACACATAAAAAGACAACAGAACTGTTTCGTATGAAATATTCAAGAAATGTTTAACTTAACGAGTTATTATATGTGACTGAGTCGTAACTTAAAATTAGCAACAAGGGTATCAAATGTCAATTAGGTCAGTGACTGTCATTACAAACAGATCTTATTGCTTTGTAGATGTTAGGTTGTGTTTGTCTTAAACATGCAGCAAATCTGAGGTGACATTTTAATAAAATGTCAGCTATCTTGAGCACGTATTCCACTTCAGCTTTTAAGATGAAACAAATTATGACAACTTTTTTACAACTGCCTGCTGAATGTGGCTTATAGAATGGATTTTGCTTGACAGCCTTAATACCCATGTTTCTAAAATTACTTGAACTATATAGTTACTATAATAATAATTATCCCTAGAGCAGTAAAGATTAAAAAGATTTCACAGATTCGCAGCCCTGAATATCACTGATTGACGGTACAAATGTTGCCAAAACCAAGTTAAAAAAGCCAGTATTTTATTTTTATTGGTCTATGGCAAATGCTTTCTATTTTTTGTTACAATATAGTGAGAATACGCTATTAGAAGTCATTTTAAATTTTATTTTGATTTGAATTTTAGTTTGGTTTCTAAAGATTGCCCAACTTAGTGTTTTTACTTTGTACAATAGAGTTCTGATGGCAACCTTGGGAATAATTACTCTAGAAAGGACTGTACAAATAAAATGAAAAAAAAAACAGACATTGCACAGGAACTGAACTGAAATAGAACTGAACTGAAAAAAAACGTGTTAAGTGTGTAACACGAAGTACACTTACAAATAGCACAAGTGGAAAACATTCATTAAGGGAGCTGTCATAAACAAATGCCGCAGACCTGGATGAACTGAAGAGTAGGGAGACTAAACTTTTTCACTACGATGAAAGAGACTCAATTTTACTTAAAGTTAAAGATGTTAAAGATTATTTTCCAAGCAACTGAATTAGGGGTGTATTTTAGCTTGTTTGTATTAAATAAATAATCACACTACGCATTACATCATAAATTTATTTATCATATGTTGTAGTTACCTAATGTTAGGACCTAATAATGTTGAAAAAATATTGTTTGAAGTCCTAATCCATAAACTCATAGCTGTGAGATGTTGTTGTTACTTTTTACAATTATTGTTTCCATTAGCTTAAAATATTTGAACAATTTTGTTAAGACTTTTATCTTAAAAATTAAAGTCTTCAAGTCACTTAAATGTGTTGTATCGTCTTAACATGGGCACTGGTGCTGACATGCTGCATCAGATCCTTATGGGTTAACAGAAAAGTGGATAAAGCCATGACTGATTACAAAGGTGACTTTAAGGTCTGTCTGTGAGTTTAAAGTCTCCTCTGAGCTCCAAAGCTCAAAATTAATTTTACAAGATTATATGGCCACTGATTGTTCACTTGCCTGATCAAATATAATGTAGACACATGGCTTTCAGCTCACATTTTTACCAGTTCATGAATGCAACATGGCTTCACAGGTTAAGACTATTGTTGCAGTTAAAGCAAAATGAGGCTCAAAATAATATACTTATGTATAATACTTTAACTCTCATTTTTCACCCAAACATATGTTTTTTGTTCATTTGTTTTCTTTTGTTGTTGTTGTTTTTGAGAATCAGCAACATTTTCAGTCTAAACTCTAAGAGAAGCCAAAGCTTTAACATTAAATCAATTTGATGTGTATTTTCTGCATAGACCCAGGGGTATTTTTTGTGTTAGCAAGACAACCAAGGACAGTCTGGGTGTTTAAATGTGACAGCTAAATCTGAATCAGTCAGCACTTTAATCGTATTAGCAGTAGACATACATCAACTGTTGATAAATTATGTGCATACTCCCTATTTATCAAGCATTTATAAATGAGCATGCACATAAAACACACAAAAAGCAGATGTTTTGTCTGTCTCTGCAGCTTTATGGAGCTGAAATCAGTGTGAGCGTCTGTACTTTGATGGAGTTGTTCATTTGGTGTGTATTTGTGTTGGTGTGAGGGGGAAAGATCCATCTTTTGGCTGTTTTTTGCCAAGTTACTTTTGCTAGCGCTATCCAATATAAAAAAAGAATAAATAACAGAGAAAGTGACATTGTAGGTGTGCATGCATACTGTTTGTTAGAATATTTGTTCAAATAATGAAATTACACATTTGTTTGATTCCTAAGGCTGTAGTGTTTGATTGGTGTGTTTTCTTATGTTAACTTGTCTGTATGAAACATGTTGCTTAAAATATTTTTTTAATTTAAAGTTTAATTCACTCCTAGTATAATCCCTATTCTGTGGGCATCCTTGCATGTCAGTATATTAACATATTGTATGTTTCAAAATGTATAAACATTTAGTTTAGTTCGTTATTTTTTTTGCTTGTTTATTTCAAAATAAGGGTATTGTTGAAGCAAACAAACCAAACAGAGCATGCATCAGAGGCAGAAGAGTGCATGAGAGTATCCTAGGCTTTCTTGTGCAATCATTTCTCGACAATGAGATTGTAGTTTTGATATGGGTGATGATTGCAGTGCAGACCTGGGAATGGGTCTACCTGGGCACACTGCGCTATCCTCTTGACTGATGTTATGCAGAGAGAACCTACCCTATACTCTCCTTCAAATAGTCTCTTTGTGATGACCCTTGTTGAAAGCATTTACCTGCTGCTCTGATTCTGCTCTCATGTTGAAAGGCCCATGCGGCGAGTTTCTGTGGCAGTTAAAGCCATCTATGCTCTTTTCAAAGCCACTAGACTGCCTTTGAGAAGAACAGCCATCTTGTCATGCAGGCCACAGGAGTTAGAGAGAGTATGATGCAAGAAATAATTCAGGAATGTGTGATAGGCTCAAAGCCATAGTTTTCAGTGTCAAAAACTTGGTTCTCTTTTAACCTAGCATTATCACCTTAGTAACTAGTTCTGAGCGTCTAACCTATGCTAAAGGATAGTACAGTGTATCCAGAGTTTCAGATTAAACTGCCTCTATGCACCATCCTTTAAACACGTTTTTTTATCTCATAAATAAAAGTAGATAAGACCGAAACAACAGTTAAACATGTTGAGAATGTGTGTCAAATATATATTATAAATACTGAGATCTTTTAACTATATAGAAGGGGATTGGATTCAAGTAGGATGCAATGCAGTTTTTTTTTTTTAGGTTTTTATAGGGGAAGATTAACCTAGACTTTATTGGCAATGGTGGCTGAAAGAGATGGAGGCAGTAGCTGGAGAAAGAACAACAAAGTGATTTAGCCATTGTGTAGAGTCAAACAAAAGCTGCAGGGGTGGAGAGCAGAGTTTGAGTTGTGGTCCTGCAAAATCAGATTATCATAAGCACTTTAAAAAGTCTAAGCACTTAATAATAATAAGACTTTTTGACTTGTTATTGTTGGTGTGTTACCACACTGATTCATAAAGTTAACTGGGAAAATAAGGTTGACAGGCTGGAGTATTTATACTGTAGTGCTTGATTAGTACATGGACATCAGATGTGTTGGCTGATTGCAGATAATCGGACACCCCAGCACAACCTCCCAACCCCCCCCCCCCCCACACACACACACACACACACACACACTCAGTCATTTTTAGGTATTTGGGTGTATTTTAATCCACAACATGGATACTGCTTAACACCTGAAATATAGTGAATAAACTGTTTATTTCTGTTTATAGACGTTTCAGTAAAATTTAGGGGTTTATGTGAATTTTTCTAGAATGTCTAAATTGGCTGTAAATATTGTTTTAGTTAGTGTTATTTGCAAAGACTGTGCTAATGTTTTAAAAAAAGAAACCTATGAAGGGATCGTTCAAATCTTTTGAAGTGGGATTCTGTGAAAAGGTTATGAACAATTAATATCTCACCTGTTGATATTTGAAAGGCCTCAGTTTTTAGAAATAGACCGGATTGAAGGGCCAACCTGCTATCTGAAAACTATTCCTAATATTTCAGAGCAAGTACTGTAAACACTTTTATAATCCTTTACAGAACCTTCAGTTTTGTATTACAGTTATCCTGGCAAAAAAAGAAAATCACAATATTTCTGCTGGAAGTGAAACTGTTATAGATAGCTGCTGATGCTATTATTCTTGCAAACAAGCACAGACTTTATGTAAATAATTGTGCAATGTGATGTAAAGGTTAGTAAAATAGCTTGTTTGAGAAATGTTTGTGACTGGACTTACAATGGCAGGAACCCACTTTAATCTAGGACCGGCTCAGGCTAGCTGTAAACTCCTAAATCAAGTAAAAATGAAATTAGTTTTTTTTTAATTAGGTTGTACAAAAAGCTGTCTACTACAGGTAAGATACTGTTTATAAACACCCCACAAAACCCCACTTCAAGAGATATGAACTAGATCCCAAAGGTCCAAACAAACAGCTGCCAACACAGTAGGTAAATTGTCATATTGTGTAGTTTTTTTATGAAAGAGGTGTCCAATAAATGCAGATCCATATGCATACATCTTGTGAAAAACACAGTTTAACATCACATATCAGGTTTGAACCTTTTACATATCATGGAAACTCTTTAAACAGCATATTTATGTGTTTGTTTGCCAAAAGAAATGAGTTTTTCCTTGTCCAGACACTAATTCGCTTTTGGTAATTTGGTTCTTTTGCTGCTGTCTACACATATTTTGTGAGAACGCCTCACTAGTAAAGATTCTTAAAAGCAGCGCCAAACACTCTGAGTAGTTTCTTGTGAATTAAAGTGTTGCTTTTAGTATCTGCAAAATTGACAGTTGCAGCCATTAGCGATTAGCTGAGGCAGCCATCTTGAATCGGGTTGACTCTAAAACATAATCAGTTGTAGAGGCACCTCTAATCATTACTTTGAGGGTTTCATTAAAATCCATCCAGTGATTCAAGAGATATTTTGCTAACACACACAGACAAAATTACATGATTACTTGCCTTTAACTGTGACAAGCAATAGAAATAATAACAAAAAACAAAGTTTATGTTGATGTTCTTGAGGGTTACTTTCATTTTTTTGTTCCTTTGCCCTGCTTTGCAACAGTTTGTTGCAGTGTGCAAAGTTTTAGGTTTTACTTCTTTGAGTAATCAAGATTTTTTGTTTAAAAAGAATATTCCTAAAAGAGAGATAACTTCAGAGACCCTGTAAGTTACATGTGTATTTAGATAGGTTTTTTTTTTTCTTATAAATGCAAAAAGCAGCAGCTGCAGCTAACTAACACTTCCAGTGCAGCCTGCGGTCACTTTTGGCAGGAATATTATATTTCTGACAAAATAACAGTTTAGATGTTAAGATGGCTACTTTGATCTTGGCTCAGCTCAAACTATTAAAATTTACAAAAACCTTAACGTTCGGCAGTGAAGTGGACACAAGAATGCACAAAACTGTCATGATCCAAGTTTTTATTGATTGTTGTTGGTTTCATTGTATTTATTTTGCATTGTGTTCTTATTTCACCATGTTTTTCTTGTTCTTTCATTTTGAGATCTCTGGTGTTTCGTTTGTCTTGTTTCTCGGTGTCTCCCTGTGTTGTCAGCCATATTCCTGCCTTCAGTCTACCACTCACACCTGCTCCTCATGTTCATTAGTCTCAGCTGTTTCCTCTAGGAATCATTCCTCCCAGCCCACTTATACTCTTGATTTCCTCTCACTCTTCAGTCTGTCATACTGTTTGTTACCTGCTTGTTTCCTTGTCTGCCTGTTCCGCGCATGCTGCTCATTGGTTTAGTTCTCTTTTGCATTTGGTTTGCTGCCCTGTCAGCCTTTTTATTTTGTAATAACGATTCTTATTTTTGATAAACCAGTCCTCGTGTTCTGTCTGCATCCTTGTGTCCCAACTCACCACTACATGACTGCAGCATCAGGCAGGTGTGGTATAATCCAGTAGATTTATTAAAATAACTAAGAGAAAAAAATAAAAAGAGAAACCAAAACGCCGACTAGACTTACAGGGAACCAGAACAGGCAGCTGATATTGAGAAACTAAGATAGTATATACACTGGGAGGGGTGATTGTTGAGTGGCAACAGATGAGTACTGATGAATAACAGGTGAACTGAGTCAAGTTGTCAGCGAGGCTGAGGAAACCCCTGGCTGAGAAACTAGAAAGTACATAACAAAGAAACACAACAGAACACACTCAATGAAACCACAATCCAGAAAACTGATATGACACCACAGAACCCCAAAAAATGACTAAATTTACAGTTGACAGTTTTGTTTACATTTGTTCTTTACTCAAATGTCCTTCCCAGGACTGTAAAGAATGCTAATAGATGATGCATTACCATTACAAGTGTTTGTAATATTTAATAATTGTTGACTTCAGGTTAAATGTTGCCAACTTGTTTACTTTGTCACTGGTTGAAACATAATACTTAGGCCCATCACTGTGATATTGAAGTATGGATTTCCTATAGAACAGCAGCAAGAAGCTGAGGAGAGGTTTAGATTGCTCTGTTGGTTGACACCACAGCTGAGCTGACATGTTTCCTCACCACCAGCTGCAGCTCAGAGTTTCTGAGTTTCAGGAGAAAGAATATCAACTGCTTAGGCCTCTCACAGGTCATGACGATCAAAACAGACTCGCCAGGGATCAGCGGACTTCACTCGGATCAATGTTACCTTTGCCTAACCTTCAGGAGACTTTTGTATTCTGTTACTCTATAACCTTGTGCACCGGTTGAGCTGCCTGTTTTTTCAATAGCACTTCCGCTGCAGCTCCACAAGCGGCCGTGCTAACATGTGTCCCTGCAGTGGGCTGACGTGCCAGCCGGCGAGTGATAATTATTCATTAGTATTCATTAGTGTGAGGTGCTGGCCGGCACGAGGCTCATGTTGAATCAGTGTTTTGACGAGACCTCGGCCCGGCGCGGGTCAGTGAAGAGCCAGTAATTAGGCCCCACCAGTCAGGAGGCATTTTCCTACGCACAACGCTTGAGCTTGAAGGGGGACGAGGAAACCGCCAGGAGAGAGGCTGCAGGAGGAGAGGGATCACAGAGGAAGCTTGAAGGAGAGGGCTTATTTTTCAGAAGAAAGTAAACCTTGGCCTTGGTGGTAACCTTTCTCCATCACTCACTCCATCAGCGGTAAAAATGTGTAACCTTGACCTTGCTTTGTTTCCTTACCGCTCTTTTCTCAGCTCAGCCTTCGTTTTAAAAAAAAATAAATAAATATGCTCGCACACATATGTATATGTAGTTGCTTGTTAAAAAAGATAGTTCAGATCTTTTGAAGTGGGGTTTTGTGGGAAGGATATCCATCCATCCATTTTCTGTACCTGTTTGATCCTCATCAGGGTTGCAGGGAGTTGATGCATTTTTCCAGCAGTCAACAGGTGGGCAGGGGTCGCCCTGAACAGGTCACTTGTCCATCACAGGTGGATGGATTATGAACAGGTAACATTTTACCTGTTGTAAATAGGGGCCAGTTTCAAAGCAGATGTCTGTTATCTTAACACAACTTCAATCTCAAAAATTTCACAGCAGCTCAATATATCAAATGTTACACAGCTTCACATCACTGTCAATTTTGCATTAAGTGGTTATTAACTGCTGCTCAAAATTGAAAGGTGGGCAATAATGTTATTGCCTGTTTCTGAGTGAGTGTGTGCGTGCGCGCACTTGTTTGTTTGTTTGTTACCAAAGTGTCTCCTGAATCACTAAACAGATTTTAATGAAATTCTCTAAAAGTAAACACTGGATGTACATCTACAGCTGTTTAACTTTTGGAGTCAGTCCGATTCAAGATGGCTGCCACTTCTAAGTGATATATGAGAACACATAAATGGCTATAACTCAGTCAGTTTTACAGATATTGAGCTGTGTTAGAAGCTAAAAGTCACTACCAAGATATACTGTGAGCAATGACTGCACAAAACTGTTGTTTAAAACTTAATAACAGAATAACTATTGGAGACAACTTTGTCTGTCTGTTAGCAAAATATCTCATGAACCACTTTGTTGTGGTGGTTATATAGAAATAAGAGATGATGGTTAAACTCACAAACTTTATTGCAGAAACTGTAAAGACACCATTACAGAACTCCATCAGGCCTCCTTCTTCTTCTGCGTTTCTACTTCCTTGCAGTCTCTTCTGTATTGAAGTGCCCTCTAGCGACAAGAAATAATAACAGCAACAAAACAGAATTTAAGTGCAATCACTGTGCAGACCTAAGAACACAGCACACTGGACAGATTTTATTGAAACTTACAGATAATAACTGTTGGATGTATACGTACAGCTGATTCACTTTGGAGTCAATCTAGTTTAAGGTGACCGCCACAGATAATTGACCTTTGCAGATAAAAAAATGGCTCTAACCTATTTAGTTTTACAGATGTTGAGCTAAAGTTTTGGTGTAGTTGGTAGTAGTTGAGAGTCATTCACAACCCATACTTTGAGCACTAACACATTGTACAGCACCCCACAATATTGTGACATAAGGTTATTTTCAAGGTTTGGCCAAAACAGCTATAGCTTTTCTCAACATTAGACGATCTTAGATTGAAACTCTGGTGTGAAAGGCAGCGGGTGATATGCATTCCTTCAAAGAATGCTAGGTCTTTAATTTATATGGAATTTATTAGTTAAAGTGCAAATAGCAGCAATAGCAGCTAGCTGTAGCACATCTAGTGCACCCTAGGGCAGTGCTCGTTGGACTATTATAATACTTTTGCTGGTATAGTCATGCAGTTCAAAACTGATGACGATGCAAAGATTTGTAAAACAATTTTTGTGTGAATTGCTAAAAAAACCTTTGAGACTGGAACTGCATTAAATAGCAGCAAGCCGCTTTGATCTTAACCCTACTAAGAGGAGCCAAATTAAACTTTATTTCTCCAATCTGAGGCCATTCAAAAAGCTATCTACCACAGGTAAGATATTAATTGGTCATAACTTTTCCAGAAAACCCCAGTTCAAACGATTTGAACTTCCTCTTGTGTTGTTATGTATTATCTTATGTTGCTTATGTTTATTTATGGATTTTTGCTGATAATAGCAGCCCTTATTATCACTTACAGACGTAATTGCATAATGGTTACCATGACAGATTGGTTGCCTTGCAGGAATGCTGGGTGTATTATAAATGTGGCCGAGACTTAACTGAATTAATTTAATCAGGAGATAATTACACTGTCTGGAACAAAACTGGACTGATTCATCAACCTGTTCCCTTCGCCCTGAAGCCTTTAAAGGAAGAGATCACGTGGTGAGGTTAAAGGAGCATTCAAAGCCGGCCATGCCGCAGCTGTCAGTATGTATCTGAGCCTGCTTCAACATTGACTGACAGCAGTGGAGAAAACAAGAGGTCAAGCATTGAGCTGCTGCGAGACAGTAGAGAAGAAGGTGTGAGCAACCTCAAGAGCCAAATCCCTGTGGAGAATCCAAGGAGATGATAGCTTATCCTGTCAGCGAATAATGTGATGTCAGTTTACCTTGAATTAAAAAAAAAAACCAACAAAAAAAAAACAAAACCCACTGACAACCTGTCTCTCTGCTCTGCTCTCAGCTACTTTCTGTTCTTGTTTTCCTTCTTCCCCACTCACTCACCCATGCACAAACACAGGTAGAGGAAGAGGGTGTACCCACCTATGGCCGTGCTGCATCCTGACATGATACCAGATTAGAAAAATTCACGCGACTACAAGCGTATGGGATGACACTCTCCTCTTCTCAAACACCCCTTCCTTTCCCCTGCCTGCCCCACCACACCCCCCGCTTTCCCCTCCCTCTTGGGCTGGAGCGTGCACGTTTTTCTCCTTCAGATTTATGACACTGGCACATAGGTGCACTTGACAGCTCTCAGATTAGTGCTGCAGAGGAGGGAGATCCTAAAGTGAGCCGGGTTAGCTGGGTAAATCTATCAGGGGTCTGTCCAGGAGGAGGAGGAGGATGAAGAGGGTGTGCGCAAGGGGAGGGAGGGGGGGGAAGAAGCTGAGGGAGAGCCGAAAAAAGGGGAGAGGAGAGTGAGGAGGAGAGGGGCCCCGCTGAGCACATAAGCTTCCATGCTGAGCACAACTCTGGCTGGCTGACAGTTGTGCTCAGCCTTCACTGTAATAATGAATAAAAGGAAACTCCCTGCAGATTACACATCTTCCGTGTTTTGACATTGACCTTAATACATAATTTAACCACAAAGCCTGAAGAGTGTGTAACGAGATAAGAGAGGACCAGAGGATAGGGGGGGGATGCCTGGGATAAAACATACAGGCCAAAACAACACACAAAAAATGCCTCTGCTGTAATGGTTTTAATATGATGTAGCCTGTAAGGAGCAGTCTGTTGTTCTTTTTTTTTTTCCTTCTTTTTTTTACTAAACAGGGTGGGGAAATTTGGGGAAATCTACTTTTGCCAGAAGATTGGTAAATGGAAGGCAGCAGAAGAGGAAAAATATGTGCATGTATGTGAAAAATGCAGTGATTTTCCTGCTTATCGAATTCCCAATGGGAGGAGGAGGTGGTGTTGCTAAAACCTCAATAGAATAATAATGTACCAGCCGGGGCTGTTGTGAGTGTGTGTGTATGCGTGTGTGTGTACCAGTCACCCCCTGTTTGTACGCCTTCCCTACAGTGTGTGCAGCCCTCGATCGGCTGAGCGGGATATCTGAAAGAGGTATTTGTCACTGTCAGTGTCAGTTCTTGGTGTCTGTATGTATGTGTGTGTGTGTTTTCCTCAAGGTGTGTGAGCATTGTGATGCTTTGAGTGACTGCCTACTGCTGGGGTTTGCTGAGCCAGCACTCTCTTCTGCAGGTTATGTCACTCCAGCTGAGGTCACCGTGTCACACAACCTGTCAAGATATCTTTTTGCCAGATTCCCCAAGGAGAAGACTACCAAACAGCAGCAGGTTTTAGAGGAAAGTGTTGAATAATAAAAAGTTAAATAACTTAAAATTATTATTGGAAAGGTTGCTAATGCAAAAGCTTTGAAGCACCTTTTTTCTTCTTCGCCTGTTATTCTTTTCAACTCCCCCTGCAGTTTTGGAATAAACTCATACAGAATTACATTGATTGGGAATATTGTGCTTTTGGTAAGAGTACATAATATGATGATGAAATTTGCAAAAATGTTGGAAATATTTCCCCATTGACAACAATGAGATTCAGACATACTTCACAGTAGAAACATCATTCAAATTAAAACTGGGTCCCAGAAAATTGGACTTTACGTGACTGAACTGGTATTTTGACATCTTTAACAGTTTTTACACAACTACACTTTAGGTTTTATGGGTTTTGGAGATTTTAAAATGAAATGTTGAACTTAGAGTGTGATGATGTGACTCTAACTTCAGCGCAAACACGTTCTTGGATACTTTATGAACTTGCTGCATTTCTTTGCATTTATCTTTTCCAAATGGGAAATACGCAGCATATGATTCATGCATTAACAATTAAGGAGATGATTACGTTACCCGTGTCCTGCTAGGTGATGTGAAACACAGATGCAGATATGATAAATGAATCAGAGTGGCCGTATAAGCCCCCTCCCTTCTTCACGCTCTCTCATCCTCTGAACTCCTCTCAAACCCTTTCCACAAAACACACTGTTGTGTAATTGAAGCAGCATGTCAAAGTCCTGTCCACATGTAACCCTCTGAGTTGCACGCTTCTCATTAGAGTCATAATTCCCCTCTAAGGCTTGAGCCCACGCCTAGGTGAAAGTGCTGTCTCAGTTTGATGAGGGGAGTTGAGGCTGACCTCCAACCCAGAAGGGGGCAGTGGAGAAGTACTGAACTCAGCCTGCATGGCGTTCACAGTTGCGCTCATAAGCACTGTTTAGGGCTGCATGCTGCTTTATGTGGTAACAAGCAGTTTTAAAGGGAAAACTAATTGGTTAATAAACGAAACATGAAAATCTCCCAGTTGAAGTAAGCTTATCTACGCCAACTGGCTGCTTTTTTTTTCCCTGACATTTTCTGTCTGCTTAGTTCTTTCATTCTCTTTCCATTTTCTTTTTTTGTGTGTGTGTCACACCTGTCAGTGTTTCTCCAGGCCTTGGCCCATAAGCCTGTGTCTTTCAGCTCCAGGAGCTCTTTGGGGGATTTGCTTGGCTGAAAACGACCCTGAACAGCTTCCAAAGTGGTCCAGCTGGGGTTGCACGTCTCTGTAAGTGTATCTGAGTATGTGGACTTGTGCCATCATGGCTCAGTTATACCACACAGAGCCACAGCTATGACTGCGATGGCACTTTGGTGCTTTGCCATCAGGATTCCCTCCAAGGACTGAGTCAAGCCCAGAGTAAGGTTTGAGTTGGATGTGGGTGTGGTGGATGATGCAGGGCGGTGCTCTACTTCTGCATCAGTGATCTAATGAGTCTGTAAACACACTCATTTGACATCATTAATTGGAAGGAGATCAGAGATCCAAAAGGCTGTGTGTGTGTGTGTGTCTGTGTTAGAGTTTGGAGGATTCTCCCATCACAGAGGGTTCTCCCAGATCAAAGATTAAGAGTGTGAAACCCTGATTATGCGACAGAGAGACACATTAGAGGCTGTTTTCTGCCAAGCTGAGCGAGCAGCAGAGTGTTTGGTCAGTGCCAGCAGCAGACCTTGATTTCAGCTTCCAAAAACACTGAAGCAACACACACAAAGCTGCTCTCTGTTTTGTCTTTTTTTTTTTTTACAGTAAGTGGCCAAATCACAGTTAGCGGATGGGGTGCCAGTTTATTGATTTAGATTTAGATATTTAACATAATAGGCTGTAGTTTTGACACATGGCGACAAAGCGTCCACTAACACTTTCAACAAAGTTTGAGTCCTTCCCATAACCGCCACACAGCGTTATTCATTAGCTTTAATTGTGCTGCCATACTGGTTCACTCAGATTCGTCAGCTGGATCTAAGATGGGGGAAACAGAGGTGCAGTGCAAGACTTGCTTGCTCGTAGTCCTTTTGCTCTGAGTGTAACCCAGTCCGGTTCTTAATGATCGTTCTGTCTGCCACCCGCATAATGGCCCACACCGCTGTTCGCTTTCATTTACCAGTGTGCCAGTCTCTGAACTCCCCTCATCAGGCCTTTGTTCCTGGCTGTTTTATGATTTTTTTTTTTCCCCTGGATTTGAATGGTGCATCTCTGTACGGGATACTTTTGAGCGAGTAGTTTAGAGAGACAGCTTGAGCAGGAGTTTTCCGCTGCAATACATTATGAAGATTTCACTTTCTTCCTTTGATTCTGCACTGACAGTTATCCTTCAGCCCTCCTTTAAAGTCCCACTTTCAATCCCTAATGGCTGTCATGTCGCTGCGCTCTCTGGACTCTTACTCAAAGTGTCATTGGCATAATGGTCGGCAGCCGTTGGCCTCTTTTGATCATCCATGCTGTGTGCGAGAGCGACTGGAGGTGAAGCAGTGAGGTGTATGAAGTGTGTATGTGTGTGTGTGTATGGTGGTGTGTGTGTGTGCACCGCTTGCGCCTCTGCTTGGTTGCCACTCCCAGGCAAAGCACCACGACCGGAAATCTAAAATTCACTTTCAAACAGTTCTCCTCATGTTCTTTGTGCTTAGTAGCGAAGCAATGAAAGATGTGTGTGTGTGTGTGTGTGTGTGTTTGTACTCATTAAAAGAATGCTGCAGGTTTCTACTGTATCAGCATCTCAGGCTCAGCCCAGTTTGGCACTCTCTCTATGGTTGTGCAAACTCCAACAAAGGGATGAAGGGCCACAAGGGAGTCAGAGGGACCAGGAGTGAAAAGGAAAACTGTTGTGTTTGTGTGTGTGTGTGGGGGGTGTGCGGGGGGGGAAGCTTAGGAGACAAGCTTAGGCCTTGAATAGGACCAAGCTCAAGTTCAGATGCCTCAGCCAAGTCCATCAAGGATAAACTCACACTAATCAGACCAGAAAGAACACATCCGAGCACGATGATCAGACACGTTCCAACAAAAACACACTTGTATCGTTTACTGATTTGTGTTAAGACTATTGTCCTGTAATTTGGTGCTTTGGTGCCTCACCTGCCTGCCTGGTGACAGCAGCTCAGACCACAGTCCAGGTGATGGTCAATATTAATCCAGAACCAACAGCACCTTTTATGGCATCAGTTCCCAAAAAAGAACTCCTGCAGGGCTGCTGCACATCCATGTGGTTTCATAAAACAAGAGCGGTTTAGTCTCTTTCAGTTAATTTGTCTATAGTTCTAACTTGTGAATGTAGGATAGTGTGCAAAAGTCTTTAACCAACCCTAACTTCTTTATATTTTGCTTCTAAGGAGCCAGACTGTCTTATAGTCTTTTAAATAGTCTTGACCGATATTTCTGCAGTCTTTCTTTAGGTCTTTCAAAGTTTTTCTTCGGACATTGGCTGCTTTTTAACTCATTTTCCGGATGATTTTACCAGATCATTTTCTGAGCAATGTTTTTATTTTATTTTTTAAATTTTGTTATTAAACCAGTTAATTCTGACCAATTAACTGTTCAGGCATAAAAAGGCTCCTAAACTGAAAGGTTGACAACTTATCAAAGAACCAATTTTAATGATCTTTTGATCTTCAGGCACTTTGGCAAATTGTTCCAGTTTCTCTAGTTGAGTCTGCAAAAACTACTAAAGATAACATAATTTGAAGACTAAAAATAGTAATTAGCACCAAAGAGTTTACTCCTAAAGTTGACATCAACTGCATCTCTCTGAGGCCCTGTGTCAGGTCCTTGATGTTTTGCACACTACTGCAGCATGCTTTATTTGTTTTTCTTGGCTTGAGGGATCATCTTTAGTGGCAAAGCTGTTAATCCCATAATGAGTATCCTCCTGCCTTTAATTGTTTTTGGCTTGTTCTTGTATTCTTTTCGCGCTTACAGTTTCTTCATATTTTTCAAATCCTAGCATATCAATGAATTACATCAAGCAAATTGATTTTTACAGTCTGAACTTTGAAGTATTTGATGATAGATAAGCTCAGGAGCATGGACAGCACAAATTGCAACCCTTTTCAGCGTATCCATTACGGAATCTCCACAGAACTTTTTCTTTGTTGTTTTCTGAGCAAACATCTACTCTTTTGCACTGATCGATTTGCTTTCGACTTATTTATTTATTGCACACTCGCTCACACGCGTACCTATGCAGCCCTCCCCTCCCCTTTTATCCACAGAGGGATACAGATCAGAGCGCTCGGCCAAAATCGCGTGTGATGTAAAGTTCTGGAGAATTAAAGACGTCTCTTCCAATAACGTATTTCCTCCACGTATTGAAAGACATGTCAATTTCAGTTACACCTGGCGCCGCAGTTGGAAAACATCGAGTTCTTCGCTGCTGACAGACAATGCCATATACCAGTCACTCCCCACCTGAATGACTGATACATTAAACATGCAGAAAACAGCAGGAAGACACAGGGGAAAGAAACGTTCAAAGACAAAAACAGTGCATCCGAACACACAAAAAGAAAATATGTTGTTTGCTATAATATGATACAGTACATCTGTCTGGTGCTGCAAACTAGCATGAAAACTGAACCTGAGTCTTTCCAGGAACAGATGGTACTTTACCTTTCTAAAAATGAGCCAACATAAGTGCACGTAATGTCTTTTCTCAGCTGCCAAAAGAAATTTGTTTCTCCATTTTTTTTTGTAATTTTACAATTCTAGTCCAGAGAAGCAGGTGATCACATAGAGTTTTGTACAAGAAGCAGCAGAGGTGCGTCTCTACTTTCTAGATCCCTGACAGGACTGTCAAAGTGCACAGAGGCCTGAAGACCAGACGGGCTAAAATTAGCAAAGCTTCCCAGAAATTGCTGACACTGCAGCGGCCCTAAGCCTGGCCTTTTGTAGAATATTTATTTAGGCAAGTCAGAGGACACCTCAGTCAGCAAGACAGACAGATGGAAGGGGTCCTGTAAGGCAACAGTGTAAAGAGGACCAGAGTCTCTGGTCTTCTTTCTTCACTGCTGGACATGTTAAGACTCCATTAGGAAAGCCTGGCACACAGGGCCATGGCAGCCTCTGTTCTGACTGAGAGAGCAACTTATTAGAGGTCTGGAGCTTCTGCAATCTTCTTCTTCTTTTTTTTGCTGTCTTATGCTCACACATTCACAGAAACTCACCCTGCAGCATTTAAAATTACAAGCATTTGAAGACAAGCAAATTTTCCACTCAAAATTGTAACAAAAAAAAGTTGTTGTTTTTTTTTACCAAGGTGTTTGACATGTCAGTCTCTTATATATAAATTTATCTGTTGTTGATTGGTTCTATTATTGATTTGATTGGTGCAACATCAGGTTGCACTTAAACTGTAAACAAGTGTTGTACTTCAAGTAACTTGAAGTACAACACCAGAAACAGCTGGAAGGTGCTAGCTATGAAACATGTGCGTGTGCAACAGACTTACATTCTAAATTTCTCATTATATTGTTACATAGATTCACTCCTGATCAGTGGACCAGTGGTGTTTTGATCAATAAGTGTCTCCTAAAAGACGAGGAGGTGATGACCAGAAGCCACATGATGGATCCAACCTCACTTCTCAGTCCCCTGCCAGTTGGATTTGAGTATAAATGGGCAACTTCTGTGATACAGACTAAACTTGCCCATTTATTACCTCATTACTTTTGTAAATTTGTAAAGTTGATCCCCCCCTAAAAAAAATGGTGGCCCCCCCACTGGCCCCCATTGGCTAGACAATCTTATCCTCCCTGAGCTTCTGGGTCGCGGGGAGCTAGTGCCAGTCTCGAGTGGTCAGTGTATGAGAGGAGGGGTACACAGGTCGCAAGTCCAACACAGGGACACATATAAACAAATAAGACAAACAATTAAAAACTTACCAATTAACCTAACATGCATGCTTTTGGTCTGTGGGAGGAGCTTGTTTAATTTCCCACAACTATTTAGGATTACTAAAACCTTGTTTTTGAACAATTAGGAGTAAAAAAAATACAAATATGTATCTTTTAAAAATAAAAATAAAACTTATAGCTAGTCTAAACCAGTCTAAGTTGAACAGAATATTGAGGTGCAGAAAGCTAATATCTTCACTATTAGGATTCAAGGTCTCTGAAGTTATATGCAAGTAATGGGAAAAAAAACAAAAAATTAAACAAATTAGTGTGTGTTTTATATGTGGAACCAGGAGCAACAGATTGTTGAAAAACCCTGATC
>JAOXNZ010000188.1:18673962-18684419 GCA_028566095.1 Kryptolebias brasiliensis | reverse complement strand
TTATTTATTTATTCAGCCCCCTCCCCCCTCCCGCCTTACTTATTCATTCATACCGAGCGTCCGATTTACTGAGAGCGTGTCAAAGCGTCGCTCGGCGCATGAAAGCGCGTTGTGTCTGGCATGTTTAGACGGTTCCTAAACATGTGCATGGTTAAATAATTTACTGGAAAACTGACTAATGACAGGCAGTGATCGTGTTGAGACGAAGAGGCCTGGGTGACTGCTGATCAGGGACAGAGCCTGTCTCTTTCCCTCACACTCACTGCTACTGTTGGTGTGGGTGTGTGTGTGTGTGTGTGTGTGTGTGTGTGTGGAGGGGGGGGGGGGGGTTATGAATTTGTTTATATTATGGGTAGGAAATATGTTTGTGTTGGTGCTTTCAGCATGACAGAAAGCTGCACAGATTTCCCGTAATAGAGAGATGTATGGAGTGGACAGATCTTTCCCAAGACAGTTGTAGAAAATTGACTGTGAGTTTCATTCATCACGTTTTTATTTTTTTGTGTGTGACAGTTCTTTCATTGTGCATTCTAGGAAGCTATGAGCTCTGCATGCTTTAAGTTCCCAAGACACTTTACTGAAAATGCATATGAACCTGAGTGCTCTGCATAATTTGGTTTGCAATGATACAGTATACTGTAGTTGTTTATGACAGAAGTTTAGGCCCCGCCTACATTTCTATAGATCTTTTAAAAATAGACACTTTTTCCGTTGATCCCCTGCTGCCTGGTGGGTGATACTGTTTTTGCCTGAGTCTGCGCATGATTGTTTATCTGTTGTGTTAAAATATATTGTGAACCACTGGACGGATATACATCTGCAACTAATTCATTTTTGGAGTCAACTCAATTCAAGATGACTGTTACTGCTAATCAACCTCAGAAAATCCAAGATTGACTGTAACTTAATCAGTTTTACAGATGTTGAGCTAAATGTTGATGTGGCATTAGTAGTCATTCACAAGACATACTCCTAGTGCTAACAGATTACATGATATGTTGTGATATTGCGTGAGGTTGCACATGACATTATTTTCAAAGTTTGACCAAAATAGCTATAATTTTATCGTTTCTCAGTGTAGTATATGATGATGATCTTAGTTTAAACTTTGACATGGGGAAGTTGGAAGTTGAAATTTTGGAGTTAGAAATATCAGCTGGAACGACTGCTAAAGTAAAAGTTTTGACTCGAATTTACGGATTCCTGAGCAGCCCTGACCTCAAATCCAATATGGCTGACTCGTGCATGAAAAAGTTGTAATAGCTAATTAACATTTTATTTTCACTTCGGTCAGTTTGTATTTCAGTAATCCAGTCCCACACCTGGGGACTGGATTCAGTCACCATTAGTGAATGTGTTTCTACAGTGTTTGAATGCAGGAAATGCTGAGAAATTCATTGTTATACCTTTTGTTGCTGATGGTAGTTAGCCTGGTCACTGAGCACAACAATTACCAAATTCTACTGGTTTTCCAAATTGCAACTAAAGCCCTATTCGCACGGGATAAGCATTATCTGGGGACCCCATGTAATAAATAAATTACTCCCCAACGTCTGCTTTTTATGTGGCCTGACATTATGCTGAAATTTACGGACATCTTCCGGATATGATGTTAACGCGCTGCGTATTGCGTAATATCCGCTTACACTGTGTGTCCAATTTATTTGTAGTGAAAAATTATTCTTACCGCACAGAGCAATGCATGATGTGAGCCACCATTTGCATCTGATTTTGTTCCTTCTCTTCAGCCTTTTCTTTTTTATTGCGACCGTTACGGGTCGATAGGGTTTTGCTGGCTCGGGACACAAAAGGTTATCTATGTACTCCAATGCAGCCTCCATTGCCAAAAGCAAATAAAAATGCGCCCATGAAACAAAAACCGCCCAATTACGTATCGGATCCCATCCATTTCTGTCCAAATCACAGAGATGCCTGTTTGCATTGGATTAGTATTATCACAGCACCTCAGAGTTTAGCAAAATATAGTAGGTAATTTGCGGGGGAATTTTTACTTTACAAATTACTGACATGACCGATTCACACAGGATTAACAACACAGACAATCGCCGTAATTATTACAAATAGTATGTGGTCCCTAGGTAAAACTAATCCCGTGTGAATAGGGCTTATAACACAGTTAAGTTGGATTTGACATCATTCCCAGATGTGCGTTTTGACTTCTGAGGTAAAATAAGCACAACATAAGACAAGAGTGCAGTGTCATTCGTAACAACACTGTGCTGTCCACAGATATGCCTGCCTGTCATTCAAACTGGTATCCTCATGCATGGCTGATTATGAAATAAATAGCAATAATTGGTCCTAATAAACTGGACAACCGAACATTCGGTCTTCTACTTACCAGTATAGATTCCAGCAGATTGCTTAGATTGTGTTTTTCTAAATGTTTTCATCCACTAACAATTAGGTGCCATTTTACACAAATATTTTACTCATGTTGAAAGAAAATATGAGAAGAGTGCTGATATTTAATAAAATCCAAATCAGCATTAAACAACAACACATATAGCACAATAACAACATCCCAAACCTCAGCTCCTCTCACTATAAAGGCACCTTGAAGAAGAAGGCCAGTCCCTGGGGCTTACTGAGTATCTGATCTGTTATGCAAAAAATCATTAGGCTAAATTAAAAAGCTGTTTGAGGGTAACCAGATCCTTTAATGAGGTCAGTGAGCAGAGGAGCAACATTAAAACACAACCCCAGAACAGAAACACAAGACAAGAAGAGATGGAGGCCATTGATTATCAATCATCCAGGTCATTATCTTACAGAGTGTTTCTTGGTCTCTCTCTCTCTCACACACACACACCCACACACACACACAAAAAGCACTCAATTACAGCAACATTCCATTCCTCACTCGCTCCCTCTGTTTTTAGTCATCAGACTGGTAAACTTTTTTATTGTTTTGGTAATCATCCTTAAGCTCCATCACAACTTCACCGGTCAGTCTGTGGCAGCCGCAGTAATCAGGACACATTCTGCATCTCCCTCTGGCAGCGTTGTTTGCATTAAGGTAGGTGTGTGCGTGCATGTGTTTCTGCGAATGTCTAGGTCCATCTGACAGTCTTTGCAGAGTTCCTGAGAGAAGAGATCAGTTTGTTTGGCATGGAAGAGCGTCGCTGTCTATTTAATTAGCTGCGTTGAATTTCAAGCAGGCTCCGGCTCTAAAAATACACCAAAATGATGTTAAAAAGACAACTTACTGTAAAAGCTGACAATTATGTTAATACAGCTGAGTTTTGATAAGGATATACACTGTGATGTGTCCAGTCTGCCTCCTGATGCTTCACATTACTGGTAATGGTGTGTGAGTGTGTTTGTGTAGGAGGGTTTTTGCACTGAAACAAAAGCCTACTTTCTGTCCATTAACTGCATGTTATTTTCATCTTATATTCACCAAACAAACACATTTTCAACAACCGTAAACCGTAACAAGAGGGTATACAAAATGGATCGATGGATGGAAGAACTGTGTTAAAACTTTAAGACTGGAGTTGTTTTAAAATGACAGAAATCTAGTTTGGAAGAGGCCTCGATCTGACTAGCCATTAGCTGGACTCCCCCATGAGAACTCCTGATTCTCCAAACTGAGATTGTTCAAACTATTGTCTAGTACAGGTAAGATACTGACAACTAAAAACAGCTCTAAAGAACACCACTTAAAAAAAATCCAAGTTATCCCTTCAAGAGAACTTTAAATGTATAAACAGAATTTTTTTGAGAGTTGATAGTATTTTAAAGCTTAGATTAGGAGCATAAAAAAGGCAGTTTTACCAGATTCTAGAGGCATTCCAGGAACATTTAACAGAAATTTGGAAACAGACCAATACTGTTAGGCTCCATCTAGAGTACTCCTTGTGTTTTTAAGATTTTCTTCTGCATTTGCACAGCCTGTCCAAAAACAGAGGTTTTGGTGATATTTTTAATAATGCTTTCCAAAGTTTAAAAAAACTCTGTCTGCGGTAGACAAAGTTAAGCAGCATTTTTCATGCATACCCACTATCACTTTGTGCCCTAGAAAACAAAACAAATATGGAGCTGTCTCACTTTACCTTGATAATGTTAATAAACTTTGATCATGTGCTGAAATGGATAATAACTGAGAGGAAATTGCAAACAGATTCAAAGAGAGAGAAAGAAAAAAAAATTAGGAGAATCTTTAGCCAAGCTAACAATGTTCTTTCTCTGTGTTTTGAAATGTTAATGTGGACACCCTCACCACCAAGTGGTGTGGCATAGGCATTTCAGCAATTTGTTTGACTGTGCTGATGGAGAAAAAAAAATGTAAACAGAAAAAAAACATTTGTAGTAGTGCAGTATGATATGGCAAAAGGCTAGAGATATAAGTAGGCAGTTTAGTGTTGACTAAAAGCAAATCTTCATCTTCTTCTGTGCCAATCATCCCTTGTATGCACATATATCCGGTTCCAGCTCTGTGTTTATGTGTGTGCATGTGTTTGGAGGGTTAATTAAAACCTAAAATAGTTACCTGCTGATGTATCCAATCAATCACTCTCGCCCTCTCTGACCTCCTGATCCATCTACTCTCCATCTGACTGACTGCCCCAGTGGGTATCATCTCCTTGTCACCTGGCCGCGCACTGGGGACGGTTTGTGTGTGTGTCTGTCTGCGTCAGCCGACCCCTTGACCTCAGGGGAGCTGAGTGAGAGGTCTCAGTCCGAGCTTGCGTCAAATGGGACAGTTGGCACGACTCAGTCAGATGCAATTACTGCTGCTGTGTTTGGTCCTGTCAATGCATGAAGCGGGGCCACGGGCGGAGGCAAAGTGCCGTGAATAATGGAGGAGTTGGCTCTTTACCGCAAACCTTCAAATATGTCTGTCCCTGATCTCTTCTCACCTGTGAGGAGGGCTGTGCCAGGCGCTGTGTTATTATGTTACTCACAGTTTTCTATCACCGGCGACCGTCAGCTGTGGAGGCAGTGAGACAGAGCAGACCGTGATGACTGCAATACTTAAAAGGACACACGGCCTTCATTTCACAGACTGCAACGCTTTGGGAGCAACAGTTGTCAGCTCATCTGAGGACAATTATTAGAACACCTGCTCCATGCTTTTTGGCAACACGTGCTCCTCTTTCTGTCTCATGATCACCCGTTAAAGCCTGCACAGACTTAATGGACACATATAGTATCACACAACCACCCACGAGCTTTGCTAGGCTTTTCAACACAGTTGGAGCAGACAGTTTTTCTTAATAATTATATATATATATATATATATCATCATATAGATTATCTATTTTTTGTTTCAGTTTATTTGATCCCTATTGACTGTGGGCCAGTTAAGAAAATCCCCTATATGGTTTCTGCTGTGACACATTCTTCAACCTCAGCTTTTGATTGTGTCTTCAAACTGTAGCTTTATTGGCAGATGTGGGACAGGAGATAAGAGCAAGGTATGTTTGTTTGATTATGGTGTATGTGTGTGTGAGGCGACACACTGCTCGAGTCGCACAGAGGCTTTAAAGCTGTGTTCTTCCTGTTTGACCGTAATTGAGCACCTCTGCAGCCTAATGATTAGAGGGTCAGACTCGAACCCGGCTCCAGCTGTTCCCCTCCCTGTGCAGTCTCAGCCGCGAATGGGGGTATCGTTTGCTGACATCACCAGTCACAGCTAGGCCAGTTGGATGACGGCCCTGCCCCTTCCCCTCACCTCTGGGAGGGTGTTAATGAGTCACCCTCTCCTTCTTTCTCCATCTGCTGTACTTCTACGGTCCTGCTCTGTTTCAGAGTCATCACAGAGTCACCCTGCAGACTAGAGACATGCTGCAGCTCCTGTTGTTGCAGCTTTCTAATAATTTGCACACAGGAGACTTAAAAAAAAAAAAGAAATCAAGCCTCTGCCAGTGAGGACATCACATCAGCCAACTCCCCGCTTTTGTGTCCCTTAGATCTCCTCAAAGCTGCACAGTAGTAGGCCACCTTCTCACACTGTGATCTGAATAACTAGCTTGTGTGCTGGCTGATTTGTCAGCCAAATCACTTCTAGAGGAAGAGTCAGTGGATACAGGCGAAAATCTCTCGGTTCATTGTGCAGAAGAAGCATGTCTCTCTTTATTGTCTGAGGGCGAAACATCATCCGCCAGAGCTGAATACTAATACTTAATCACAAGGGAAGGTCTTTAGTAAAAATAAATGGACTTGTTTGGAATTGAATTAACTTGAGCGTGTGCAGACAGGAGCATCAGCAGAAAAAGAACAAACGCAAAAGAAGTAACTGTTATCAATATGCAAAATTGCCTGATTTGTTTATCCTGATTTTTTATTTTTTTATTTTTTTATTGTGAGATACAACAAGGCTATTGGCGTCGTCATTAGAAATTCGTAAACAAAATAATGATTGTACCATATTTATCAGATGTTGCTATTTATTGCGAGCAAGCTGTTTTTTTTTGTTGTTTCTTTTTTTTTTAATCACACTGGCAGCTCCATGGAGAGTAGGCCAAGCGGCTTTTCTCTCACATCTGCCTGTTCGCTCCCCGCGTACAAACTGACTTCGCCTCAATCGAAGGAGCCGCGAGGTTTTGAACTCCAACCGCAGTGGAAAGACAATACAGTCGCGGTGGCATGTGACTTTGAAAAACTAATCTTTTTGCTGTTTCTGAAGGGAACACTGACATGACAGGGAGTGGGGCTCTTAGTCGTGCAGTTTTGTTTTCCTGTTAAAAAAAATCAAAAGACGCCGCTCACTTTATTTGGCCCTAATCAGCATGCAGCTGCTTTGGTGGTGGGTTGCAGAGGTGTAAACGACGCACTTTTCCTGTACCGTGTTGTACATCTTTCATTAAAAAAAAAGGGTTTTGTAGTTTACAGCTTTAGAAAAACAAAGCATGTGTTGGTAAAAAGAGCAGTTTATTTTCACAAACCTTGAGCTTTTATATCTTATGCTAGATGTTTGCTGAGCTAGTCTTATGCTGTGATGTTGCTTTATGTGCTTGATGTTTCCACAAAATGTACAGATTTTACCATCTACTTACAACTTACAAGTAGGTTAGCTCTGATTATGTTGAGAAAACACATTGAAACTGCCACTGTCAGACTGGTGGCACAGGACATTAAAGATGGCAAGAATTATTCATTGTTGTAATATAAAAATGTGACCAATATGCAGCATTTGATCTGCAATTAGATTAGTTTTCCTTTTAACCTTTTTTTTAATTGCACACGTTTTGTGTTTTAGGTCTATTTATATTTTCTTTATGTTTTATTATAATTTTTTTAACTGTCTTTGAGTTGGAGACACGCACAAGAATTCCAATGTGCTTTTACTATAATGTATCTGTGCAAATGGCAATAATTTCTATTCTCTTTATTGTTGACTTCACATCAGGTGAGGTGGGTGATATGGCCTCAGAATTATATTATAACTTAATGAAACCAAACGAGTAAGGAGTATTTTTCTATATGGCTACAAAGGTCCTGCGACAGCAGAAACATCATCAAGTTGAATACCAGCATTCTAGGTTGTCCTTTCCCTGGAAATCGTTGGTAAAAGTAGAACAAAAATGCCTTAAGAAGGATTCATTAATTACTGAAGTAATTTAAACTTGCAACTCTTCAGGAGTCGCCTAAAAAAACTGACCTGAAACTTTAAATAAAGGTGTAAGCAAAGAGCAGCAGTGATGTGTCCACCCCCTTAAGATCTTTTTCACAGCCTGTCTAGATTTCCAGCTATCAAAGTCTGTTTCCTCTGCTAAAATGTACAAATTCAGGCATTAAAAGAATAAAAATATCACAGAATGTATGTCCTGAGTTAATGAGTCAGTTGTCGGTGTTTGACTAATATGTAATCTCATTTTCCTACTGAACATAAGGGAAACAATCATCAAACAATAAAAAGAACCCCTGACCCCAAATTAACATACTAAATATGATAGATGTACTGCGAATAGCATTTTTCAGAGATGCTTTGTTCATATTTTTCACGTCAATGACACACTAATGAGGGCAGTTCAGCAGCGTCATCACGCCTATATTTGTTTAATTTTTGCTAATTTAGCTTTTATCACACCAATATCCCAGTTTTGAGCAAGAATTGTTTATACATCTAATAAAATGCAACAAAAGAGGCACCAATCTGGCTAGCCATTAGCCTGATTCCTGTAGGAGGACTTCATCCTCCATCTATATATTCTGGCATTCTCTTTGACTGATGTCATGGCTGATAAGGTACTAACTATTGATAACTATCTGACAGATCATCACTTCAAAATGATCTCTTTAAGGAGAAAATGGAGCAAAGCTGGTGGAGAAACACATCTGGACAGGGGGAACACACATAACAACAAGTGGTCACATGGTCAAGGTGTTGTGCTCATTGCTGGATCTGACCAGGACATCTGATATGTAACCTAAAATGGTGTGAAAGGTCTACTTTTGACTTGGTGTGCTCCCATGAGCATCATCATGTGTATGATGAGGACCCATTCTCAGCATGTTGTGTACGCTAGGGAACAGAAATGTATCATGATGTCATATCATTTAAATCACACTGACACTTTCTTTTTCTTAATCACAAAAGTTTGAATCAGTTTTAGTGTGGACAACATGATATGGCACAGCCCTCAAAGCACATGCTATTTGGACTTTCTTCAAACCTTCATCCTAAAGTGAGTCATTCAGCAGAAGTTGAATTAATAGCCAGCCTCTCTTCCTTTTCCCAGCTCTGTGTCACTGAAAAGTATTAAAACAGCTTGTCTTGACAAATCCAAAGCTGCACAATGTCTCCAGGAATGCAGCTGGACAAAAGAGTGAAGTCAGAATCTGGAGGACCCCCAGTTGATGCTCAAACCAGAAGGAGTCACAGCAAATGAACGAAACCATTAATCAAAAGTCTCAAATGCTCATTTATTACCAGTATCTGTGATCTGTGCTTAGCATCAGCGCTAAATGTGTGTGGCGTTAGCCTAGCATTTAATTGATTGCAGTCAAATGTTAATTCTGGGCAGAATGTACAAACACACTGAGTGAAACATGCCGAACACATGTGCGAGATGATTGGAGAGAGTAAAAATAAAAGAGTCCAGTGAAGGCTTTTTGCTCCTACTGTGCTGCACATTTTTCATTTCCCACTGAGTTGAAAAGATCAGGTAATTGAAAAGGAGACAATCCAGCAGCCAAGGCTTCACAGATGCCAATGAAAAGCTTCAGAGATATTAGAGTTTTACACTTTGGGCCCTGTCTTTGTATTTTTTTTTTTTTTTCGCATGGGTGCCTCTGAAAAGAAAGAGACCAAAAAAAAAGAAGCGGTTTTATATTGACAA
Source organism: Kryptolebias brasiliensis (assembly GCA_028566095.1). Taxonomy (NCBI): domain Eukaryota; kingdom Metazoa; phylum Chordata; class Actinopteri; order Cyprinodontiformes; family Rivulidae; genus Kryptolebias; species Kryptolebias brasiliensis. Next base: position 18,675,108 of record JAOXNZ010000188.1, on the reverse strand, counting down.
CACCTGAAAAGTGTTTTCCATCAGGCTCATGCATCATTGTCAGGGCAGGAGATGAAACTATTGTTTCTTTTTGGATGGACAATATCAATAAGGGGGGGCAGTGGGCTCGAGAGGCATGGGGAGGGAAGGATGGATGGGCGACAGAAAGGGAGATGTAGTCTGCTGCCTAAATGCAAAGTATATTGAAATGTAATAAGAGTCAGATGTTCACCATCCTCTCTCTCACACACACACCTCTTTAAATAATAGAAAACTTGGCTGGGCAACACTCTTATTAAATTTTTGGATTCTGTACATTTGCTTTAGCCACTATCAGATGATTTATACTTCTGATTTGGTCCTGTGAGTTTATGAAAAAGTTGTTTCCCGCAGTGCAGCCCTTCTGCAGAAAACGCACAGTTAATATTTATTACAAGATAATGAATTAAGGAGGGAGCATAAATAAGTCAATGGTCAGATCTGAATATATGAAAAAAGCAAAAAGCCATGAGAGAGCCGCAAAAAGTGAATTTTTTTTATAAATGCACAGCCTTTTAATCAAAGATTTCTGAATACCTTGTGTTTCAGATCTGTTTTTATGACAGAAGAAGGTTAAATGTATAGATAAACAAATGAAAATGCAGCCAGCTGCATGGGAATGTCTGATGATTTAACATGCATGTCAGATTGAAATTCTTCATATTTTGTGAGATAAAAATTTAGAAACGGTTATGTTTTTATAAAAATGCCTGAATTTGATTAAATTGAGTTGTTATTGATTAGTATTGAGATTATCTGGATGTATTGAGTATAAATGAGCACGTATGAGTCAGAAATTGGTATATTTGAATTAGAATGGGATTTATTATAAATTTTTGCGATGTAAATATGGATTCAATTCGGCCCTTCTTTCAAAAGAGGGATGTCTATTTTACAGGAAAAACTTTGCCAAATTTTTAGTAAACTCTTAGTAAAACGTAACATCATCATTTTTAAATGAAAAATAAAGCTCAGCACAGGTTCCATATCCTCTTCCTCTAGCCATATAAAGACTAAGTGCTTAGTGTAGGCTTGCCCTATAGGCGTCTGCCCTAACTTGTTGATGTAAACATGCAGGATACCTTGTGTTCTGAACATATATTTTAGGATAAGTAAACTGCCATCTGA
>JAOXNZ010000188.1:18652260-18665778 GCA_028566095.1 Kryptolebias brasiliensis | reverse complement strand
TCAGGTGTGTCAAAGCAGAGAAACATCTAAAACATGCAGGACAGTGGCCCTTGAGGACCAGGATTGGGGACCTCTGCCTTAGATCATTGTTTGTTAAATACAGTTATAGCCATTTTGTGTTTGCTAAGGAAGATTAGCTGTTGCAGCTCTCTTAAATGGACTGACTCCAAAAGTCATTCAGTTGTAAGTGTGCTTCCACTACTTTCTGAAAGTTTCATTAAAATCTGTCCACTGAAGAGATATTTTGCTAACACTACAGACAAAAAAACACACAGACACAAGCAAAGCCATCATTGTCCAACTTTCGCCTTTTAGTGGTGGGCAACAATTCAATTTATCTTTAAAAGTAACACAGTTAAAAGGTCATTATGAAGGCATGCAATGTTGCTTCCAACTCAGATGCTTGCTTTAATTACCAGCCCAAATTGGCCATAACACTCAGTGTTATTGTAATTAAACTTCTTCCTTAGATTTTAAAGAGTTCACACAGAAAATGTAGTTTCTTTCCGAGGGAAGCAGTATGATCAGCAGAGTTCTGTGAAAGATAGCTTTTGTGGAATAATTCTTTAACTATTGCACAGGTCACACAAGAAATGACTGAAGGTAAAAGAGAGGGCCTCAGTATTGCACAGTAAGAAAAATTATCTGTAGAAAAATGGATAACAGAGTGGTGGTCAGTGGTTAGAGCTGTTGCCTCACAGCAAGGAGGTCGCAAGTTCAAAACCAGTTGTGACTTTTCTTTGTAGAGTTTGCATGTTCTCACCGTGCATGCATGGATTTTCCACAGACCAAAAATGTCTCTATGTGACTCTGTGATGGACCGGTGTCATGTCCAGGGTGTACCCCACCTGTCGCCCAATGACTGCTGGACACTAGCTTCACCTTGACCCTACACTGAAAAGCAGATAAAGAAAATAAATAAATGGATGAAAATGGATAATGACACGGTAAGAAATCACCAGGGAAATGTTGTGTAAAAGTGCATGAATGTTTCTGTCAAACCTAAAACAGATTATTCCGTTAAAAGTAGTCAAAGAGACGCTTCTTTCAGGGTAAAGTTTGTTTTTATTATAGCTACAGGTTTTTCCAGATGAACTCATGACTTTTATTTGTTGCTTTTGTTGAGCATTCCATTGTGATTGAGCGTAATTATGAGTATAAGGCTGCAAGTGAAATTCATTCCTTGTGTGTGTGCACAGTTTGTGGTGTCAATTTGACCCTGTTACCCTAGTCAGACACATTTGGAGCACCAGACTGCATTTCCATTCTGGTGGATATTTATTTTTATTTTTATCTGACACAAGAAGATTTGTGGATATCCTTTTGTAATTGTTGTATAATAAAGAACAACGGGGTCATTCGTATCTCAGTTCCTGCTGCAGACGTGTTGTTTCAGACTGTGGACTGTTCTCCTTTTATCAGGACCTAAGTCCTAACGCTGCATGCTTTGATCAGATCTGCATTCACCACCCTCATGATTCTTCAGCCTTTGAGAAAGGCAAACACAGCCGAGGAAACTGTGTAATGAGCGTAGTGTGCGCTCGCTCAGATGTGCGCTTTATGAATCCGACTTCACATATTTCTTACCGGTAGAGCAGCTGAAAGTGGAAAAACGCTTGTTGGCGTATGTATATTGATGTGTATTTGCGTGTGTGCTGACAGCCTTTGAGCCAGTTCTCGCCTTCACTAAAATAAATAAATAAATAAAAAAGAACGCTTCGGGCACAAAGCAGCCCCCTCCTTCCCTGCTCCTGAGCACAGGCCCTGCTCTCGCTTCCTGACAGGAGCTGAAGGTAAGCACCAAAGACATCCTGACACACGTGCGTGAAAGCACTTTTGATGCGGGGAAAATGGACCACTTTGCCGTGTACAAATAACAGCAAAATGTCAACAGAATGTGAGGAGTCCGACGGGAGGCAACAACACAAGCCAGGTTCAAATGATATTACAGCAAACAAAACATGAGCGTCAACCACCAAAAGGCCTTGAGGTTGTCTGCTTCAATCTTCACATTGTTTTGACTTTTGTCTGCGTATCAAACCGTCCTCTTTTTCCTGTGTTAAGTCAAAAATGGGAAAACTTGGAGAAGAATGAGGAAAACCAGACCGAATGAATGAAAAAACAGGTTTTAAGGCACAACATTTTGTTATAATTTGTCAATTTTTTGTTTACTTGAAAGACTTAAACCGCCACGTCACAGTTTGTTAGAGCTACGAAGAAATATGTACAGTTGTTAAGTCATAAAGTCATTTACGCACAGAAAACAGGTTTTGCAGTTATGAATGGAGAGCACAATCTAAAAGATAATTAATACATTTGGAGACTCATTGCCTTTATGTAAGTAGTGGTTCTTCAAAAGTAAATTATTTAAACCTGAGTTGTTACTAAAAAGGTAAAAATGGTTCCAATTAGACAGCCATCATATGTGTTTTTTTATTGTTTCTGTGGTTACTGAATCCTTTTTTGGAGTATGCATCACAACATTGTAATCTCTCAACATTTAAATAGTAAACATACAGCGTGAACTGCTTTTTCTAAATGTAGTCATCAGAGTACCATTATTATAGTGGTTTGTATCTGTATGGTCATGATCGCACCTTGTTTTTACCAGAAAATTGGTCTGTAAACAGCTCTTTGAAGGCTGACTTAGAAAAAAATCCATTATAACATAACATATAACATAGTTTTATGTTGGCATCTATAGGCTTGAGTGTCTCAAGCAACAAAATATAATGTATTCAATTATTGTAAAATGTTAAGCATCACTTTATGTAAATCATATATAAGGTCACAATAACAGTAGGACCAGTCATGGACAGAAAATAAGAGTGTTTTTTTTATTTCTAGTTTGTGAAAAGCTCTATATTCATGTAAAACCTTTAATTTATTTCTACATGCCAGGTCTGAATGTTTAGCAGATTTTTGCTCCAAGAAAGCACAGTAACAATATTTATTTGCCAAAAAAAGAAACGCTGGTAAAAAATATTAACTCTCCTCTTTGATCAGAAAGCACCATCATGGTCAAGATTTTAAGGTGAACATCTTCTTTAAAATCTTCACAAATTGTTGCTTGACATTTTGCTGCTACAGATCAGAAACTATGAGCCAAAACTTCAAAACTACGGTTTGCTTTCATAGAGTTATAATGTTCATTACTCACAGCTGCCAGGTGATGGACTTTCACCTAAGTGGAGAGAGTTATCTTGTGGCAACAGGACTTTTTATCAGGACTCCTGAATGCTGGCAGGTGGAAAAGGTTCACAGATTTTCAGCCACTTTCTCTTAATTTTAACTACATACAGTAGCTCTGCTCGCATTACAACAGCTTGTATTTTGTTTTTGTACTTTTTCAAATCACACTGCATTCCCTTTTAAACTTTTTTCCTCCACACAATGAACCACCTCCTCCATCTGTGCTTTCAGAATTGTGTTTCCTGTGAGGTGTCTGTGGCGAGGGTCAAAGGTCAGGGCTCGTGATGCCCAGGAAGATAAGTGTCTGCTCTAACCCAGGGCTACACCTGTAGGTCACTGCAGGGGGAAGCTAATCCCTCCGCCGCCTGCTAATACTGATGATCTGCATCTGAGACCCTCTCCCCTGAGAGCTCGTGTTTGTGTGAGCATGATGCTGGTGTGTGTGTGTGTGTGTTTGGTTGCAGGGGCTGACAGATGAGGCAACGGGGGGGGCAAGCAACCCGTGTCTGTCATGTGCGTATCAATGAATGTGTGTGCAGAATGGGGGATGGGAGAAAATATTTTCTTGTGTGAGTGTTTATGTTTAAACGTGAAAATGCAGAAAAGGGAGCCTGGGTAGGTTACCTGGTCCGTTTTTATTGGCTTCCACCTTCAGAAGAGGCCTGGATGCTCGGATTCAGGAGTGAATAATTTGTAACCTATTTACACGGAGCCAAGATCTGGGAAATGGCACAAGCAGGTGGTATCTCACTATCCCTCCTCCCCGTGCCGCAGACAGATGTGTCTGACTGCAAACATCCCCCAATCCTCTTGTCGTCGCTTGGGGTCCTCATTCAGTGTGTTGTACTGTTGTTGTGTGAAATAAGAAAAGCAACTCAAGGTTTGTCATAACTCTCCTGATAATGACTTTTATTGTTAAATTTCCTGATGTTTTTCCCATTTTTCCCTGATATATTTTGTTGGCTCAGTAAACAAATAAAAAATGGATATCACAAGAGTGACAGAGTAGCAGACTGACTTTCCTGTGACTAATTGTATTTGTTTTGCATTTATTCTTGCAACTTACACAGTCTTTGGAGATGTTTCTGCTTGGTGCTGTCTGTCACATTTATAAAGCTGTAACTTTTGGTTTAATGTAACTAGTGAGTTCTGACAAAACGTACTTGTTTGTATTAACATTTAAAATCTCTTAAACCAGACCAGCAAATTATCATGGACAGAAAAATGTCATACACATTTGGTTTTATATTGTTAGTTTTTAAATGTCAGATCCTGCAGATTAGCTTCACATTCATCTAAGCCTTATTTGGTCAAATGTATAGTTAAGGAAAACAATGCAATTTGATCATATTTGGGTCTGACTTTTACCTGTTTAAGTTTTACTAATCTTTTCTTTTTGTGTGAAAAGCTTTTGACATTACAAATACATGCAGACAGAGGCACTGCTCAGTGGGTTGGATAATTATAGTAAAATTGGCCAATTTCTGCATAATTATTCAATGTAATGGAGTAGGTAGTGTTTAATAAGCCGGACTGTGTTTGTAATACCTAACCAAGTATTTCAGTAGTTTTATAATCAACACTTCAATAGGATGTTTTTCTGCCTAAAACTAACCATGTAGTTTTGATTCCAAAACTTAACAAGAAGGCCCTTAATCCAAGTAGGTGGTAAAATCTGCCACTATGACATGGGATACGTCTTCAGTAAGACAATATACCATCAGTTGTCATCAACTTTTTCTACGTAAAGAAAAGTAATGTCATTATCTCATATGTGGGGTGTAAACAGCCTTTCCACCCAGTCGTGAAGGTGCAAAATATAGGGTTAGGACTAAAAAGTAAGAAGAAGAAGCAATGTCACCCTATTTCACTTCCTTACCTTGAATGTTCATGTTTTTCCATAGCTTTAAAGATAAACCATCCTTTTATGACATTAACATGAACAATCACAAGAATCTTGTATCTCAGTTTTATTCTTACCAATGCTTTTGTAAACAGAAATTGCAAAAATTTAAATTCATCACAACTTCTTAGGGTTGAACACGTTTACTGACTTGATGAAAACTCACCTAACCCATTGCAATACATCAGAGTCAAATGTTTACAGATGTAGAAGGGATTTTGCATAAATACTGGAAAAGATGGACAAAAGATGCTGCAAAAGAAAGTTGACATGGCTCTGAGAACAAGAATATCGGATTAATGTCCAGCTGGAAAAGAAAAGGTGATCAGGTTTGTCCTCAGGCTACACACACATATACAATGCATGGCTCTGAACAACAATCGTCTTTTACTCCAATCACTAAACACGCATCCCAATTTTGAAGGTTTGTCCCAGGCGGCCTTTTTAAATCATTATATATGTGATTCCAACCACACAGAGCACAGAAAAATGTTTACTTTCTTCATTGAGGCGCTGGATAAGTTGAGAGCATGAAGCTAAGTGTACTACAGTCAATGGAAGAAGAATAAACATTTTCCCTTATAGCCCGAGGACCCACTTTTCATCTGTCAAGCATCTTTTAATAATTAATCTGTTTAATACACACACAGCATCTGCTGGGTACAACTCCCATCCTCCCATTCAGACTGATGAGTACAGCTGCCACTGTCTACTGTACAGCTCAAATTATATGATAAGATGTTTTTTCCCCCTCTCCTCTGCTGTACACTGACTGAATACTGCTATGCATTCTGACGTACACCGTATAGACATGACGTGCACAAACTTGCACACGCTTCTACAAACCAGAAGCCCCGGACTATGAGTCTACTTTCCCTATATGTATTTCTCCTTGGTGAGCAAGCCAAATGGGGATTGTGTAAATTAAATACATTTCTTTTTCCAGCAGCAGAGAGAAATGATGCTAGATTAAGCCCATGAATATATACATGGGCCAGGGCTGACCTGTCTCTAGACGTCTGATTTCCCTGGAGGGGTGCTGACATGGTGAGGGGCTCCAGGGGTGTGTAGGTGTGTGTGTGTGTGTGTGTTGCTTGGTGCACCTCAGACAGAGGTGAGGAGATCTCCTGAACAGGTCCAAATTGAGCTTAATCTCATTCCTCATTGTGCTGGAACAGGAATGAAATTGCACAATTGCACTTTAATCGACGATCGAACACCCGTGCTCCACTCCCTCTGCCCCTCCACCCTTCCTGTTCTCCCCCCCACTTTCCTTCTTTTCATGTCTGTTGTTCTGTCTGTCTCATTGTGTCCTTTTGCCATAAATTTCGCAAAGGGGTTGGTGGCCATTTTCTCCTTGTTCCTTTTTTTGTTCTAATGAAAGCATCTAATAAAGTCTTTTTAAGCAATCAGGAGGTTAATGCGGTCGGGATAAGGGCAATCATAAACCAATAAAAGCCATCCGGATGGTTCGCTTCACTTTCCTCGATCGTCTAATCCTGGAAGATTGTGAGTTTTGGAATCCTGCGTTGCATTTGTTGCATTGGAGCGTGTCTCCATCATGGCCAGGAAGGACTCAGTCAGTCCCTCGGGGTTGATTAAACACACAATCATTTGTGCCACACAGGTGTATCTGATTATATAAGGTAGGACACCACCGGTCAGCTGATTCTCAGCTCTATTAAGGGCATTTACTTCTCCAAGAGTAGAGTTACAAAGACAAGATATACATTTGGAGAAAAAAAGAAAATCACAGTCCTAACAAAGCAATTCAACATTTGCTTCCTCTTTTACATTTACTCCCAGATGGCTCAGAAAAAAGCAAACAAACCACAGTCTGCAGGAGAATCTGTTTTTGTTGGGAATAAAACAAAGTGAGGACAACATTCAACTCAACCATACTAATAATGACTGTGAGAAAATTACAGAACACTGTGTTTGTAACCAGAAAAAAGTCAAAAGGTTTGTGGTTTAATTCAGCTAACCCTTCAGTTACCAATTTACGCCTTCGTAAAATAAAAAAAAATCTAACAAAAGTAGGAGAGCTGATGCCAAAACATGTTTACAAGTTGTAAATTAGCACCTAACAAGCTCAGCAAGCCTTTCTTTTTATTAGGTGTGTGTTACATTTATAATAATGTAACTTGTTAAAATCAGATAGAAGCTCAACACACAAATACTACAATTAAAAGAAAACAAACAAACAATAAATGTATGCTTTTCTCTGCATTGTTTTTCACTGATAATGATTTCTTCATGAAAAAGTGCATGCAAACATAATAAAATAATAAATAAATAAAATCACGTAGAAAAACACACACTAAGGCAGGACTGGTCCCTGTTAACACATTTATGGCGAAAACAAAACACAGGTACTTGAGCCATGCACGATGTGCTGATTTGTTGCTCAAGGTGATGGAACAAAACATTGCAACAAAGGTTCCCAAGGTGTTGTCTGGGGTGGATGTACTCATTATGGCCCATAATGAAGGGCCCTGCTTACAGCTGTGCATCTACTCATACACACACACACGCATACACATGCATGCATACACATACAAACGCAGGCCAGGCTGCTGCCAGGCTGTCAAGTCCAAAAATAATTAGGCATCAAAATGAGTTTTCCTGTTGTTGGTTTTTTTTTCCTTTTTCCTTGTTCGCTTATTCATGTGCTGGAACTCGGGAGACTGGCTAATGCAGTTAACATGCTCTCATCATGAATTTTCCTTACACCGTTACATGGGTACGTTACAAGAGCAGGGTAGCTGCAGCTACAAGGATGTCATCAACACACAAACGCTGACAGAAACACACAAACCGTAAACACACCGAATACCCATACATTTCTTCACATTAGCAAATACATATCAAGAGGTGCTTTACTGCAGCTGTGACACATCTGGCTGGTGCAAACCGATCAACCACATTAAAACTGCTCAGCTTTTTTTTTGTATATCCTCTCATGCAGAGACTTTGGTCCTTAGACTGTCCTGTGACAAGCATTGAGATGGCACCACCAAGCATTTAAGTCTTGTTTATTCTAAAGTAAAACCTCAATGCATCAGACTTGCTTTAACAGCAATTTCCACATTTATTTCATTATATTGAAACAAGGGGAATTAGGAGGCCCACTGATAGAAAAATGGGTTTATATCCACATATTCATCTATTCTGTGTTTTTATATATGCATGCACAAGTAAGCATATTTTATTGCACAGTGACTCAATGACTCATGTGTTTGTGTGATTTCATTTGTGAGAAAAGTACCATCACTTGAAGGAATGGATATCATTTGCCACCATGCATGCCAAAGATTTAAACAAAGATGTGTTATAATCTGCTACTACCAAAAGCTACTGCCAAACCAAATTCTAACTTGTAAAATGACTACGTTAAAACCCTTTTTTGTGTTTGCTGAGGTCAGTTAGTTGTGGTGGCCATCTTGAATGGGGTTTCCAAAAATTATACAGTTGTTTTTCAATATTTAATGATTATTTTCTGAGAGTTTCATAAAAATCTGCCCAGCGGTTCATGAGACAAATTGCTAACAGACAGACAGACAGACAGACAATGAAACACACAGAAACAGGTACATACATGGTCACCCACTTGTCTTCATGGTGGCAGGGAATAACAAGCACAGATGTCTATAAAAAAATACCATTCATGCTGTGTCTCTGCTTTGTAGAAGTTTCTCTTCAACACCCTCAAGACATTTGTGTAATCAGTCTTTACATCGTCTTGTGATTTTTGTACTTTCATATTCTGGCTGTACCTGAGCATGCTTGTATATTAAAGACAGAATTCTAACCATACTTGTTTTTTGCTGTTATTATCGATTTATTTCATTGACCTGCCATAATTTGGGGGCTCGTCCAGGATCCCCAAACTCTTCCAGGCTCAAGGACTGAAACTGTGCACAAGGTAGTCTGGGATCCCTGTCTGAAAGACCACCACCCTGGAGTGGCACTTTGGTTTGAATTATTGAGGTCAATCACCCACCAAGAAGGAAGGCAGAAATTGAAGGGATTGAGGGATCCTTAATTATCCCAACACCAACAATTTGCAAGCAACCTTTATGGGCTCCACACACGGGGAGCGATGTCACTCCGTCTTAATTAATTTCCTATGGAACTTGTGCGATGAGGCGACAATCACTTGCCTTCCTCCAGCCAAGCGACCGGCAAAATTGGTGCATGTGAAATTTCGAGCTTGTACACGAAGATGTGCACACGTGGGCAGGCGACGCGACTCAACAAAGTTGAAAAATATTCAACTTTTGTCCCTGTTGCATGGCACTAAAACCAATCAGTGAGGGTTTCATTGACTGACCAATGAGCAGAGAGTATGCTGCACGCTGCAGTCTGCAACCACTTTCAACATGGAGGAAAGCATAATTTTGGCTGTGTTTGACTTTCCTATATTATATGACATTTCACGCAGTGATTATCGAGGTATACATGATGACACGGATGGCTTTGAAAATGTCAAAATCACTCCAATTTCAAAACCAATCAAATTTCTTGGAGACAAATCGCGAGCGCGCGATTCGCAACGCTGCCGTTGCTATCGCATCCTGTGTGTTGTCTTTCACCCCAGTGGCGATGAGGGCCATTTGTTGCTGTCGTTTGTCACTCTCCGTGTGTTGAGCGCATTATGCTGCAACAGCGTATTTTATGCGGCTGCAGGACGTTTCTGCCTGCAGGGAACACAAAGAAATGTATGGGGTACACAAAAAGGTTCAAGTATGTTTCTAAGTCACATCTAATAAAAAAAATTCCCTTTAGACAATTCCCAGGAGGAGCATACTATAGGTTCACATCCTGCCAAATTGCATCTTTTTTATTTTATAATCTGTTTGTCACACAGTCACTGCCCAGGTGATTCAGATTTCCATATTTCTATTTAGTTGAGATCTGACCTGTAAATGTCAAAATGAGCAAAATGTAAAGGAAGGTCAAAGTAGTGAGGGGAAGTGATGAACTGGGACTAGAAGCAGCAGAGAGGGAAGGAAATTACTTTTTAAGAAATTGTAAAGTATTGTACCATTTTTAAAAACAACCTGTTTTTTTGACACTATATGTGTCATCAGCTAATGAGCTGTAACTCATGTCTGATAGACAGATTTGAGAAAAATGTCAGACTCTGGTTTTGACTTTGTAAGCATATATTTTATTTCAAAACACATGAAAGTGTTGTTTTATGCTCAAAATGATAAAACTCTCCTGGCTTTTCAAATTCTATCACATACTGATCTGACTGACATTCATCTGTTTGTATGGAGTTAACTCATGCGTGTCCACACTGCCCCACAGGGTTAACATCGTCACGAGCTCAACACATCTGTCTACACTTCACTGCTACCTTGTAAGCCTCCACATGTGTCAATAAGCAACAAGAGTGTGTGTGTATGTGCAGGTGTGTGTCTGTGTGTGAACCTCTCGGTGCAAAATGGGTTTTCTCTTGCTGATTTGCTCATGCTCAATTACCCAAAGCCTCCTGGGGTTTAGAGAAGGTAAACACACATCAGCTGGGCTTGATTTATTTCGCTGTCTCACAGCAGCCTGGAAATAAGGTGTGCATGTTCAATCTCTCGCTCACACACACGCCTTGTATAGAACTGCAGCAATAATTTGCTTGCAGAGATTAGTTTAATCATAATGAATGCTTTGCCAGTTGAAGACTTTTACAGAGGCAACATATCTTAAACAACTTTGCAAACAGATATAAAACCCTTTTGATAAAATATTCATTATTAACAGATTGATAAGCTAAAATGCTACCAAGTTAACAAAAGTCCAATGCAGTGATGATAAGATTGTTCGGCTTCCTTTGTTACCATGCCAAGGCCCTGCATCCCCTGAAGCCTCACTCTTCTGCCATCCTTCCTTCCTTTCTTTCTCTGCCTTCCTTTTCACTTCACTTAACAGGTACCAGGGTATGCATGTAGACCGCTGTCCTCAGGTTCTCATGCATGGTGTATTTTGTGTATTTATTGATTCTCATGAATAGACTATCGATTTGAAGCTTGAGCCCATTAGACCCCTATTAGATCCCATCTAAAGCCGGTGATGGGAGCAGAGCAATATCCTTTAGTGAAACATGACATATTCAAAAACTTCATCAGAGCAAAGATGGAAAAGAACAAAAAAGACTGAGCTATTTGACAGATTATGAATCCATGTTGTAAAAATTGGCTATACTATTTGCTATGAAGGCCATCAAGCCATAAATCCTCTGAAATCTTTTTATAATTATTATTTTATCTTTTAATCTTTTATCTTAGTTGTCCTGACTTTTTGGATCATAGTGCTATTCAAGTTTAAAAGTTAGTACATGTAAATTCTGTGCAGCAGCATATGTCCCCTTTTTGGCACAGGGATGTACTGAATACAACTCCTGTGCACATCCTAAAAAGAGAGGCTACAGGTAATTATGTTACGCTTCCCTTACCTTGATGTTGCATGCCCTGCAAGCTTTATGTAACTCATATAAAATGTTTGATACTTCAGCACTTGAGCACTTAAAAAAAAACACCTGCCGATGATTGCTGTAAGCTAGTTTCAACAAGTATCAACACTGCTAATTAGAAACACTCAGTTACAAGTACGAGTTGTGGCTGAAAAATCTCTGTGAAACTCTGAGACATCCTGAAGGAAATAAGTCCAGCTCAGAAAGATTGTTGGGAAACTGTTTTATTTTTTATTTTTACCAAGCAGCAGGTTTAGCACATGCATTGTTTCATTTTAGCTACACAATTCGAACCGTTGTAGTGATGTTACAGTTAATGTAACCCAGTTTGTGAAGCAGCTCTGAAATGTGATGGGCTTTTCTGTTGATTTTATGTTCTTGAACACAAGTTAGCAGTAAGCATGTCTATATGAATATTCACCTGGTCATCATGAAAAACATTTGTCTCAGCTTAAACAGAAAGACTTTGCTGCCCTGTTATGCTGGACAAAGAAATGCTCATTGAACCTCGATTTCTTATCTCTGTTTTGTAAAACAAGCTCACAGTCGGCTCACTCATGAAAAACAAGAGAATAAGAGATTTTAATTTCTTTTATGGTTCTATAAATGCTTTCATTTGGATTTGTTTCATGACACTTTCCATATGCGATTATGTTTTGTCTGTCATTTCCTTGATAACAGTGGATGAAAGAAGTGATCGAAGTATAATAGATTTTTATTTTTCATTAAGTTTTTATGTATCTCAGGCAAGATATGTTTGCAACTATGTCTCAGCTCTCCATTGGTTGTGTTAGATAAGACCAGTCTCCGTAGACTGGGATGAGTTTTTGGGACTGCATCCATAAACACTCTTTTCCTGTAAGACACGGACGAAACAACATCAGCTGTCCTTCCTTCTTCATGCCAGCACAAAGAGGATTGTGCTGAGCTTCTTGGGTTTTTGGACTTCAACAAAACAGTTTCTAACAGTCAGCGGAGGTTTGCTGACCAACATTGCACCAGCGTGACTTGGTTGTTAAGAATTTGAAGCAGGACTTGCCATACAGACCTCATGCCAAGGCCATGATCGTGATTATTGACAAAGTTATAAAACAACCTAGCACAGTCATGGCCTCGGCATCATGCCAGTGTATAGAGTGTGGTGAGGGTGCAGGAAAACATCTCAGAGACGCAAAGCATAGCTAAAAGTGTAGCAAAGTCATGGATGCCTTCACACTGAAGGAGGTTTTCCAAATTTGCTGTAATCCAGCTGCAGTCGTTATTGTCTGAAGGAACCTAAGAAAAAAGGCTATGGTCTCATTCTACTTTAAACACAGGTGGTATAACATAAAAAAAGAAGAAAAGATAAAATAAGTTTCAACATCTGCGTGGAAAAAGCGGAGCTTAAGTCATGAGCTATCTAAAATTCTCCCTATGTTCTCCTGACCTGCTCTTTTTTCTTGCCACTTTCAAGCTGTCCTGTGCGATAGTTCATCTTCAGAGCATCGCCGTCTGCCATCAGGAAGACAGTATCAATGTTAGGAAGCTCTCCTTTTCTCTGGTGTATGGCTGCAATGACAACGTCTGCCATGTTTCACTCTGATCTCTCCATCAGTGTGAATAAGTGTATCGCCACGCTTCCTCCGACTGTCACTCACTCCTCTGGGGAGACGCTCACACACCCTGCCTTATTATCTCTGCTGAGATGGACGCCTTCAAATGGAAATGCTGCAGATGGAGATGCACAGGCGTACAAATACAAACACACACAATGTATATGTCTGTTTCTGTCATGTAGTCACCCAACAGTCAGTAGAGATAGAAATCATTGAATGTTGTAAATGTCTCATTTACATCTTTTTCACCACACACACACACACACACACACACACCCACACACACACACACACACACACACACACACACACACACACAAACACACACACACACACACAAACAAACACACACAACC
>JAOXNZ010000188.1:18633661-18648824 GCA_028566095.1 Kryptolebias brasiliensis | reverse complement strand
GGTTTTTGATGGGTTGGGGTGGGGGGTGGGGGGGTGAGTGGGGGGTGACACTCACTCCTCCTCCAGCTTACAGGATGGATGCCTTCTCCTCCCCCCTTCCTGTATATGAAAGAAAAAGTGTGGTCGAGCACGGGGAAGGTGATAACCCTTTTGTTTAGTCTGAGCTCCATCCCACGCTTCTGTCAAGCCCAACAGACAAGCAGACAGAGCCGTGACAGGCCCGCTAATCTGACAGCTTCTCCGCATCACAAAGCCATCACTTCAAAGTGGCGCAAGAGAGGCACTGGCGGTGAGCGATTGACGCCACTTCTTTGCTCTGCCATTTCGCTGGTATCTTTATAGCGCCTCTGACATGCTGCACGCCAGGAAAGGGGGAACCAGAGTTAAGAGACTCCCCTCTGGCTGGTAACCTTCCTAAAGGATGAGAGAGTCACACATCAAGAGTACATGATAGACTGTTGAAGAACATATGTGTTTATGTGCTTGAGTTTGTTTTTAGGGGAGAGTTTTGTTTTTTTTAAATAATTGAAGGGTCATTTAAACAGCAACTTTTTCTGTGTGTGGCTCACATTATGATAGAAGTTATGGGAAATATTTTGTCAATTGGATGATGAGCTGGTGAACTATTGCTCCTTAAATCCATAGATTATGCACTTAACCAACACTTAATTAGAAATGTAGTTTTCTCAGGATTTCATTAGACAACGTAACTCTATTTCATAAATTGATGACTAAAATTAAAGGGTTTGGATGATTTTTTTTTCTGTGTATCATTTATTTCTAGATTTTTATTTTAATCTTTTTAACAAAAGAAAAATCTTTTTTTTTGTGTTGGTTTGTTTTCACTGGCTGCTCACTGCACTTCACGGCAAAGTTTGACTGAATACCCATTACATTGTAAAGGTTTGACTAGACTCTAAATGGCTCAATCAGAATGGCTCACTCAAAACCCAATGCAGGTTTTAACAATAAAAAGGGGTTTTCTTTACAAAACTTGAGTCGACAGTGAAGTCAGAGGCGTCGCGCTCAGAACATCTGCAAAGAAACTCTTTGGTTAGGAGTTGTTATGTGCTTAGAGTTGATCATAAAAGTTGCAGTTAGTTCTACTGTCTTTCCTTTTCAGGATAAGAGAAGATGGTTAAATGTATCTAAGGGCTCAGGAAAGAGGTAAGTAATTTCGGTGGAGAGTGGGCAGGCAGGTGAGTGTTATGAAGATATCTGTTCCAGACTTTGCCATCTTGGGTACTGAGAGGGATCGAGGTTACTTTAACAAGCTGGCAGAGAGTAGATAGCTGCACTGTTTTTAAACAGCAGAGGTGATGACAATAGAAGACAGGTGTGACGGCAGGCGACTAGGAATGAGGTCTCTGCCTGTTGGAACTCAAAGGACAGAGCAGACTGCTCACAGGTCCACTTCAGAAAAGGATAGGGAAGGAAGGGGAGAGAATGGTAAATGGTCCACACTTATATAGTGCATTTCTAACCTCTCAAAGCGATTTACAGAATTTCTCATTCACCCATTCACACAATACTTTCTATTATATATTTTTACACACTATATACAGCACTTTTATATCTCACTCATACACTGATAAGTACATCAGTAGGACACTTTGGCACACTGCAGGGACTGGGGATTGAACTCCTAACCTTTAGATTGGAAAACAACCACCTTCTGAGCCAAAAAGCTTCCAAGAGGAGAGGAGTGCTCCTTGAACTGCCTGGATTTTAACAATAGCTTGTGTTTCACATATAATCCGTGAAAATTTGGTTCATTGGTTAAAAAAGTCAATGTATTTTGTGTATGCTGGAGGATAGTAGTGTCCCAGGTTATTTGTGATGTATAGGGCTGTTCTGTCCTTCAAATAAAGACGCTCTAGATAAGAACCTCATATTTGTGTTTTATATAGATATAGAGAAGTTATTTATTTTATTTTGTAAAACTATTTTATTTGACCAATTTGGTTTGATGTATTTTGATGTGTTATGTTTATTATCACTGTCATTCTTCCTTATTAAGCATTTAATAGAGGCTAATGTTGCAAGCTAAATTTCTATTTACCTGCCATATATGGGCATACTGATGTTTATATGAGTATGAAAAAGACAAGAAAAATGAACTTAAAGTAGCCACCTTTACCTTTTTTTCTGTCACAGTATCTGGCAAATCCCCGTGTATCTGGTCTTAAGAGCAATATGAACACAACAACATGCTAATTATTGGTAAACTGCTGTTAATAAATGACATGCATTAACTGCGGCAATATGCAATGGCTAGTTTAAAACATAATTTGGTTTTGACTTCAGTTAGCATTTGGAAGTGCAAGAAAAACCTTTCGTGGCACACGTACTTCCTTTAATATGGAAATAATGAACAAATTAATCAACAGAAGATTTGAATACTATGATATTCCATAGCTTCATCCCTATATGTTAGTTTTTTCCACATTATCTGGAATTACATAAACTGGTTTCCAGTGGAGGAGCTGGAGGCCAAGGTCCTTGCCCAAGGGCAGCTCTTACTGGTTGCAGTAAAAGCTGGCAACTATTGCTTCACTATTCCCAACTACGTTTACACTGCTGGGATGAGGACTAAATTTACAGCCTTGTTGCCACAACTTTCAATCTCAATGGTTAAAAGCTGTCTTTAAAACAAAGTATTGCCACTAAAATGTAAGTTGAAACCTTATTCCAAATACTACACTTAAAAAAAACTACCAATTCACATGTTTGATTGTGTTAAAAATAGTTTTGCACAACAGAGACATATTAAGTTTAGGTTTATTACATGATTTATTCTTGTTCTTGTATCTTCTCAGGTTTATTCAACTGTTGTCTATGTCTGATTTGTTTTCATTAATTCAACAGGAATCATGTAATAAAAGTACTTCTTCATTCAATGACTTTCCTTTTTTCTATTTCACAGACGTGTTAGACTCATATAGCGTAAATGTTTAAAAACATTTATCGAGAGAAATTTCTTGGATCCACCCAAATAAAAGAGAAGTATCCAGCTGCAAACAACATTATCAGGCCCTGCAACTTTCAGACCTTTTACAGTTGAGACATGAGCAGAAACGCGTGATCTTTGCTCACTGCCACAGGAAACGTGACGTCTACAATTTTCTTTTCAATTACATACTACCTTAACTGTTCCTGAACTTTAACCTGTAACTTCCTACCCTACTCTAACCGTAACCCCTAATCTCTTATGTGTAGAACAAGAACAACAGAAAAAGATAAACACAAACTCCATTTTGAAGTTGTTAAATTATATACGGTTCGATTTTCTTTTGCTTCCTGGAAGAGACCTCGGATTGTCAGGACTTGAGAGCAGTGGGGCCTTAGAGTGGCACTGAGAGTCTGCAGCTACATATTAGTGAAATAAAATGAATCAAACACAGATTCAGCAAAAACAATAAATAAAATAATGAATCAGCCCCACCACATTCTGTTATTTCAATCAAACTACAGTAGTTACTTCAACACAATTGCGTCACCTTGAAGGAAAACTGTAAAATTGCGTGGGAGTTTTCTTCTCCACATTTTTTATGTTCAGTCAGTAAGTTGTTGTTTTTGTGCACATTTACCCATACCCTAAAAAAAAAGCTGGGGTTCCGTTCCTAAAAACCCATGATAATTATGTCGTAAATTTGAACATTCTGGGTTTGTGCAGTCACGCCATTTTCTATCAAATGTGAAATTGTTTTGAAGAGATCATGTTATACAAGTATACGTCCAGCAGAGACCTGCTACATCATTGCTTGAACTTTTGGCATGTAGAATTGTGCAAAACCCATTCATACAACTTTTAATAATGTTATGGTACGACTCTGAGACGTTTCAAAAAGTGAGGTCACACATGCCGGTTATGTGGGTCACATGTGATCTTCCTCATCCAGATGGTTTGCCAGATGCAGAGCTGTCAGTCTTCTAACGGAGTACGCACTCTACCTGCATACAAAGCCAAACACACACACACACACACAAAACAGGCTGGCATTCGAAATAATCCACCTCTGATTTATGTTTTAGTAAAAAGTATTTGACTGTGAACAAAGTAGTCTGTGAAATCCAAGAGTTCAAACACTTCACACAGAGTTAGGCAAAGCTTTTCTGCTTAATACTTAAGTAATAGAGTTAATGTATATGTGAGTTTTGGGACTTCAATGAGGTAATGGTCTTGTGGCGCTCTGAAGTGCCCCGAGTCCATCCAATAATGTAAAACAACACTAATTTGAGAGAGCCGCTTCATCTCTGCATGTTAATCAATAAACTCATTACCTCTGGTGCTTAGTGAAGGATTCCCTGATGCCTGCTCACTGATGTAGGCAGAAAGAGAAGGAGAGAGGAAGGGAGATGGAGATGAGGGGAAGAGGTTGATTATAATTACAGATTTTAGCAGCCTGTGCCTGAGCATAACCTGCTCATTACAGCGTGTGAATGCTTGTGTGTCTGTTTGAGTGTGTGTGCGTGGGCCCTGTAGCCACAGAGCTCCCCGGTTTCTCTTTCTGCAGAAAGCAAAGAGCAGCCGACACAAGTGGCCCATTTAGAATATAAACACACAAAAACCTGTTATTTCAATTGACCTTCACCACATCAAGCTGTCAATGATCTCAGCTCTGTACTCGTCGTCGTTTTCTCCTTCTCCTTCTCTGAGGCGGGCTGCATGGTAATGAACTTTTTGGTTCGGAATAGGTGAGCGCGAGGAGCAGGGAAATGAGATGCCAGGGTGTTTAGCCTCCCAGTGTTTCTGGTTGTGGGTGAGACAGCCAGCAGCACTTATGGAAATGGACGGAGCTCAGGGAGGTTTAGAGGCTGCTGCTATATGTTTTTCCGCCCCAAAACTCCCAACAGTGGCCAATTGGGGGACTCAGACAGATTTGCAAGTCCTTTCTTAAAGAAATCACTAAACATTTATTTTGCATCTTCTTTTGTCGTTAAACGTTGCCAGTCTCCTCAGTCGGCTTACTTCTAAAATACAAATCTGTTTGGATATGAGAATTCGAGCCATCTCGTGTATGTTGCAGATTCTGAGTGGTTCTGGATCATTATGTTTGTCGGTGCTGTGCTGCGTTGTATCCAGAAGGCATCCCTGGCCTGCTTCTGCCTTCTGATTATGAGATGAGAGGCATTTCTGATTGACTGAGCCATCGGTTGTCACACTGCACATCCATTAATGTAACTCTCCAAGCCGTCAATGTTTATCCTCATACTCTGGAGGCACGTTGTGTCGAGGATAGAAACCAATAATTATGGGGGGGAAAAAAAATCCTTTTTCTGGATTCAATCAGATTTCTTATCATTCATATCATGACTGAGTTGAGCTGCGTTGTCCAGCTTCATTTTATGATGACTTTAAGTCATTTGGATGCCTCTCTTAAAACCCCCCACAAAAATACAAAAAATCAAACAAACTGTGAATGTTTTTTTTTTTCAGGACAAGCAGCATCTCTGAAGAGCTGCTGGCAGAGGCAGTCATCTGTGAGATAAGGTGATCAGATAATGTAATGTCACAATCAGTATTTGCTGTAGGAAAATGAGGAGAGAATTTTAAACTCTACGTTTTGTTTACCACTGTCAACCTGTGAATAAAAGGCAAGGTAAATGGAGGTAATGGACTTTAGAGGTGGATCTTGACTCACTATGAGGTTTAAACGGTGCTGGGTACTCTCGTTCCAAATCCATTAATATTCTGTTTAATATGGCTAAATGCAGCTAAGAGTGTTTAACTCCAGGAGACAGTCTCTAGGCTGCCTGTGCTTATGCAGCCAGCACTTCCACAACATCAAATCGATGGATTGGGATGCCGTAAAATGACTGTGACAGGCAGTTTACAGTTAGTTAGGATCTTTCTGTTTTTCCATAAAGCTACATTAAGTCTGTAAACAGCCAGATGCAGATTCACTCAGCTTAACAGTTTTCTTCAGCTTAACCCAGTTCACGTAGATAAATTAGTACTTTCAATGTAAAACAGACTTGGTTGTAACGACAACAACAACAACAAAAACACATAAAAACAAAATAAAACACCTGGACCAGCTCACTAAACAACCTCATTCATTAATAGTTTCTGTAAGTGCTACTGTAAGCACTTCTCATTCTGCAGCTTTTAATTTAAAGTTGCGCTGGTCAACAAAACTAAAGTTTGTAATTTAACAGGGATTACTCTGCCTCTTTAAGGTAATTCTTTTGGTTTTCTGGGTGGGGAATTAACTGTTTTGTTTCACTATCAACTGAATAACAACTAAGAGGAAAACCATGGCACCAGAAAATGAATTTCTGAACCCATCATGTCTTTATAAACACAACTTGAAAGGAAAATTAACATTGCTCTGAGTCTGTTCAGTGTGTAAGCCACAGTCTGCTCTTTTGTTCACAGTTTATAAAACCTGAACATGTACTTGTTGTAAAGCTCTGCCATAAATCTGACAAATGCTATTTAATCAGAACCTTAAATGGTAGAACTTCACTTTAAAGTAAATAATCTCTTAACGAATCACATTGTTGTTGCAGATTTAATGTTATATACTTGTCTAACTAAATTTCTGTAAGTGCAACAAATTAAATGGGAACAAATTGTATTGTTGGGACAGACTGCTTGTAGAAATGTGCTTAAAATGCAATTTCAGGTTCTTTGATAGATTTTTTGCAATAATCAGAAGACTGATTAATCTTTATTTTTAAGTTCTTTATTATAGATAGCTTCCAAGTGTCTTAGCACAACACACAAAATGAAAAATTTGTCGAAATATTTGTCATTCTCAGAGATCAGACTGGAAATTAAAAAAAAGATAAAAGTATCTAAGACAATCTTTTAAAGTCCTTGCAGAGTGTGTACAACTGTTGTTTGGGGCATCCGGCTCCATGGAAGCAAGATTTTTCTTTTTTCTTCTTCATTTGACTCAAGACTTTTGGACAGTACTGTATATTACTCTGCCTTTGTTGGTTAAAATGTAGATTTTGCCAATTCAGTTACTGTATACGTTGTGATGCATTCATTTAAGCAAAACTAACATAAAAACAAAACTGCAAGAATGTGTTGCTGCAGCAGATATTAAATGTCTCTTGTCTTCAAAAGCAGGAAATTGCAATACTGTCCTTTAACTTTTTTTTTACATACTATATATTTATTTATCTGTTAAAATGGGCATTGTGTAATGTGCAGTATTTTACAAAAGGATTACATTTGCTCTGAAAAAAAAAGCTTTAATAGTTTATCTGTTTGGCACCTTCTGGGTCAACAAAGAGTCCGAAACATACTGATTTGTACTGAATCATATCATATTGTACAATATCATACAGGGATGGGTGATATATAAAGTTTATATATATATTAATGCAAGGTTTCCTTTGTGCAATATCAACAATGACTATATTGCAAATGTCAAGTACAAATTTTTACAGCTATCTTTTGGCATCTGCATCTTTTCTCAGGTGCTTCTAATGCATCATAGTATAATATGTAGCAGCAAGAAAATTGCTAGAAAATTCAGGAAAGCTCAAAAGTTGATCAGATCATTTATGTTACTGCTGGCAAGTCTTATTATTAATCAAGATGCAAAATCCTTTCTTGGACCTATAACCTCTGCTGGAAGTCTATTTCTGGTTAAATCAAAATGACCTGCTTTTCTTGCTTTGAATCAGCAAAACAATGTCAAAATGTAATTGCACAGTTGATTGAAAGGCACACACATTCAGATAAACTGTTTGAGAAATCTCATGAAGCAAAAGGATTAGTCTTAGGATTTGCTGCTGTTATCCTCTGGTACACCGAATAACTTTTTGTTGAAGTGATGAGACAGACTCCTCAGTCTTTATTTCCAGCCCTGGTGTTCTTCAGAGGTTTCTGGGCAGAGGAAGCTGGCACTGTTGGGACATCTGGACACAAGCGGGGAGCATTCATACAGGCAAACTACAGGGACAGCCGTGCCAGCGAAACAGGGCCCCATGATCTGACGCCAGTGTTATGTTAATTTGATTTGTTAATTCAGTGGCCCTGTTTGAGGGAAATCTGCCACCAACACCTGTCACCGTTTCCAAAGGCAAGGACACAGATCCAGTGTGACACTGGTTTCATTAAATAAACCAAGCAGGTCCCCCCATAACAGCATTTGGTGAAAGGCACCATCAATTCTTATACATTTAGATCACAGGAATTAGAGATGACACTGAGGGGCTGCGTTCCACGGTCTCACAGGGTGACGCTGCATTCAAGTAAACGTATAAGTCTTTCTCTGTCTTCTGCTTTTTGTTGTTTCTGGGAATGACAGCATGAACCCAGCAAGTGGATTTTCACTCTGTCTCCTGTAGCCTCTTCCCCAGAAAAGATGGCGACTGATGTATTTTTCAGACATGGCTCCACAATCAAAGAGGCTCTTGTGGCCTTTCTGATGCATCATGTAAATTTTATAAAGCGTGTAGCAGAAGAGAGTCAGAGAGAGCAACTGCAGCTCTGAAGAGCCTAACGTCTGTTTGCCTTTTTCCTCTGACGGGTTGTCTTTGCTCCTGTCTATCTCACATCCTCTCCACTTACTCGCTCTTTTGTGGATCAAGGCCGGTCAAGGAGCATCTCACCACAGCACCCAATGTCAGACAGAGCGTGCGGACGTGCCGAGATGTCAGAGCTCAGGCAGGAAATGCGGGGGGTGGGGGTGGGGGGGGGATATTATCAAGGCTCAGAGCTGGACACAACCACACAAGCTAATGTTGGATTTGCATATTGTAAGAATGTCACACCGCATGCGAGATGTGTGTTTCTGCAAAGACACGCTTGCATGTTTCATTCAGTAACAACTTTGGACAGGAAATCCAGGCCTTCATGTAGTTTCCTCAGCTGCAGTTCTGGCAAGTCTTCAGCCTGCCAAGTGATTTTCTAATGATTCAATTGGCTCAATGAGCATATGCTCTCCACTGCATCATAAACTTCAATTAGATGTGTTGTAATGTGATTTGAGTGTCTCTGTGCGTCAGGTTTTTGTGGGGAAAAACGAGACAAGAAAAGATGTTTATTTGTCTAAGTTCTGTCCCCTTGAACAAGTGTGGCAAATGACATGGACTCATCACTTTTGGAGGATGCTCATTCAACTTTTCAACTTCCAAAACAGTTGAAATACACAGGTGTGACAGAGTTATTTTGTGGTTTTAGTGGAACAAGTCAATAAAAAACATTTCCATTATTGTTTTTTCATAATAGGTTTCAAAAAACGAGACACTAACCATTATAAAATGAGAGAATCTCAATAAAATAGTATTTCAAAAACAAATGCCTGCAAAATTCTTGTTAAGCAAATTAATCTGCTGTTAAAAAAGGAGTGTTTGCAGACTTTAACGAGTTGTCACAGTTGGCTGATGGACAGGAATCTTTGAGAGGATTATAAAATGACTTTATGTGGAGCAAAAAACGTTGGTTGTATATATACTGTACAGACATATAAACACACCACTTTTGTTTTGCTCCCATTTTTCACGAGCTGAACTCAGAGATCTAAGACTTTTTCTCTGTACACAATAGGCCTATTTCTTTCAAATATTGTTTACAAATTTGTGTAAATCTGTGTTAGTGAGCGCTTCTCCTTTTGCCATCCATCTCACAGGTTTGGCGTATCAAGATGCTGATTAGACAGCATGATTATTACACAAGTGTGCCTTAGGCCGGCCACAATAAAAGGCCACTCTAAATTGCTTTTATGCATTATGCTTCAAAAGCTGAAGTCCTCTTAACGTGGGTAATTTTTTCAGCAGCTTCCATTGCATGAAGCTCAGTGATGGAGCCTGGAGTCTGGTGTTTTCTGCTTCTGCTTATAATTATGCATTTCTGAACAAGTTCAAACTGTTGGTTGGGATGATTGTTAGTCAGTTATTAAAATTATTATTAAAAACACTTCAAAGCATTTAATAAAAAAACAACATAATCTGTTAAATTGTTTTTCTATGTCTGGACTATATTGAATTTTTTTGAGTCAAACTTGGCTTTCACCAGGTCACAAATCGTTTTCAGTCCCATGGAAATCTGTGTTTAATTGACAGTTTATTCATACACTCTTAAAAGACTAAAAGGGCTCTTCAGAAAGACATAAATCCCATCCAACCTTCAAGCTGTAATTTATTTAATTATTCTTTTATTAATAATCTTATTCACATGGTAGATTGGCTTGAAACCTTCCAGCTCTGATTATGAAGGAAACTGCTTCAGTTTGAGCTTAAAAAAAACTAAATGCTCCACTAGTTTCTAACTTAACTAAAATCTGTAACTGCTATAAATGCATCAGTGATGTAAATGTAATAAAAATAAACAGAATTAAACACAATGGGTTATAAGTTCATGAGTTCAAGCACTGTTTTTTAGAGGTTCATCCATGCTTGTGCACAAAACTTTCACAGAATGTGTTATTCAGCTTTTCACATTTTTTTCCCTCAAGAATTTTAGGCATTTTACTAGTGAAAGTGATAAAAAAAAAGAACCCATAGCTGCCAACAAATTTGAGACAGGGAAGTGTCACAGCTGTGGTTTGGCGCTGTCAGCTTCACAGAGCTTTACCTCCCAGTTTAACCAGTTAAACTGGAAGCCAACAGTTCATCGCTGCACCACCTCATGTTCTCAGCTGCCACGTCTCCCCGCCTGCCGCGGGTGTTTACTGCTAAATATTGATAGACATCTGGAGTGCCACTCATCTGCCTTCAAACTTCCCCGTCCCGATGAAGTAGGCCCTTCTCTCCTCAGTGTGTCACACAGGCACACATGTGCATGAAGGCGCCTTGGGTGGGGGCTGGGGGGAGATGCTTGGCATCATTGCAATGCATGGCCCTGGCCACAGAATCAAGAAAAACTGGCTGGTGTCTTAGAGGTGCATTGTTTTGGCAGCTAACTCTTACTGTATTGACACGACAGCTGCACGTATGCAAAATCTACATCACAAACACATTTAGGTGAAAAAACCTTGTTCAACTAAGGAAGCTAAGTCTCAGCCTGGTGCAGCTGATTTTGTTTTCCATCACTAATATCTCCTGGAAAACAAAAGAATCTTTCAGTCATGTGTCACTGAAGTGCCATTGTTTGTGCTTGTCATTTAGAAGCCTTGCTGGAGGAGAAAGAGCTGATCTTGGAGGGGAAAAAGGCATGAAAACAATTCTGGATAAACTGTCAAAATGCATCAGCAGAACTGACAGAGTATCAGCAGTTCTGTTTTCACCACAAGCCTCTTCGTGGTAGCGAGAGCTCACTTGTACGGGGTCAGATTGGAAACATGTGTTGTGTGTGGAGAGAATGATCCTCTGTAAGAGTACACTACACTGGGGCTTATTAAAGAAGATGATACAAGAGACAGAGAGAGAGAGAAAACAAAGCTCTTTTGTCTTTTCCTAATTATTCATGTCCAGAAGGGATGGTCCCTCTCCTTTGTTTCTATCAGCTTACACATGTACAGGTATGATGGTACAAGCAGTGTGCGAGTATGTGTGTGAACATGGAATCTGTTTTTACTTGTAAATGTGGAGAAATACCAGTTTTATGCACAAATCTATTTGTCTGCAAGTATTTGTGTCTGTATATATTACAAATACTTGCAATGTGGCTGACTCAGAGGCAGTCCGGCCTCGTTGGAAGCAGCAGCTTTTCTCCACAGTCGAAATCAAAGCCAGGAAGGAATCGGAACGATGATCCCAGCAGGTTGAGCTGATGGGCTCTTTAAATCCACCGCAGACAAAACAGCAGCTCGCCAGCGACCCTGCCCCACGCCTCTAATCGCCTCAAATGAAGTCGTGAAGGAAACGCAGGCGCTTGGCAGCCCGAGCTTCTTCCCTTGCTCTGGAAAGGTGCGGCGGGCACTTGTTTGTGCAGAATGTCTGGCAATTAAAAATAATTGGGAAGCAGGTTTTGCTCAAGAATCTTCCAAGAATGCCAGTTATGATCTAATGAAGCTTCATTAGGCATGCTGAAAGCTGCAGAGAGCCGTATGACAACGGCAATTAGCCAGGATCATAGGCAAAAAAAAAAAAAAAAATCATTAGAAAAAAAATACCTTGGCCGAGATTAGCTTTTCACTTAATGACCAATTCATTAGCTAATTGATTTCTTATTAGTTACAGGCAGAGAAGACTGTTTGGGGTGCTGGAGCTGGTAATTAACACAGCATTTACACCATTAGTCAATCGCCTAATTTTGCAGGAAAACAACTTTGGAGGGGAGCATAGCTTTGGGCCATTATAGGGCCAAGAGGCTCTCTTTCCTCTGTTGTCTCATCTTCTTTTTACTCCGATAAGATTCTCTGTTAGGTTATGGGTTATTAATTAATACCCTAGGACTAACACCTATTTATGTCACGTGACCGAGTGGTGCCGGAAACGATTTGAGGTGAGATGGACAAATGAAGGAAAGAAAGGAAGGGTGAAAGGTGATGAAATGGGAAGAAAAATACATCAAGAACTGCACTGTAAACTTTTCAGACATCATATTTGATTTGACGCTTTCCAGTTGCACATCGGTGAACCCACAATTTACGAGGGGGGCCAAATTAATTGAGAGATAAATGAGATTAGTTTTGGCCTTTGGCTTGTGAGGCTGCCGTGGCCCTCTGAGTTTTGAGGTGAAGCAGACAAAGATGGATGGATGGGAAGTGACAGGGGATCTCTGACTGCAGCAGCTTTCAACTAACTGCTTATAATGACTGCTAACAGCAGATTTATACACAACTTTTCTAACATATGAAATCATATTCACTGTAAAACAAAAATTGTGGAATTCATGGTAAAATACCAGCAGGTGTGGTTGCCTGAATTTCATAAAAACTGACATATGCAATCATACATAGCTGTATACCAATACATATAGATATTTTAAGATTATTGCTGATTAATCATAACCTTAGGGGGTCCGGGGCATGAATACTGAACACCTTTATTACTATTCAGCTGTTATTCTTCTGTTTCTGTCATGGTTTTTTAATATGCTGCTCCTCCTGTGCGATTTCAGGTATTGTATGGTGTAACGCAGACAAAATTTGCAAAAACGACAAAAATTTCCACATAGACAACAATGAGATTTTAGAGAAATGAGTGAGAAGACCCAGCTCTCTTTGGCGCTCTATGGCTCAGTCAAACTTCACGGTAGAAACATCACTCAAAGTTTCAGCGTGTCACATAAAGCTGAACTTTGCATAATTGATATTTAGTAAATTATTGTTGGGCTTTTTAGGAGAAAGGTGATGTATGAGGTTGATGTTTGATGTAAACTTGGTGCTGATTAACTGTATAATTTGTTCTTATTGCAGTTTTTTTAAACTAAAGGCTACCTGAACAGCCTGCCTTGTCCAGCTGCATCTGAATGCACTGAATTTACCAAAGATCGCTCACCTTTCACTAATGCCAAAAATTCCTCCTCCCTAACTATGCAACAGTGACAGCACTCGTCTGTCTCTCCTCCACACATCCAAAATGTCAAAACAGAGGCAAGCCGCGATGAGTCAAAAATACTACATGCCAGTCTCAGCTGTTCTCGGTGTCCAAAGTGTCATCTAAACACGTCAAGCGATGTTCAAAATCTACAACAACAACAACAAAAAGACTAAAGTTTGCCTGTAGTCACTGGAGTTCTGGCCTCTGTCTCTTCAGAGGAGAGATGAAAGATTCAAAGAGATGAGATGATAGACACGTCTGATAGAAGAGAAGGCAGTGATTTGGCCCATCAAAGGCTGCCTTCAGCCAACAAACACAGCCTGCGGCGCATGCAGGATCAGTCTAACACCAAATATACTGCTGCCCCTTTACTAAACGGGTCACTTGGTGTTACAGTGTTGGATTCTGAGTAGCTAAGTTGGGGATTTTACATATCTGTGCATCAGAGACGTTCTGAGAGTGCAACCATGTGAAACTTGTAAAATTTGGGATCTGGATGGTGCTTCAGTTTGATCACACACTAGCCTCGAAACACATTAAAACAAGGTCTATCATCACATGTCACTTTCTTGTTCTAATCTCCAGCATCTGTTTCCCATTTATCCCATTCTGTTTTCCTGAATAGCCCTCTCTAATAGATGGTGTTCTCCCCACCATCTTTATTTCTCAATCTAACCTCAAACCCACTCTCTACCCCTATGTCTTTCCTCCTTGTGTGTTGGAACTTCAGTTCTGTTAATTAATTCTAATGAATTCATCTATCAAGGACTTCTCTTTGCTCAACGCCACGACACAAATCACTTTCCGTATAAGACGCTATTCCTCTTTTTGCTTCTCCTTTACTCGCTGCACTGTGAGTGGAGCAGCCTCTCTGCAGACCAGGCTTTAATTGTGTGATTGAGAAAGTGTAGCATCACTCCATTAAAGGCCGTCTGGCTCAAATGGCCGCCCTTGGGCTGACACCAGAGGGACTCCTTATACCCTGCTGGGGTGAGACATACGCACACACAAAGCGAGCGACTTAAAACAGACACTTATTGTAAATGGGCCTCATTGGTCTCTGAAGACGTTGTTAACATGTCTGTAGGACGGTTTCCCTGCCAAGAAGGAACTTGATCCATCTCCACATTTGCTAAATTAATTTTTATTACAAGCTGTGACTGACTAAAGCTGCCCAAACTGGGGATTTATTTGTTCCCATGTTAGTAATTTCAAGAAAGATCTAAGTGAGACGTTGATCAAACTAACTTCTGTTTTATATCATTTCCTTTTCTTTTTGTCCTTGCTCCGCTTGTTTTATTTTATTTGTTTAACTGGTGGATGGACAATAAAATGAGATTAAAACTATAATAGCAGGATTTTCTTCTTACCATCTGAGGTCACTGTGGTGTGTTCCCTCCAAAGATGGTGATGCAAACCTGATGTAACAAAACGTGCACCATATAAAAAAAAAATCTCCAGACATGTCTAAATAATGTATAAATGATACATCTTGTTAGCTTTGACTCACAGGTTCAGTTGTCTTCTTGTGCACCAAATGATCAATGTCCTCCTATTATCCTCATGCACTCTCTCCAATGCCCCCCCACCCCCTCGCCTCTCCCCAGGTCTTTCATGTCATCCTCTGGGAGCCAAACAAAACATGGTTTTCTACTGCAAATAAGGAGCTAAAGCACCATATGATCAGTCATGAATTATTTCAATGCTATTGATTTGGGAAAAATTGTTGCATTTCCCCCTCGAGACTTTGACCACAAGCACAACAGCATCT
>JAOXNZ010000188.1:18571375-18602170 GCA_028566095.1 Kryptolebias brasiliensis | reverse complement strand
AACAAGGTAATTTTAAATTTTAAGCCAGCAATGCATCTGAAAAGAGAAGGAACAGGGACAACAAATAAGAAACAGCTGGAGGACCATTTTGCAGCTAATTAGTTTAATTGGCAACAGGTCAGTAAGAAGAATCTCTCAGAAGTAAAGATGAGCAGAGGTTCACCTGACTGTAAAAAACTGTGTCTAAAAATAGTGAAACAATTTCAGAATAAGGTTCCTCAATGGAAAATTGGGAAAACTTTTAACATCCCATCATCTATAGTATATAACATCAAAAAATTTCAAGAATTTGTAGAAATCTCTGAGCTCAAAGAACAAGACTGAAAGTCATTACTGGATGCTCGTGATCTTGCATTAAAAACAGGACTGATTTTGTTCTGGAAATCACTGCATGGACTCAGGAACACTTCCACAAACCATTGCCTGTAAACACAGTTCATTGTACCATCTACAAATACAGATTAAAGCTCTATCATACAAAGCAGAAGCCATTTATGAACACCATCCAAAAACGCTGCTGTCTTCTCTGGGACAAAGCTCATTAAAAATGGGCTGAGGCAAAGTGGAAAACTGTTCTGTGGTCAGACAAATCAAAGTTTTAAATTCCTTTTGGAAACCACGGACGCCACATCCTTAGTACTAAAGAGCAGAAGAACCATTTTGCCTGTTATCAGAACTCAGTTCAAAAGCCTGCCCTGATGGTATAGGGGTGCATTACTGCCTATGACATGGGCAGATTACACATCTGGAAACGAATGGCACCATCAATGCAAAAGAGTATATACAGGTTTTGGAACAATAAATGCTTCGATCCAGGCAGTGCCTCTTTCAGGGAAGGCCTTGCATATTTTAGCAAGACGATGCTAAACCTCATACTGAAGTGGAAGAGTAGAAGAGTCCAGATGCTGAACTGGCCTGCCTGCAGTCCAGACCTCTCACTGAAAAAAAAAAAACCCTCATTAGGCACATGATGATAATAAAAATCAAGCAAAGTAAAACAAGAAAAGGGGCAACATTTCCCCCCCAAAAAATCTAACTGGTCTTCTTAGTTCCTAGAAGCTAAAAGAATAGGAGACGTATTTGTTCTCTGAGGATCTTTTTTGACATGTGTTGCTGCCATTAAATTCAAAATCACTTTTGTTTCCCCCCCAAAATGGTGCATTTTTTTAGTTTCAACATTTGACATGTTTATGAGATTTGCAAATCACTGCATCTGTTTTTGTTTACATTTGACACAATGTCCCAGTATTTTATAAACTGTGGTTGTAGAAAAAATTTAAATCCAAACACAAACTCTTGTGCATAAAACGCCGTTTTCTGTGGTGTCAAAAAATAATAAAAAAATTAAATGCAAGTAAATGTTTTCTCTGCGGGGCAACTTTGGGTTGTGTGTTTTTCAGACACAGAGAATGAGCTAACTTTGTGTTTGTTTATGCCTCGTGGCATGCTTCAGGCCATGAGCTAAACTGCTGGGTGCCACAGATTAGCATGAGTTTTGGGGTGAATAGTATTACATTAATATCAGTGATAATCTTAATGAGTAATTTTGATTCTGCAAAGATAGGTATAAGTTGAGCTGCATCATCCAACGGGTTGTGTTCTTGTTTGGTTGGTTTGTGCCACATTACAGCAGGTCCATATGCAATAATACTGCTTCCTGAGCAATCAGTTTCACTACTTTCCCAGCAAGTGGCCCCATGTCTCCTGCAATTACGTCTTTCCTCTGTAATCTACGCTTCCACCCAAACGAGACCGGCCCTGAGTAATTTGCGTGAAGATTCGCCAAATTAAGAAATATAATGGGCAAGAATCTGGCCCTTTCTGCTGGTTATTGAATACAGCAGCGCCGAAAGCAGCGCTCTCTTTGTATCCTATTGTTTCTCTGCGGATAATCACATTCAGCCCAATCCCATCCCAAATGGAAAACAAAGGTAGTCATGACAATCTGTAATATTAATCGGATTGGGTTAACTGTGTCTCCTGGGCTGCTCCCGCTTTACTTCTTAACAACCTGTGGCTGTATTTTAATCTAATTGCACTAATTTCATATTCAAAATCAGGACCTCGCCGTCCCCATTTCTTCGTTTTTACACATAACACCCTGTACTTCACATGAACGCTCCCAAATTTGTAAATAATTACTATCACATGGAGGGGAAAAATAATAGGTGGCCCCCAATTCAAATTCACTAGCTGGAGGCAGTGTGGTAATCACGAAGGAGAGCGGGACAGGGAGAATTAGGGATGTGGGCTGAGGCGTAATCACATTGTATAACAACCAGCTGACAGTCTGAAAAAGAAAA
This sequence comes from Kryptolebias brasiliensis, assembly GCA_028566095.1. Taxonomy (NCBI): domain Eukaryota; kingdom Metazoa; phylum Chordata; class Actinopteri; order Cyprinodontiformes; family Rivulidae; genus Kryptolebias; species Kryptolebias brasiliensis. Next base: position 18,599,867 of record JAOXNZ010000188.1, on the reverse strand, counting down.
AGAGTTCAGAGTGAATAATGAGCAACTTTGTTCATAGTACTTATGACTATATATGCTACCTCGTTTGTCACTAACGACTGTGTGTTCTCGCTTCAGAACGCCTGTTACACATAGTTAAAAACAAACTCGCCACAATCTAATAGATTCATTGTTCGTTTGTGGATGGCTCCTTTTTTTTTATAAAAAAAAAAGAAAGAAAAAGAAAAGCCAGGCACATTTCTGTGGCTGCAGGGCTATATTTGTTACTTAAAAGCAAACAACACACACATTCTGGGAAGTTGGTGACAGATTGGATGTGTTATCTGCCTATTAGCACAACAGCCCATTATTAATGTGCCTAGGTTACTGCGCTAGCTGTAAAGCAATAAAGACAGCCTGATTCCAGCCAGCTGAGTAGGAGTTCAGTGGCTGCCTGCGTCTTATCACTTTCAAATGAGCACCACAAATCACTTCAGCGGGATGCCTGTACCAGTAATGTGGCCATCAGCATATGAAAATACTGTATGTATGGGAGACCGTCCAATTTGCTGCCAGCAGATAGAAGGAAGGAGCCCACAATGCGCTGAGTGATTGTTAGATGGCTGGCTGCTGTGCATGCATACGGTGGGAATGTATGACACTGGATGTGCATGTCTTGTTCGGGGGGTTGTTAATAGCAGCACAACAACATGTTATTGCATGCAACCTGTGTAAACAACATCTTTAAAACTGTCAGAAAATGGACAGCGTTCTTGGCATTAATAAGCAAATCTCCCCTGGAAGAATCACAGCATAACAAGGCAACCAAGGGAGAGAGGGGATGTGGGGGGGGTGGGGGGGACTGAACCTGCTCCATGTTTATGTCTCCTGTAACATGCCTGCCTGCTTGTGATGATGAGGCCGATGCTGATGATGATATGTGCGCGAGTTGTGTCTTTGTGCAGAACATATTTTGTATCAACCAGTCCGATTGTCACGAGGGTGTTTTGTGTGCACTTTGTTCTCCACACTGATCCTGTCCCAGGCAGAAAATAATTACAGTCGTCTTGCGAGCGGAGCAGAAGACGGACGACACAGAAAGCAGCCTCGCTTTACAGCTTCAGAGGGCGTCACATCGCCCAAGACAGAGAAGAGGAGGAGGAGGAGGAGAAGGAGGGGAGGGGGGTGACGGAGAGACAACAGCAAGAGATAAGACCATTAGATGAGAATGCTAATTTCTTCACTTTATATCGAACATCCGTCAAACCACCCACTTCTCACAAAACATCTAAATGTTGCGCAGACATGTAAGCAGTGAAATTACATCTCAGACTGGAAGGTTTCCTTTTCCAAACAGCTGGATTATCATGGTTTTTCCAAATGACTGGAAAAAAAGAAATAAAGTAAGAAACAAACAAAGAAAAAAAAAACTATATAAAAAATGGAAAGCAGTCACTGATTTCAAGAAAAATCAGAAAGCACAGTGATGAAGACAATGCTGAGTCTTTTATGAGGATTTATTGCACACTTGCTCACACCCACAGACAGCAACAACCCCCATCTCAAAAAAACTCAACCCAAGGATTTACATATTGTACACTCAGACATGCATAGGCACTCATTAGGAGGGGGGGGGGTCGTGCATGCTATATTTGCTAGATGATGGTAGATGATACCCCACCCTCATGACAAGAGATCTGAGAGAGATCTCTGTGTAAGAGAAAACAGCGTTGAAGGCTCCTAATATCTTTGAAAGTGTCGTTATGGTAATGATCAGGCTTGATGCAAAATTCATGAAGTGTACCTAGCATTTGAGGATTGCCAATACTTGTTCTGCTGGCAAGAGGGAGGATACAGAAAACATGTTACAGGAGTCGTGCATGCAGATGTTGTTACGCTTTGCCCTAATTGTTTTTCGACAGTTAAGTGCAGCTAAATGACTTTCATGTGTTGGCATGTACGCACACGGAGGGAATTGCTTATTACCTTTTTCTTTCAGCTGTTTGGCAGAACACTTCTTGGAAGAAAACACTGCCTTCCTAATTACTGGGGCCATTAGACTCTTTAATTTTCCTCGTCAAACAGTCCAGACAGACATTGAATAAAAATACCAACAATAGAAATATTGTGATTTCCCAGTAAACATCTAAAGCTTAGCCAAATTGAGAGGAAAAAAAAATCCATGCAAAACAATCAGAAGAGGTCTGCAGAGGAAAACTGGACCAATCTGTCACATCAAACACTCTCTGCATCAACCTGTCCATCAATGACAGTTATGAGTTTGGACTCAATTGCTGATAAACTGCGAGGCCGTGTGTGTGTGTGTGTGTGTTTGTGCGTATAAGATCTCTGAGGAGTGTCTTTCAAACAGCTCTCCATTGAGCACTCATCAGTAGGAGGTCCAGGTCCATTGGAGATGGCGTATTCACTCTGAAATCACACAGCTAACAGGGACTGTCAGCCAATCAGGATGTTTTTGATTTTGCTTGAAATCCACACTCACTTCAGATTAACCTGGACTCCGACACAGACATCACAATGCAGTGTGATTAGATGGCTGCGGATGCTCACATCTGGGGAACAATTAGCCCAGATGCACAGCCGAGCCGGAGTGAACAGAAGTGACAGCGCTGTCAGATTTGACAAGCAGACTTGAGCTGTTTCCAAATTTAGAGCCATTGAAGTTACACGAGGGTGAAATCAGGTCAAAGATGTGGAACGTGGAAAGCGGTCACTTTGCTTTGGGAACCACTGTCACCTTACAGGAGCATATAAAAGAACTGTAAAAAAAAATGTAAATAGGTATTATTGTGTTTTCGAAATGGGGGAAAAAAAATCTGTTGTATCAGCTGGGCTTGATCATTTTGTATGGAACTTCTTTTAGTTTAGAATACAATCACACTACCAATTGTCCAAAACACTGTAATGTAATGACCCTATAAAGAACACTGTGCTTTCTACTAATGTCTAATACACTTTTATAGAAGAAAAGTGTCTCATACAAGTCAAAATTAGCTGTTTTTTAGGACAGAAATGGACTGAACCTGGACTTTATGTCAGTACTCTTCTTAGTGGCTATTATGGTAGTTTACATGAAACTCTGCAGACCACAGTTACTGAGAAACAACAGAGTACAAGAAACCCACATTCTGTAAATAACCTGCAGAAACAGCAACGTATCTTTAAGTCAGTTCCATTGACTAATGGGTTACTTGAACCTACAACTGGTTATTTACTTCAACTTCAGTTGGAGTCACATTCTTTGAATGATTGCATATCACCCACTGCCTTTCATGCTAGACTTTTAAACTAAGGTAATCTAAAAAAATGTAATTTTAACTTTTCTGGTTAAAACTTAAAAAACATTATGCATGATTGCATACGATATTGCGAGATTTCACACAATCTGTTAGCAGTAGGAGTATGTCCATCCATCCATCCGTTTGTCCGTCCATCCATCCATCCATCCATCCATCCATCCATCCATCCATCCATCCATCCATCCATCCATCCATCCATCCATCAATACATCCATCCATCCAATCATCCATCCATCTATTTTCTTTCGCTTATCCGGGGTCGGGTTGCAAGGGGCAGCAGCCTAAGCAGAGAGGCCCAGACTTCCCTCTGCCCAGCTACTTGGGCCAGCCTAGACACCCTGCGGAGAAAACTCATTTTGGCCACTTGCATCCGCGATCTCATTCTTTCGGTCACTACCCAAAGCTCGTGACCATAGATGAGGGTAGGAACGTAGATCAACCAGTAAATCGAGCGCTTCGCCTATTGACTCAGCTCTCTTTTCACCACGACAGATTGGTACAACGCCAGCATCACTGCAGACGCTGCACCAATCCGCCTATCGATCTCCCACTCCATTTTTTCCTCATTCGTGAACAGGATCCCAAGATACTTAAACTCCTCCACTTGGGGCAGGACCCCTTCCCCGACCTGGAGAAGCCAATCTAACCTTCTCCAGCTCAAGACCATGGTCTCGGACTTCACACTTAGCTGCGAACTGCTCCAGTGAAAGTTGGAGGTCACGATCTGATGAAGCCAGTAGAACCACATCATCTGCAAAAAGCAGAGACAGCAATGGATCCCCTCAACACCTCACCGGAAACAAGCCCGACTTACTGCAGGCAATGCGGACCAAGCTCTGGCACCGGTCGTACAGAGACCTAACAGCCCATATCAAAGGGCCTGGTACCCCATACTCCCGGAGTACGCCCCACAGTACTCCCAAAAGGACACGGTCGAACGCCTTCTCCAAGTACACAAAACACATGTAAACTGGTTGGGCAAACTCCTGTGCACCCTCCAGGACCCTGCTGAGGGTGTAGAGTTGGTCCAGTGTTCCACGAACAGGACGGAAAACACACTGCTCTTCTAGAATCCAAAATTTGACTATCCGGCGGACCCTCCTCTCCATAACCCCTGAATAGACATAACCAGGGAGGCTTAGGAGTGTGGTCCCTCTGTCATTGGAACACACTCTGCGGACTCCCTTTATAAATAGGGGAACCACCACCCCAGTCTGCCAATCCAGGGGGACTGCCCCTGATGTCCACGCAATGTTGCAGAGTTGTGTCAAAGAAGACAGCCACACAACATCCAAAGCCATAAGGAACCACAGGCAAATCTTATTCACCCCCGGGGCCTTTCCACTGAGGAGCTTTTTAACCACCTCGGTGACTTCAGCACCAGAGATTGGAGAGCCCAACCCAAGGTCCCCAGGCTCTGCTTCCTCACTGGAAGACGCACTGGTGGGATTGAGGAGGTCTTTGAAGAACTCTGCCCTCCGACCCACGACATCCCGAGTTGAGGTCAGCAGCACACCATCCCCACCATAAACAGTGTTGATGGTGCACCCCTCCCCCCCCCACTAGGCGCCGAATGGTGGACCAGAATCACCTCAAAGCCGTACGGAACTCATTCTCTATGGCCTTGCCAAACTCCTCTCACGCCTCAGTTTTTGCCTCAGCGACCACCTGAGCCGCATTCTGCTTGGACTGCCAGTACCCATCAGCTGCTTCCGGGGTCCCACAGGCCAAAAAGACCCGATAGGACTCCTTCTTCAGCCTGACAGCAGCCCTCACCGCCGGTGTCCACCAGCGTGTTTGAGGGTTGCCACCGCGACAGGCACCGACAACCTTGCGGCCACAACTCCAGCCAGCCACCTCAACAATAGAGGCAGACCGCCAAGGTCCCCGCCTTTGGCCACTACCTGTTGTACATTGCACCCGACCCCTTTGGCCCCTCCCACAGGTGGTGAGCTGTTTGCCATGGGTGACCCTACCAGAGGCATGAAGCCTCTGACAACATAGCTCCTAGGATCATTGGGACACTCAAACCCCTCCACCACGATAAGGTGGCAGCCCAGGGAGGGGGGTAGAAGTAGGAGTATGTGTTGGGGTTATTCCCAGCGACTACCACACCAAATTCTAGGTCAAAATCTGTAAAACTAAAGAGTTTTAATCATTTTTGTGTTTCCTCAAGTTGATCAGCTGTGGCTACCATTTTGAATTGGGTTCTCCCCAAAAGTTAATAAGTTGTATATATGTAAATCCAGTGATTAATTTCTGAGAATTTCAATAAAATTTGTCTGCTAGTTCAGAAGTTTTTTGTTAACAAACACAAAAAACAGACACAGACACAGGTACACCAAAACAAAAGCCAACCAACTAGAACCCACAGCTATAAGCACAATAACTTAGAGAAAGGTTGTAAAGGAATTAAACAATAATCACTATAACGTAAAGTAAGAGACAGAAAAAACTACGCACATGCACAAACACGCACACACACAGACAATTACATAATCTTTCAATAGACCACAATATAATTAAGCTTCTAATTATCACAATATGTGACTGTAAGGTGCAAGGTCATTGAGAAATCATATTTTCTTGATTGTGGATAGTCTTTAAGCACCATGTGTGTTAATAAAAATCATTTCTCTCAGAAATGTGACCCACATGTAAAGAGAGAAATCATTTTAATTTTCATATAAGAACTGTTTTAAGTTGCAAAGGGTACAAGGTGAACGTTAAAAGAGTAATGGACCAGACCAGGACACAGGTTGTGCCACTGGCAGAGGTGTTTTCGTTAGGTGTTTTATTTGCAGTCCTGCTGCCTGCTTATGTATTTTCTAAGTTTCACTGAGTTGCTTCAGCAACTGTGGAGCGCTAATGAATTGCTAATGATAACATGACAAGGATGTCTGTCAGCTGGATGTTTGATGCAGACAGTCTATGAGCAGGAAAAGCAAATACTCTTTGAACTGTCATTTTATGGGCTGCTGTCTTCATTTGGTGAACGTGTAGTAATGAATGAATGAAAGACTGTCAGAATCAACGTGTACCGTAAAGCTGAGAGTTGAAATTTATTCAGGATATTGATAATAGCCCTTCTTTAGGTGGCTTAAGCAGACTTTCTGTGTTGTACTTTTTTTAGTGTGTTTTTACACAAAGTAAATATATAAAATCTACATATACTGAAAAACAAAATTACTAAAAAACATCATATGATTCTCAAACATTTTAAAATCTTTCAACTCACTCTTTTAGCTATATAACTTCAGCCTTTTGTTTCTATTTTTTGCATCCCTTCCACTTTAACTGACAATTTACAGGGAAAAGCTGTGATAAACCTTCTGTGTATTGTTTGTCATCTGTAAGCAGATAAGAGCCCCTCTTACACATCAGATGCACTTTGTGAGAGCATCTTCATGAAACTGTAACTGTTTTCTTTTGATAGTTTACACATGGCAAACAAAGGCGGCTCAACACCTCATCGATGCGTGCTCAAACAAAACACCACAAAACGATCTGTGTGATAACAGGGTGGTTGGGTGGAGCAGTGTGCTGACCCTCATCTTACACAGCAATGCCAATTCAGCTCTATGACTACCTTAATCGCTGGTTTCACAGCATAACAATGATGGATTGGCTTCACATACTGTCTTCTGGACTTACACAAACGACACAGCTGTGCAATGTGTTGTGTGAAAAAAGCTACGATTAGTAGCTTTGTAAATATGGTGGAGCATGTTTAAGAATCTGAGAAGCCATATACAAACCAAGATCACTAGCTTAAAAAAAGTGAACACTGTATATAATGAGATAAAGCTATATTTTTCAGGGAATATTAATTAGACTGCATAATGTTTCACAAAAAGCAAATAAGTAATTCCTATTAAAACATAACTCTGCCCTTGGGGTAGGCTGTTTTAATTAGTACTGGCTGATACATTTTAAGTGAAGACACAAAAATAGTAAGTAAATTTAACAAATTTAAAGTATTATTCAGGTATTTTGGAAGAGCCAACCTCTCCTGTCTATTCTGAAAATATAAAGTTACAACTAGCACCCAGTTAGGTTAGCATAAAAACATAAAATAAGGATAAAGCGTTATCACAGTTAAAATGCAATATTTGTTAGTTTCTGTAGGTAATTAAAAAATATTTAAAATGACATTTTTTGTTAGACTGTGCAGTACAACCTGTTTTCTGTGTTTATGGTAAGATATGTCTCAGGCTGATGGCTACAGCCTAAAGTTCACTTTAGCCACAGCTATTTTGTCTGGTTTTAATTAACACATTTTCATTTTTTCAAGCCTAATGAGTTATACCCTAAACGTTTAAAGTCAGTGTCTTGGAATAGGCAATTATTCATTTAAATTGTGCAAAAACACTCAGAAATACATAAAAAACACATACATGTTGAAACAAAATACAAGATAATGTAGAATGCTATTCAGACTATAGATTGTTTGGATCAAAAAAATAACTCCTAAATTCTTAAAACTTGCAATATTTTAGTCCTACCCTACCATTTTCAGAGGACAGCTCTGTGACCTCAGTACCCATTTTTGTAATAAGTTTCTGGTCTCAGTTCATTGATGTACTTAATTATTTACTTACTGTAGTTACTCAAATATTGTCATTGTTGCAGTTAACATAAATACAGGTAATGCACCTACTGCTAGGCCTATGCTGTCTGAGCAACTGCCAAAACATAAGTTTCAGCACAAATTCAAAATTCTGCTGCAATGTTCAGCAGACATCCGGACAGAACGAGTAAAAAAGATTGGCATATAAAAACAAAATTAGATCTTAGATGGCAGGTATAAAATACAAAAAGAGCAAGCAAAACAAAGGCCAGCTGTCCAATTTTTTTTAATTTAGACAACTTTACAGAACAATCATTTGAATGAACACTGCTGCGTTTTCAGTGATTGTGTTTTCATCAGTACTAAGATTGCTCAGTATCAGCTGGCTGAAAAGAAAAAAACAAACCTTCTGCCCTCAGTTTTGCAGTTAATACAAAATGACCACAGATTTTTCAATCTGCACACATGGTTTTATAAATTGTGGCTGTTACATCTGCCCCAACATTTATGCTTTTAGGACATTCTTCTTTTACATATCTAATGTGCAGAGCATTTTCCTGTTGGGGGTTATTTTGACTCTTCCACTCACTACTAAAGGTATTTGATGTTACAAGACTGTTAAGGCAATGTTTTTTAGGTGAGTCAGCTACATGTCAGAGGCAGTATAAAAACATGATGGATATGCCTTAAAAATATGTAAAAGGGAAAATAAAAAAATATTTCCAATGAGAATTAAACTAGAGTTTTCTAGCTGATATTCTTGCACTTATTCTGGACCATCACTGTCACCTTGTTCCTAATGTCTAGATTTTTGTTCTTTTGACTCTGTACCTCTTAAGTGATAGACAACTAGTTAAGTTAAATCTGCTGACTGCTGAATTGGTGGTCAGGATTGTGCTTACAGTAGTTCATGTTTCTGTTTTTAAGTAACACTTTATGCAGTCAGTAATTCATGAATATATAGTCATCTATACTACAGTGCTGCCTGAGCTCAAGGCCCAGGGTTGTACAAGTGCACAAAAAAGAAACATATGTAAGTACAAATTATACTTTTGATTTTGGGTGTAAAATGCTCAAAGAATAAGGGCTATTCTCCACATGTGCGCAAAAATATCTCAAACAAATGTTCACAAATGTACAGTTGCTTTTCAAGCTCAGTGTTCACATATTGTTATTGCTTCTTCTCCCTACAAGCCTTGTTCTCACCATGCTCCCCTTCCACCTCCTTCTCCTTTGCATCGATTTGACCCCATGGGGTCCAGCTGTGTTTGCTCCCACACCTGTACACCATTTTACCCTCATAGGTCCCGCTATGGAAACACGCTGACTGACAGCTGCACTTCAAAGATTGTCTCTCTCTCGGCTTTTATGGTTATCATCTGTTGTTGGGAGCTGCGGAGAGGGAAAGAGAACCAGTCTCAGGCAGCCCTGTTGTGTTGTGGGGCCAATTTAGATGATTGGCCTTGAAATGCAAGCCGAAACGGGCTTCCCTGTGTTCCTTTAAAGTGACCCGTGCCCGGCAGTGTAATGTAAAATTATCCTTGCCGTGTTTGTGTTGTGTCAGATGTGGTGACTGGCAGAAACTGTTAGTAATTGTCTAAGTGCTCCGATGTGTCAGAGCTGTCCGTCACTCATCCCAGCCCCCTTCTCCTTAGCTCTCCTTCTTCAGCTTCTCATAATATTTTCACTGAACTGCAGAGGACAAACTACTTTCAGTGATGGAGTTGTCACACTGGCGCGTTTTGCTTGGAAAAATATTTTACCTCGTGAAGAACACACAACCAGCTGACATGTGTTCCTGCTTTTCAGAAGAGGAAAAAAAAGGGAGAGAGAGAGAACCATACCTGTTCTTTCTTTTGTTCTTTGATACTTTTACCAATCCGAGACTATGAGCTTTTCTTGTCATAACTCATTGAAGTCGAAGCTAACCTGGATGTGACATGATGAAAATACGATTCTAAATCAAATCTAAAAGAATGGACACATGTACATACTCTCTTATGTTTGCACCTAAAAAGGAAACCATTGACTGAAGACCTGAAACAATGAAACAAGGAAGAAATATTTCTGTTCAGTTTCTCTACCTCTGAATTTTCTAAAGGCAGTTAAACACAACATCATGTATCACATTGCTTGCATGTAAATTTGCTGCGGTGAAGAAACATAAAATTCAGGTGTCTCTAATAATCCAAAGTGCTGTTTGTCTAAAGGTTCCTGTTAATCAGAGGTTTGTTTAGTGGGATGGACTGAACTTAAACTGAAGATGTTAACTAGTAATAGCATTTTCATCATAACTGTAGTCCCAACTTGAAAGCATTTTCAAAGATGACTACCAACACTGTGGTCAAACCAAATGGATAAAGCATTTTATCTGTTTTTTTAAACAACATCATTTAAATAACTCCCTTAAATACATCAGTGAATTAGTTGACATTTTTATTATATGGGACATTAGGGGTTCAGATACATTGTAATTTTTATATGTTTTTATATTGTATAATGTAAAACATTAATCAGTATTAATATTATGAGTAATCATCTTGGTGCCTGTACATTGGGGTTTACCCTGGTGAATGAGAGGGTAGCCTCCCTCTGTCTATGTGTGGGGGGACAGGTTCTGACTGTTTGTGGTTATGTGCCTAACAGCAGTTCAGATTACCCACCCTTTTCGGAGTCCTTAGAAGAAGTGCTAGAGAGCGCTCCTCATGGGGACTCTGTTGTTCTACTGGGGGACTTCAACGCTCACGTGGGCAATGCCAGTGAGACCTGGAGAGGTGTGGTTGGGAGTAACGGCCCCCCTGATCTGAACCTGAGTGGTGTTTTGTTATTGGACTTCTGTGCTCACCATGGATTGTCCATAATGAATACCATGTTCAGGCATAATGGTGTTCATATGTGCTCTTGGCACCAGGACACCTTAGGCCGTAGTTCGATGATTGACTTTGTTGTTGTTTTGTCTGATCTGCGGCCGCATGTCTTGGAAATTCGGGTAATGAGAGGGGCGGAGCTGTCAACTGACCACTACTTGGTGGTGAGTTGGCTCCGATGGTGGGGGAGGATGCCGGTCAGACCTGGCAGGCCCAAAACGTATTGTGAGTGTCTGCTGGGAACGTCTGGTGGAGTCCCCTGTGAGACGGAGCTTCAACTCCCACCTCCGGCAGAGCTTTGAACATGTCCCGGGGGAGGCGGGGGACATTGAGTCTGAGTGGGCCATGTTTCGCGCCTCTGTTGTCGAGGCGACTGACCGTAGCTGTGGCCGCAAGGTTGTCGGTACCTGTCATGGTGGCAACCCTCGAACATGCTGGTGGACACTGGCGGTGAGGGCTGTTGTCAGGCTGAAGGAGGCCTGTCAGGTCTTTTTGGCCTGTAAGACCCCAGAAGCAGCTGATGGGTATTGGCAGTCCAAGCGGAATGCGGCTCGGGTGGTCGCTGAGGCAAAAACTCGGGCGTGGGAGGATTTTGTAGAGTCCATGGAAAACAACTTTTGTACAGCTTCGAGGTGATTCTGGTCCAGCAATCGGCGTCTCGGGGGGGGGGTGCACCAGCAACACTGTGTTATGGTGGGGATGGTGTGCTGCTGACCTCAACTCGGGACATCGTGGGTCGGTGGGCAGAGTACTTCGAAGGCCTCCTCAATCCCACCAGCATGTCTTCCAGTGAGGAAGCAGAGCCGGGGGACCTTGGGTCGGGCTCTCCAATCTCTGATGCTGAGGCTACCGAGGTGGTTAATAAGCTCCTCGGTGGCAGGGCCCCAGGGATGGAAGAGATTCGCCCGGAGTTCCTTAAGGCTCTGGATGTTGTGGGGCAGTCTTGGTTGACATGACTCTGCAATATAGAGATCGGGGGCAGTCCCCCTGGATTGACAGACCGGGGTGGTGTTCCCCCTATTTAAAAAGGGGGACCGCAGAGTGTGTTCCAACAATAGAGGGATCACACTCCTAAGTCTCCCTGGTAAGGTCTATTCAGGGGTTCTGGAGAGGAGGGTCTGCCGGATAGTCAAATTTTGGATTCAGGAAGAGCAGTGTGGTTTTCGTCCGGGAACACTGGCCCAGCTCTACACCCTCAGCAGGGTACTGGAAGGTGCATGGGAGTTCACCCAACCAGTCTACATGTGTTTTGTAGACTTGGAGAAAGCGTTTGACTGTGTCCCTCGGGAAGTCCTGTGGGGGCTACTCCGGGAGTAGAGGGTACCAGGCCCTTTGATACGGGCTATTAGGTCCTTGTACAACTGGTGCCAGAGCTTGGTGTGCATTGCCGGCAGCAAGTCGGACTCGTTTCCAGTGAGAGTTGGACTCTGCCAAGGTTGCCCATTGTCACCAATTTTGTTCATAACTTTTATGGACAGAATTTCTAGGCGCAGCCAAGGTGTTGAGGGGATCCGTAATGGTGACTTTAGAATCACGTCTCTGATTTTTGCAGATGATGTGGTCCTATTGGCTTCTTTAAATCGTGATCTCCAGCTTTTGCTGGATCAGTTCGCAGCCGAGTGTGAAGCGGCCAGGATGAGGATCGGTGCCTGGCCCAAGTGGCTGAGGAGAGGGAAGTCTGGGCCCTCTCTGTGGTGGCTCAGTGGTCAGTGCTGCGGTCTTGTAATCTTGAGGTTGCAGGTTCGAGCCTAGATTGTGGCAGGAAGGGGTATCCAGCGTAGAACATGTGCGACTTTTTGACTTTGCTCGCTGTGAGCAGCTGAAAGAACTTACCTTTTAAATTATGATGACAAAATGTACAAAAGCTGCTGTTTCCTCCTAAATTTCTGCCACATGTCAGTATGATGTTATACGTATTTGAAAGATGATATTTACATGAATTTTGTAATGTTTCAACCACAAGTAAGCTGTTCTGGTGACATATTTTTACTGAAGTTGTGCAAAAAGTATTTTTTCATATTTGCAAATGCTCATCTTTAAAGCTACAATGCTGCAGTTTAATATGTATATTAAGCTTAATACTTTTGCTGGTCAAATGCACCAAAGTTATCAATCTCAGGTCCCACATACAGTATCTCTCAGCTTCCTCTGAGGAAGTTCATCTTAACAGTAAGCATAAATATGTAGCTGTATTTTCAATACCTTTTAGAAAATACCAAAAAAAATAAAACTGTGACAGTTCAAATTACAATAAAAGTTTAATTAAACTACTTACTTTTGGTGTTTTGGTGTTTACAAAGAAAAAATAAATTATACACATAATACATTGTAAAAATGTTGAGTTAATTTTCAGACATTTTGCTACACTAAGCTTCTGCTGGGGTCATTCTTTATGATCTGTGAAATGCTGGTTTTATAAATAAAACATTGTTTTATTTTACCAGTTTATTGCTTCCCAAGGAAATGCTAACACAGCTATTCTGAAAAAACTGTGCTTCACTTGGGTATGTTTCACTGGGCTTTTTATCTGAAGCTACTGGGTAGGACTCAGGATGCAGGACTGCTGTAAACTCACAGTCTTAACCCTCCCATTCCCACCCCTCAGCCTCCCTTCCTGTCCAAACACACCTTCTCTACCTTCCTCTGGGGAGGGGAAAATCATTCATTATTTTAATGGGTGTCAAATATGTTTTCCAAATCTACTAAAAGGTTATCGTTGTTACACGTGGACAAGTGCTTATATTTGAATCAATGTTAACTTTGTTACTGGGGAAATTTACTGCCTTTCCCAGCTGACCACGGTGCACAAACTTAATCGGCATGTTTTCACAAATTGCAGCTTGAGGGTGATTTATAAGGCCGAGGTGACTGACTGCTCTTTGATAGAGCGCGAGCAAAGCACACATCCGAGAGGTGCGATGAGGGCATAAGTAACACTCTGTGTTTTCATGTGAACGTCTGACACATGGAGATTATGTATTGTTGGTGTTTGAACCAGCAGGGGTGTGGGAAATTAGAGGCAAATGGCAAATTTGGTAATATAAATGAATGACATATGAGTCTGTACACAACCTCTGGTGGTTTACGGAGCAAAAACCTATTTAGCCCACTGCAGATCGCATCCTAGCTTTTGGTTTTCTCCTCACCTGGCACAGCAGAGGTTTTTACAACAATCACCATGTGATAAAATTACGAGTAAAAAAAAATGAATCATTTATTTATAGAAAAAGGCTGAAGAGACAGAGAGAGGTAAAGAAAGAACGAGAGCGCTGCTGTCTCTCCAGTGCCTCGGCTTCACTATTTGTCTTGGGTGAGTTAGCTTTATCTAATAAAGTGTCTTTGTATTAAGATGGATACTTCAAACGCTCTTTTGTCTCTATAATCACAGAGGAGGGAGGCAGAACTCACACATTCCTCGCTCAATTTATTATTAATAAGTACATCAGTGGGAGAAAGATATCCTGGGGACCGAAACACCCGCAGAGCGTAGCATTCATCAAACGTAAACGAATATCACAATACACAGGATACAGAGGCTCCAATAACAGATAATTGATGAGAAAGGTCTTTGGGTGCATTGGATCACTGTTGATGCTTATCATTATATAACATCATCTCAGAGTTTACTACAAATGATGAACTGTTTGTTGAAGGGAAACATTTTTTTTTCCTGCCTTCTGTGTGCAATTAAGTGGTCTGTTTGTGGCAGAGGGGTCAGCACGCACACTTATGATTAAGCTGTGGTTAGTGGCACAACTGGATCCTCTCAATGCTTATGTTTTTTTGTTTTTTTTTGCAAGACCTTAATCTATCGCAACCACAGCAATTACCCTTCTGACAGGATAACAAAACACGAACACAAACAACATGATCACATCTAAAGGTTTTTTTTAATAACTTTTTTTTTATCTTCTGCAGGATAGTGCTTTGAATTTTGTTTTCTTTTTAAGATGCAAAATAAGATCTCTGTTTCAAATTGATGAAAGATGCAAAACAGCATTCAAAAACTTAGATGTACAAAGATAATTTAGGGAGCTGTTTTGGCTTGAATCCTCTCTAACATTTGTAAGTGATAAAAACAACAGGGAGGCACTGTTTCAAATGACAGATGGGGCTGACTGAATGACTGTGAGAAGCCCCTCCCCACTTTGCTGCACAACCTGTGCTCTGGTGTTGGGTTTCTAGCAGCCAGGAGCAGCACCAACACATGTAACTATAAGTCTCATGTCTGAGAGCAGGAATTCAATCAATAAAACTCACCCCTTGACAAGATGTTACAGCAGAAATGCTGTGTTAAAAAGTGAACCATCTGTTCCACTTTTGGCCACCATTCCCATGTCACATGTCACTCTGTTCTGCTAATATCCAGTACACTGGATGATCACCTTTGTAGGACATAACTCAATTAGCTTTGGTTTAACAGTGGCTGCTCTCAGATCAGCCTGCAGCTGTCTCCTTTTTCTTTTAGAAACCAGTGATTGCTTTAGACTATTTTCATTTTTCAAAAAAGGCAACATTTTAATAATACAACACATGTATGAACTAGCAATCCAAGTTCACCCTCTTTTCCACACTGGCGGTTGTGCTTTCACTGTAAGTTTGGGTCCCCTACCAGAGGGCATCTGATGACTGACAAGGCATACATACTCATGGCTTGGACTTGGTTTTAACCATTCAGTTGGGTCTTCTGGACCTGGCTTACTCTTTGAATTAAATTTGAATAATAATAAACAAAAAGGCTGAGAAGGCAGAAAACAAACTAACAAACAAAACCAGTGGGACCATACAGGGAGAAGGAGGCAAGAACTGTACAAAAAACAAAACTAAGCAATTGGGACACAGGGGAACAAGAGAGCTGACGAGCAGTAGAACATGAGACATGAACAACTAAACTATTTACACAGAGAGCTAATTGAGCAGGTGAGCTAATTGAGCAGATGAGATGCAGCTGTGAAGTATAGTGAAACCAGGAAGGGAAACAATGTGTAGTGACACAGGGAACAAACCAAGAAAAATATAAATAAAACAAACACGACTGATTGGAATAAACTCAACCTACAAAATAAACACAAGACCCCAAGATCATGAAATCCTCCATCTTGCACAATTTAAATCTTTACACCCAATGAGGCACATTTGTTAACCTGAGGCAGGTGTAGAATTAAAATAGTTAAGATCTTTTGCAAAGGGGCTCTGTGGGAAGGTCATTAAGAATTAATATCTTACCTGTTGTAGATGGCTCATTAAAGTGTTAACAGACGGAGTATTCAGTAAACTAATTTTTAAATAAATGACACAAAAATCACAGCAGCGTTAAGGTTTATAAAAGAACTTTCCAAAGTTTAAAGTCAAATTTGATAAGTTGACCCTGGAGGACCTCTGAAGATTATGACTCTTGAAGAACCACACCACAATCAGTTTTGCTTTTGAGTCTAAGACAATATGATGGGCTGCAAATCCTTTTGAATTGCATAATGAGAGCATTATTAGTCACATCCCCACATGATTTTTATGTGCTTAATAAAGCAAATGTTATATTTTTAATTCAATTGTTGTACAAAATCTATGTATCACATGTTTGATTGAAAAAAAATCAAAATCTCACATTTAGTGACCATTTCTTGGGCTACAAAGTGATAATTGTACACCTGAACAACTTTTCTGAACCAGTCTGACATAAAACATGTCTAGACCAGCATCAGCCTGGACTTTCTTTGTTCTAAGTCCACTCAAACTTGGTGTTTCGGTTCAGACAGACCATTCATCATGCGTGGAACGAGAAGGTTCCTATTGTTTCAGCGGACTGCATAATTTTGGTCTCATAAGAATATGAATGCCTCCCCATCTGTTTGGTATTAGCTTTCAAACAGCACTTAGCTGCAAACCCACAGCCATGTGAGACATCTACTGTTTAATTAAAAAAAAAAGAAAAGAAAAAGTCAGAATAAAATTATACCGCCATGAAAGAGTCTTGCCAACAATAACATTATCGTTTGACACGCAGCATGTCAAGAAAAAAAAAAAAAAAGCTCCATATCACAGTAAAGAGAAGCGACCTTTGAAGAATCTGTGTCTGTGCGCTGATTTTAAAGCTTCAAAGATCGCTTTTAGGATCCCACAAAAGAATAACCTCTGACACCCAAACAAACAAACATAAGGCACATTTAAATAGCACAAGTTGGAAAAGTCTTAAAGCTCACTTTTTTGTGTGTGTGTGTGTGTCATGAAGAGCAGGGACATGTCTATTATGTGCAGTTTGATTAAAGCGTGATGGCTGGTGTCCAATCTGCTTTCCTGGGGAGAGCTGTGACAGCCAGCAGCGCGTCTACCTGCTGCCTCCTCTGCGTGTTAGGTGATTTACGGCTGACTCCCTCCGTTTATGTACTGCCTTATTTTCATTTCCACCCCGCTGAGTGCCAGGTTCAGAACTCCTGAAGAAATATTATGCTTTGCTGACAAAATGCAGTGACAGCCATCTCCCAGCCTTAAAAGAGTGCCAGAGTGTTTAACAGTACGAGAGCCTGGGAGACAAGGCGAGGTTGAAGGCATCTGTAAGCACGCGGCCCCTTGAAACAACCATTTGATCTAAACCAGCTCTGATTGGGTGGAATGATGTTTATAGCCGAGTTAGAATCTACTTTCAATTAAAACAATGACACAGGGGGGAAAAGGGAGGTCTGTAAAGCAGGCGGTAAAATTTATTGAACAACTTTTACTGGGGTCTCGTCAGAAAAACATGTGGCGCACAAATGAAATGTTTGTTTCGACAGACGGGTTCGCCTGCAGACAAGCAGGTAACTCGACGCCAGGGACTTTTTCATTAACCCCGAGTTCAAACCCCGCTGCTGTTTCAAGCTTTTGTGGGAAAGCAACAATTTGATGTAAAGGGATGAATATAAATACCGCTGCTGTTCGTGCGCCACCATGTTTCCTATTCATTTCAGCCTGTTTTCTCCTTTACAAGAACTACTCTGAGCTGTAATGAGGTGTTGTAGCGTCCCGAGGCGTTATCATTTGCCACATTATTATTTCAAAAGCTTCGACAACAGCACCGTGTCTGATGTAATTCTCATGCATATGGAAGGTGTTCTGGTGACTTGATGTGCTGGTTTTTGAGGAGAAGGAGACCCCCGCGCTAAATAAGATGAGTGATCACAAACATAATGAGGCAGATGAGCCTCTGGAGCAGTCGGGGCCAGGCGTCAGATGGACACACTGTTGTCTGTAATTAGCCTCTAGCTGCATGATCACTGCTTGTTTATGAAACCAGTTAATATAAATTGGATGCTACAAAAAGAAAAAAAGTCCTCCTCCTCCCTGCATCTGAGACTGACTATAAATAAAAATTGTCATTGTAACCTAATCAAATTATGAGATGTATTTTGGTTTGGCTGTCAGTCGTCTAGCACTCTCTGTTTCTCTTTTCCTCTCTTTCTCAGTAGATGAGGCAAAGCAAAGTGAATCCCCTGAGGTCCTCTCATCTCTCTTCAGGAGCTGCCGACTCTCTTCTCTTTATGGCACACCCAGAAGGATTAAGCGCAAATGGCATTCACATGATTTCAATAAGCTCAAGAAGACAAGAACCAGCCTTTCAGTGCATTAGCTTTTTGCTGCAGAGGACGTAAAGCAGACACTAAGCAACTGCTGGGAACAGAAAGAAAGAAAACACGCACACAGTTAATAACGATTTTAGTAATAGACTGGTCTGGCACTGCTGAAATGGAAATCCTCCGGTCCTTAAAAAAAGGCCCCCTAAGTGGTGATGTCATCTGTAATGGCCAGGATTTGGTTAGACGTGAACCTGAAGTGACACTGCCATAAAAAGTGAGCCCCTTCATGGCAAGCCCAAAGACACAACCTTTAAAAGAGCAAACAGAACAGCTTTCTCGAGGCTACCAACATATGTGATACGTCACCTTGGGTATTTTTAAAAAAATATATTCTTGCACTCAGGACGCAAACAAAATAGTTTCCCTTAACAAAGGTTTTAAGGGAAAGTTCAGATTTTTTGAAGTAGGGTTTTGTGGAAAACTTACAATTAATTAATGGCTTACTTACTGTAGATAGCTCTATGAACAGCTTAGGGTTGGAGAAATAGAGTTAAATTCTGATTGGACTGACTATCTAATGGCTAGTCCAAGTGAGGCGAAGACTGATGTGGTTTGTTGCTCTCTTTAAACAACTTCAGTCTCAAAAATTTGCAAAACAGGCAGAAATATTGAGATATTCCTGCAGGACGTGCTACAGCCTGATGCTTCTGCTGCTCTTCCACATAATTGGAAATGTGACAATGATGTAAAGGTATATAAAATGGCATTTGCATGAGCCGTTATGAATTTTTCTAAATCAAAATTTTCAAATTTAAATAAACATTATTTTAGCTCTTCTTCTATGACTAGTGTATTAACTTTTTAAAATGTATTATTAAATAAGTGAACAAATGTGTACAAAAGTACTTGATCATTTCAATTTTACAAATATTAGAGGCTCCTTTTACTCATCGAAACCTGATGGAAACAGGGGTACAAGTACACTTATATGTTCCACCAAATCTAAACTTTGTTTATAAAGAGTCTCTATTAAATAAATGAGACCAATATCAGCAGTTACTGTGAAAGGAAACAAATTCCTGACACCTCATTAAAGCAATTTGAAGTTAGTTTGTCACTGTGAGTTTTCATTGTTCAACCTCCTGTCTTTCTTTTCTTTATTCTACTCTTTTTTACTTTAGTGTTCATTACTGCCTGATGTCCTTCCTCGTTGTCTTGTTGTTCTCTTTTTTCTCTCTTGTGAATGTGACTAATTGTTGAAGGTAGAAAAGCACCTGGCCTCCCTCCTTTTCTCCACCCCTCTATGCTCTCCACTCCTGCACTGTTAGTGATTTTTCATCGCCCTTGTTGGGGCCGTTTTATGCATTGTTTCCCTGATGCAGTGATTGATGTCAGGGGCTGGTAATCTGGGGGAATGAGAGGCTGGATGGTGGCCCACCGTGTCCCCTTCTGCCTCTGACACGTGTCGATGTGCTGAGCCGCGCTGGGGCCCCTGTTTGGCCGCAGCCACTGCCGACGCTGCTCACTTCGCTCCCTCAGCCAGCCCTCATTTCCATTTCAATCTCAACCTCATGAATGCAAAAAACTCTGGCCGAAAATTAATAACACCGCACAGGGAAGAAGTGGGCGCAAGGGAGAGGGAAGGAAAGACAGGGAGAGAAGGAGAGGAGAGTAAAAAAAAAGAGAGAGAGAATAGGGAGCTGGGGTCTTTTTCACCCCTTTTGTTCCTCCAAAAGTGCCCCTTATTTTATTTCCCTCTCTCTTTCACCAGGATCCCCCAATGAATGGCATTACAGACAAAGCCATATCCAGAGTGACACAAATTTATTTCAGTTGCAGCGCCATAGTGTATTTCCACAGAACCAGGGGCGATTTGTCTGGGGACAATTTGGTTTCCATAAAGGATTTAAATGGTTTCTGTGGAGATAGTGGGGTGAAATTTAATTTGTTTCTCATTTACTACAGCAGGTATGAAAAGGAGAAAAATTGGACGGCTGATGGGCTAAAAATTGGTGCTGTCCCTCTGCTGTATCCCCAAAGGACTGAGGCCCTGCATCATATAGATTGAGTTCAAACCCCCCTCACCACCACCACACACACACACACACTGAAGCCCTCCTAACCACAAACCAACACACACACACACACAGCCTGCCACCAGCATGGAGAGAGCTGTAACCTTAAACCAACTTAAACAGTAACCTTTGGGGAGGCTGCCAATCACTCCTAAAACAACGTTTCCATCGATCCACCTGTCTACGTGATTTATGGGCTCATTTTACACTAATTGAGAATTAGAGGGCGGATTAGTGGGCCTCAACACTTCGGCCTGATATGCACTCTGAGCAGTGTAATCTGTCACACCGGGATGTCCGACACTCCCAGTCACAAAGGAGGGAAAGAGAGAGAAGAGTGGGGGGGTGGGAGAGAGGGAGGAGAAGGGTCCTTTCTAATTGAATTTCCAGATAACACGGAAATTAATTTGACACCACTGAAATTTGACTACAGCTCTGCTGCTGTGCTCTCTCACTCCCCTCATAGCGCGTTGTATGTTTCTTTCCTTTTTTCCCCATTTCTCCTTCCTCTATTCTTTCCGTCCTATTTCTGCTGTGCCTAGCAAACACTATTGATCCAGATCACTTTGAGTTGAGCGCTCTCTGAAGCATGGACTTCCTAAATTATATTTGTGCTCATATAAGGACAGTTCATCTGCCGCTATCTCCAGCCAGATGAAGAATATTACCTTTTATTTTGTTTGTTTGGTTTGGTTGTGTTTTATATATTTTTTTTACTTTCTTTTTGTGGAGGAGGATCTACTTTCCTGAGGCCAGTGAATGCATGCAGGCGAATGCCCGGAGTCAACAGTTGGAATTAAATTAGGGTCTCGGCTCACCAGGTCCATTGTCTGGGTAATTTGTCTCGTAAGTGGCAAAATGAAAGCACTCTCCACGGTTCTCTGAGCACCTGCTGTTGTGTCACTCATCACTGCAGAAACAGAAAGCGAGAAAGAGGCAGAGAGAACAAGTGTTTCAAAGATCACACGTGAATTGCCTTGCCATAATCAACTCATATGTCAGTGCAGTGGTTTTTGTCATGGGATGTGAAATGACAAAATAATCAACAGCTGCAAAAAGGAACCATTTCAACTGAAAGAGCTGTACTAGGTATCGTGCAAATAAGTATATGATGTGGCAATTTTTTATTACTACATGTTGTGCATTATTATTGTAATTTTCTGAGGAAATCTGTTGCAGCAGCAGAATCACAGTATATCCAAAAAAATGTACTTAAGTATTGAAAGTTAAATCACTGATATAAATAACAGCTTCAAGGTGTAAAATGATATATGGATTTTCTTTTACTGGTGGAAGATTTATGGTTTCAAAGTTGAAACCAATTTATTTATTGTTTTGCGGTTGACTCTATAAAAATGTATTTTTTATACATTAAAATATCTGTAGACAAAATATTTGTTTTCAAAGAATCCTATACCCTCTAACATTTGTTGAAAATGTTCAGGAAAGGTATTCTAAAGTTCAGATCTTTTAGAGTATGTTTCTATGGAAAGTTTAAGAACAAATAATAGCTCACCTGTTGAAATAGCTCTTTGAATGTTCTCAGTTTCAAGAAATAAAGTTGAAATCTGAGTGGATTGATATGGGCAAATTAAGGGCTGAGGAGCAGAAGTGACACTTTGTCCCTGTCATTTCTGATGTCATCAAACTGAAACAAAACAACTCAAAATAAATTATTGAAAGACAAGATTTTATGAAAGACTTTTGAGGAAACTTGAGACAAGTTATGTACTGGCTTTTAAACCATTTTTAACAAAGAGCATTGTCTATGTTTGTAACTAAAACTGGCATTTTTTGCCAACTATGTTATGTTTTAACTAAAATTTGACATCTAGTTTAATTCTCATGAGTGTTAGTTTACAAACAGTATGTTTTATGTTCCCGTGGCCTTTGGGTCAAATTGACCCAAAGTTACAAGAGTTCCTCTACCTCTTTTCGTGTCTCTCTCTTTTGATGGCTTCAGAATCAGAATCAGGCAGCCGTCTGCCTTGACCAGCTGTAGCAGTTTCTTTGGTAAGAAAATCAGAAAACACAAAGTTAATTGCAGCAAAAACATACATGACAAATAGACAGCAGAGTAAGAAAATTTAATCAATATTGTATTATTGTATTTTGTTCAAACATGCCAACTATGCTACAATCTTGTCATCAAAAAAAGAGGAAAAAATTGTTTTGTTTTGTTTTTTTACAAAGAAATCAATATAAAAATCTGCAAAATAACAAAACAAAACAGTTAGCTACCTGTTGTTTTACAAGCAAAACAGAGCAACCCTTTGACTCTAATTGTGTTTTTGCTGAGGAAGTGATATTAAATAGATCCAGTTAGTGCCCATATTTCACTTCAACTAATTGCCGTTTAGTCCCTTTAAGTAAGTAAACAAATTAAAAAAAAAAAAAAAGGTTGCCACCTCTGAGCTATTGGCAAGTCTTAAAAGGGCTAAGACCAAAGTGGATTGCTGTCATCTTAAAACCTCAAAGTTTTAATAGCATTTTTATGTGCATGCTATTTTTATAAACCTTTACACTGCCATAAAAATTAATATTACAAATAGGTACATAGAATTTTGTGTTTATTTACAATCACAAATAGCAGCAGCAGCAGCTAGTTGTACTTCTGTTGCAGCCTGAAGGAACTTTATTGTGCGATGACAATTCAATGACAATGTAAATGTTCCTAAAATAGCATTCGCATGAACCTCTATGAACATTTTTGATTTAGAGTTGTTTTATGATGTCAGGAATCCACCTTGGTCTTGGCCACATTTGGACTAGCCAGTAGCTCCTTCATCCAATCAGAATTAAACTCCTTTTTTCCAAACTGAGGTCGTTCAAATAGATATGTACAGCAGTTAAGTACTTTTCACTCTAGTAGTAATTTAGCAGAACACAAAGTGCTGATTTACAAACAAAATGATTTAAACCTTTTAACTTTGCTGTATACAAGAAACCTTTTTTCTGTGGCTTTTATTATGTGGGAGTTAAGTTTGCATGTGGGTTCTTAACCAGGCTAAGAGATGCATTTATCCGTGTAATGAACTTTGGACGCTTGCTAACTTAATCCCAGTAATGCCTGCGAGAGTCAATTAGCGCAGCTAGATTCAGTGCGGTATTTATCTGATAGAGCAGACCTGGCAACTGCTCCAGAACACATGCACCATATTGACCATCTTCATCTTAACTTTCAGCTAATGGGACCATGGGGCCCATCATCAACTCCACTCTAAAGTACAGTGTGAGCTTTTTTAGAAAAAGCCTGTGGGGAGTTTTGGAATTGAGTAGCTGTTGATTTGCAGCGCTAACAAGTCTTTTAAGAAGTTGATTATTTTATTCTCCGCTGATCGCTTCAGATTATAATTGCATGAGTGTGTTAACCTGGATTCCCCTCAATCAGAGTATATTATAAGCATGGCTCACAGGTGACAGCACATTACAAGGCCTGCAACAGATACCTCTGGGATCCTCATTTCCCCTATGACAGGGTCTGCTATCTGAAGCATGAGCTTGAATAGAGAATAATAAATGACAGGATGTGATAAGACTGGGCTGTTAGCAGGCATGGTCATGGTCTACATTGCCCTTCTTCTCTCTCCAGGGACAGGTGGAGTGTGTGTATGTGCATGCTTGACTGTGTGTGTGTGTGCAGACCGGTTTAACTTTTGCAACAGCTCCAGTTGTGGCCATTGTCTTGTAGCAGACAGCAAACGATGGGTTACAAAGGTCTTTATCTGCCTGCTTTCTCATTTCTTATTCAGACCCACAGGGATGGCCGGTTAGGAGGCTTGAGGGAGGGAAAAACAAGGGGAGGTTCGGAGGAGGGAGGAGTAGGAATGGGGGGATAACTGAGAGGCTGATAGAGACGAGGTGACAGGTTGGAAAGGGCCATCAATAGATCCATCAGGCGGGTAATTTGGAGCACGCTTAACATACATCAGTGGAGTCGTAGGAGCTGGTATCTGTCTTGTCGTGGAATCACAGTAAATAACAGTTAAAGATGGTGTCAGGGCTGACCTAACTGACCCCCTGCACACACACAAAACACAGCAGCACACAAATGGGAAAGTATTAACACAAAGATTGACAAGGGATTCTTCAATAAACACACATACACATGTTCCCAAAAAGATCCATCTCATCATTCAACATCACATCATATCTATCCTTTTATTACTGCTGCTATCTTAATTTTAGATTCACTTTCACTTGCCCAAACTTCATATCAATAATTTTACCTAAATGGAGTCAGTCTGGTTCATTTTAAGAAAGAAAAACAACAGATAAACAGCTCGAAGCATCTTTCATTGACAGTCAGAAAACAAATGCTGCTGGTGCTTTGAAGACATTGTAGCACCAGAGGGCAGGCAGATGAGCCTCATCCCCTGTGGTAGGTTTGTCTCGTCGAGTGTAGAGGTGAGTGTGTGTCTGTGTGTGAGCGTGCTTACAGATGAACATAGGACTATAAAAGAGAAGCACCTTAGGCTAACTGCCGTTCCTGCCACTCACATTCCCAGCTAACCTTTCCAACACACACCGTCAAGTCTTAAAGGTGTCAGCCCACATTTCTGAAGTATCAGTGGGATAACATTTGATGACATAAGGAGGTTGTTTAACCTATGTAATATATGGGAATAAGTGATGACTTTTATCACTGTGCTTTTTGTTGTTGCTCTTCCTCATCATTCAGTTTTGAAACACATACATATCTTTTCATGTCTTGTAAAAGGATCATGTTCTACACCTGAGCATGTAAATGTGATATTTTGACTATTCTATTCTTGTAAACTGACAATATTTCCTGTTTTTATCCAGAGGCTGAAGATGAATGCTTTTTTATTAGCTTAAGTTGTCAACAGATTTGTATTTTTTATTGAAAGGCATCTGGGTGGTTCTCAGTTGGATTTATGTCTGGACTTTGACTGGACCATTCTAATACCCAAATATGTTTTGATCTAAACCATTCCATTGTAGGTCTTGTCTCAAGTCTTTTGCAGCCACCAACAATTTTTGTACAGGATTGCACTATATCTATCAACTCTGAGCTTCCTGTCGCTGCTGAAAAAAACGCATCACCACAGCATGATGCTGCCACCACCATGTTTCACAGTGGGGATATTGTGTTCAGGGTGATTTGCAGTTCTCCTATACTAAATACTATTTACTCCTTGTAAAATACTTTAAAGTTGGTGGTTCTAACATGACAAAATGTGGAAAAATTCAAGGGGTGTGAATACTTTTTAAAGCATTGTAATTAAGATGGTAAAGGACTGCAGAGTTGTCAGTTGCTCAAACCAATCTGATAATAAAAATCACATTTTACAGACTATTATAAAAAATAAGAGCAATAATGCAGGCTTTCAAGCATTTGAAAGACTTCTGGTCATCTGAGGGGTAGGGACTTCCTCTGAAGACTAAAACAATTGTGATATTAAGATGGGTAATCCTGGAGATAGGTTCTGGATCTCCCCCCCCCCCCCCAACATCCTCATTTTTAATAAATTACATTTTTTGTGACATTAATTCATCTCCTTCCTTTCTATGTTATTCCTATACATTTTGTCAGGTTCGATGTGCTTATCTAAATAGTTCTTTTTTCCAATTTCATTGTAAAAATATTTATAGTTTGCAAAAGTAACTGAACACTGCTTTGATTATCACTGAAAGTACCTATAAAATGGTGGCTCATCCGGGACTTTGGAGTGGGACAATTGAGTGAGATTACCTCTATGTGCAAGTTATGACAATGATTTGAACAGAATTTAAAATGAAAAACAACCAGAACACTGTAGAGTCATGATGAACACGTTCCTGAAATGCACACACAGAGAACCACACCTGAAGTAAGTGATGGCTCCTGTTTTTATGGATTTTTGAACCTGCTACAGTCCTCTTAGCTCTGCTTTAATTAAACCCCATTAGCTAGTCATGGCACTCTGTACACTAATACTGTTACTCTGATACAATTAGGCCTCTGCTTTTAGCTTTAAGTGTGTGTAGTTACCTTAATCAAAATTGTCAGTTAAAATGAAACTACAGCTCGAGTAATTAAATTTAATTGGATCTTGTCACTTCTTATGTCAGCTGTGTTTTGATCCTTGTTGAGTGTTTGCTACCTCTGCATCATACGAGGGCTTTTTTACTGTCTGTGCTCTTGACCTTGCCAAAACCAAATACTTTAGACCTGGTCGAACCTGAAAGGGCTTTGAACTGCGAACATAATGAGCGCTCTAATTTAGCATTAGTATATTTTTCTTATAATATCTGGAAATCCTTTTGCCTTTTTTATGTTGAGCATCACTGTTGAGGAGGTGAGAACAGGTCAAAAATATATGCCTTGAAGCACCTTGAAACACAAGAAAACAACCATCAACTGTTTTATGTTAACAGACCTCGTGGAGAAGTGGAAGAAAAAAAAAAAACTCCCGGCAGAGATTTTGTGTTTTACTCGTCTCTGTGTGGGTGGTTAAAACACTCTTATGTTAAGCAAGTTTTCATTTAACAATCTAATATATTTTTTAAGAGTTTTCAAAAACTGCTTTTATTATATAGTTTTTTCTTTTGTTGTTTTTTCACCGCAAAGCTTGAAGCACAATACAACTTGCTCCCTTTTTGAAAACCACATAACTTTTGTTTTGTTTAATTTCAGAAAAGCAGTTCTAACCGGGCTGTTTTCTCACAAAACTCAACGATTTGATGGGTCATGACAAAGATAACAATCACAGCCGATTCCTCGGTACGTTGCGCTTAAAGCAGCGACAGCACACGGAAAGCCAAAGGTGGAATAGCTTTCCCCGAAGCGCTGGTTTTGTTGCCCAGGTATTTGTGTTGCCAGAGGAATGAGAAACCTAAACGGAGTGGTCAGGATGGGCTTGGCAGCACCAGGGTGACCTCCTGACCTCTGCGCTCGGAGGATTTGAACATGCAGCCGTTCCACCTCAGGCAGGAGCGGCAAATCTTTATTCACTGAGAGCCGCTTGCTGCTAAAGCACATTCCCTTTCAATCCATTAGAGCTCACCGTCTCCTTCCCCTTCATCACACAGTGCAGCCCCTTAATTTGACAATGACAAAGAGGCACTTGCAGATTTTAAATTTCATAATTTTAATCTGTCAAGTCTGACATTTAATTAGTGGCTCCCTAACCTGTGTCTGCCTCACTCTCTGAAGGGCACCGTTTGTTCTGAGAGCGCCGCGCAATCTCTCTGCAGACGACAAGAGCGAGTGGATTAATATATATGTACATTACCAGCTGCTGCAAAGACAATACAAAGAGGGGGAGGCCATTAAGGCCTAATACAGACAGATGAGGTTAATAATATTTGGGAAGTGTTGCTCTATTAAGCAGTGCACTGATTAAGACCTGAGTGGGATCCCCCCCCTCCTCCTTCATGAGGCGCTGATTGGGAGCCAGGCTGCCTTTTGTTATGCTGCTCCCAGAAAGAGGAGAGATGGAAAAAGACTAGCAGAGGATGAAAGGACGGGAACAATGTTGGCTGACTGTGTGTCGCTGATGACAATGAGGACAGGCTTAATGAGAATCTTTACAGATCTGGATGAAGGTTTATAGAAGTCCAACACTGATAACTTCATTTCAAACCACCTAGACCACAGATGGAGACGGTTTCAAGAATTTTCCAGGAAGAGCTCTGTGATTGCTTTTAGTTTTTTTTTTTTTCACTTGATCCAAGTTATATTAACAGATGAACCTCATCAATTTATCCCCATCATTAAGCAGCTTAAAGTGTGGAAATTCAGCCCCTTGGTAAAGTTTGAAATTCTTTCCACCAGTAAAACAAGTTTTGTGAATTTCACAGAGACTGCTCCGGTGAGGCTGCTATTGATTTTTAAATCAATAGAAAGTGAAAGGTGGTGGAGGGGAAATGGTTGGAAATTTAGCAAGCAGGGAGAATGTCAGGTGCTCCAGGTGTGAGTGTGGTTTATCCTTTTTGATTTCAGTGCCAGTACATGTACCTTCATACAATTTATTTTTTAAAGACTCAAATTTATAATGCCTAGAAATAACCATCACATTTATATGTGCAAACAAATGTTTTGGCATTTGACAAAAAGCAATTCGCTACAATTTTAATAAATAAAAATTTGGATTAAATCCTACATTTTATATTTTCAAAGTCTTTCAAAGAAGAGTTCATCTTTTGT